>JADLZN010004424.1:0-397827 GCA_018155175.1 Sinocyclocheilus anophthalmus
CTGGGAATCTCAGCCCTTGGGTAATACCAAGCAGGTGCTGTTTTGTGTGTGTGTGGGTTGGGTAAAGACCCAGCTGGCCACCAGTTCTCAGGCCTCAGCTCAGCCTTAGGCCGGTGATAAAAGGGCCGTTTGAGCTCCCGGGAGTGCTAAGTGTCTTGTCAGCCATTGAGGCTCTAATGGGCTCCCACCATCACACTCAGCATTCATGGCCAGCCATTATGGTGGGGCGAAACCAATCGCTTTACTCTGCCTGTTGCAGTAAAGAAAGCTGGAGAGGCCTGTTGAAAGTCAATCGTATACCAGCAGCTGTGTGGATTCAGAGCCGTCTTTGGGTGGAGGAGCCATCTGGACTTTGCTCCGTCTCTTTCGATTTATTTGAACCTTCTTCCTCTTCTGTTTCTCGCGTTTTTCAGTTGCCCAGATTCTTGTGGCCACGGTAGCTCTAAATTTAAATCTAAAATAGAATCTGTCACAGTAGTTAATTAATTACCATTATAAAACGGATAGCTCTGGTCCTGGATGCTGACTGGTTAATCCAACTTATCTCAAATACACAATATACAGGGTTATTTTACTATCATTGAAATGCTATTATAGTTTTTGTTAATATTTAGAATTACATTTCATTTTTATATTTTCTGTTTTCATTGTAATTTTAGTTAAAGTTGTGTATTTAGGTATTTTTTTGTAAATTATGTCTTACGTTTTTATGTAAATTTTAGTTTAGTTATTTAGGTAAGATGCACAACAACTCGAGTTGAGACCGCAGCCTTATGAGGATGCAAGTAAAATAGATTCAGATTTGAGTGAACTTCACAAGGAATGGACTGAGGCTGGGGTCAAGATATCAAGAGCCACCACACACAGACGTGTAAAGGAATTTGGCTAAAGTTGTCGTATTACTCTTGTTAAGCCACTCCTGAACCACAGGCAACATCAGAGGCGTCTTACCTGGGCAAAGGAGAAGAAGAACTGGACTGTTGCCCAAAGTCTTTTCAGATGAGAGCAAGTTTTGTATTTCATTTGGAAACCAAGGTCATAGAGTCTGGAGGAAGGGCGGAGAAGCTCATAACCCAAGTTGCTTAAAGTCCAGTGTTAAATTTCCACACACTGTGATGATTTGGGGTGCAATGTCATATGCTGGTGTTGGTCCATTGTGTTTTTAAAAAAACCAACGTCACTGCACCCGTTTACCAAGAAATTTGGAGCACTTCATGCTTCCTTCTGCTAACCAGCTTTTTGAAGATGCTGATTTCATTTTACAGCAGTATTTGGCACCTGCCCACACTGCCAAAAGCACCAAAAGTTGGTTAATGACCATGGTGTTGGGTGTGCTTGACTGGCCCAGGCAACCTCACCAGACCTGAACCCCTCCATGCCACGCCGAATTGAGGCAGTGAATTAAAGCAAAAGGAGCCCTACCAAGTATTGAGTACAAGTACAGTAAATTAACATACTTTCCAGAAAAAAAACAATTTTTTATTAGTCTTAATATTCTAATTTGCTGAGATAGTGAAATGGTGGGTTTTTGTTAAATATGAGCCAAAATAATCACAATTAAAAGAAACAAAGACTTAAACTACTTCAGTCTGTGTGCATGAATTTATTTAATACACGAGTTCACAATTTGAGTTGAATTACTGAAATAAATGAAATTTTTCCACGACATTCTAATTTATCGAGATGCACCTGTATATTTGCAAACCGTGTAATACACGAGATAGCAAAATCTCTAACATAGACATTTTATTCCACGGTAACGATTTGTACCGTCATGAAGCCCAGCCCTATGTTTTCCTTTTTATTTAATTTAATTTTTTAGTGATTTGTTACGTGAATTTTTTTTTTATTTGTTTTTTTTTTAAGCTGCGGTCCGTAGCTTTTTGGGTTAAAAATATCCAAAATCAATATTGAGCAACGTGCAACCAGTCAGTGTTCGAAACTATAGACCCGATTCACAACGCTCCATTTATTATAATGCTTTTAATTTGGTGGTACGGGTAGGTTTTCGCGGGAAAATCGAGCATGCCGCTGCGTCATTACATCACTTCTGTAAACAAAGAAGTTGTCCCGGCTACTAGGCTGTCGATCATTTATAGCCTTTTCTCACAGTAGTTGGAATAATTAAATGTATCATTTTGATGGTGGATTGTAATCCAGAAAGGATTATGTGTTTATGAAACATGTGAATTAAATTAAATTATATTACAGTTTTAAATGTGCTTCTGATTACAGATAGCCTGGGATTACACAAGATTTGTATTTTAAAGACAACCAGTTCGAAGGGAGGATAATTTGCTTTTTGGTTATTTCATATTTCTTAAAGGGGTCATATGATGCTGCTAAAAAAAACATTATTTTGTGTATTTGGTGTAATGAAATGTGTTTATGCGGTTTAAGGTTAAAAAAACACTATTTTCCACATACTGTACATTATTGTTTCTCCTCTATGAGCCTCCTCTATCAGCCTTTTTGAAACGCATCGATTTTTGCAAAGCTCATTGGTCTGAAAAGTGAGGTGTGCTCTAATTGGCCAGCTAATTTAGTGTGTTGTGATTGGCCGAATACCTAAAGCATGTGACGGAAATGTTACACCCCTCACATACTGTTGATGCTGTGTCCGGCCGGAGCGACGAGGCAAAAACATTAAAACCCATTACAAACGATGCATTTGTTGCATACAGGGGGGACATAATTATGGATTATAATGACTTGTACTGTCTTTTTACACGTTGCGTTGCATCGCGCCGTGTAAACATAAAACCATGTCTGCATTTGTGATCGGAGAAATGACAAACAACAAGCGCTACTCTACACTGCCCAAAACTGCGTTTGAATCATCAGTGGCAAATCCTTTAAATGAAAACGTACTTATAAACTGTGAGTCAGAACTGCCGGCATTGTCGTCTACTCTCCCAGGATCAGTGCTGCACACATCTGGATATTTGGGTTAAACTATTCTGGAACAGTGTTGTAAATACAACTTAACCACTGATTTCAGTCGTGTCCTCTTTTGGAAGGCCAAACAAAGTAGTTTTTTCGCAGTGTTTCCCTAGGTTTATGGCTTTGGGGGGGGATTCTGTTTTAATTTTTCTGGATTCCGTTTTAATGGTTTCATTAAATTTTAATAATCAAAAAGGATGTCTAATTAATTAAAATCATGAAACTTAACAATTTAACATCAATTTATTAAAAGTTTAACAAATATTACGTTTAGGGCACTATGAAATGTTTTATTTGTCCAACCTTATGTTTTATTGTAACCAAACTCTGTTTTAGCATGTCTAATTTGAAAGCATAAAACAAGTTTCATTTATTCTTACAATAACCTTATGAATTTTTTTGCTCAGAAATTCTGTGTTGTGTATTTACATTTTGTTTTAAGGCATAAAACATTCATTTAATAATTTAAGTAATGAAAATTAAACAATTTAATTTTTTGGAAAATAAAGGTAATTTAAAATTACAATTAAAACATTGAAGAAATAATGAATGCTTATTCCTTAAAAATAAGGGTTTAATAATTTTAGTAGTAGTAGCAGACTGTTACGTACATTCTGCTGAACAATAGCAATATATTTCTGCCAATGCCTCAAGTTAAACCGAACTTTTATTTCGACAGGTTGCCGTGAATACAATTACATTTCTGTGTGTGTATGACATGATGATAGTTTTACTGAAATGAAACGGTCAAATGCTCATGAAGTGACTCTCAGAGCAGTTCTGGAGATGTTGTTCATGTATTTATGTCCTCATTAGTGAGACGGCAGAGGTTAATATCACCGGACGAATCACGAGCGCTTCAGTATGGGGAAAGGGGTTTACTACACAAAACCGCTCGTCTGCGCCATTCATTAACACATAGACATGCAGAATTCATATTTAAATATGAATCGTTTTGAGGCTTAATATTTACAAATACTAGTGGGAGTGGGCTCACTTGTGTGTGTGTGTGTGTGAGCGCGCGCATCGGGCAGAACTACGCTGTGCGTTTAAACAGAGAGTGCGACCATAACTAGAGACTGAAATGACATGCCGTCGTGTAAATAAGATAAATAACATATGGCTATTTAGTTTGCTTAATGAAAGAACAAGTTATAGACATATTCTATAAGAAAAGTAACTTTAAATTACTTCTGTTGTGATATGGCGCTATAGAGAAAATATAATTAAATAAAAATAACTTGACCTTCAAGGGGGGGGGGTGGTGCCGTTGGAAGTAGTTTCGCTTTCACAACGAAAAGCACGGTGGCCTAGCGTGAGCGGAAGCCAGGCTAGAGTGAGCTGAGGCGGCGGGGTCGAGAACGGCGCGCCCGGCGGATTCGACGAAGGAGCGGCAACAACATGTGACGACCCCGGGCTGAACTCCGCTTCGTCCACGGTGAAAGCCGATCCGGCGATCCACAGCACTAAGTTGATGTATTCCCTCAGCGACCAGCACAGATCAGCTCTAGGCATGACGAAGTGGATATCGTCCTCTTTTGGAAGACCAAACAAAGTATTATCGCTTTCACAACGAAACACAGCGCCTTCACGACATGGCGGAGGCGGCAACGATACTACAGCGAGAATAAAAGTTATGCCCTTCTTTCTTTGCGTGAACATTTGGGCGGGCATTATGCAAATCTTCCCACATGTGAGGTAGACAATGTGGGGGAAGGGTTTTAGAAAAACGAGACATTTTAGGTAGCGTGGTTAACTCTGAATTTTTATAAAGAATACTCTTTGATTGAGACTGAGTCTTTGCCACTTACAGACTTCTTTTATGCAGAAAAGAGCTTGAACACCCAAAGAGCAAGGAAAATGGTAAATCGCATCTATGACCCCGTAATATGAAATTCGAGTGGTTTGACAATTAGAGATTAGACTGTACAGGAATTGGAATCTACTCGCTTATACACACTATACTCATAGTCACGCAATGATGATGTGAGAATAAAGTATAACAAAATAATAATTGAACGGTTTGATGTGCGTTTATTGAGTAATTAGATTTAAATCACCATTGATAGCGCATTTATTGTAATGCTTTTTTCCTCATTTGGTCAGAACAAACATGGCAGACTATTTACTTGCTTGTTCTGATGACAATATCCGGTGAAAATGCTTATTTCAGTCATATATTCCAAGACGTAGGCTAGAATCTGTGAGTGCAAAGTACAATATCCACACCGACTGCCACATACTCCTCAAAACATTAGATTAATCCACGCTGGAGCCGTGCCGCCGCACAACCCACGCAAGCTAGATAATTCCACACACAGCTGCAATGGCAGGTTTTCAAACAGAGATGGCGACAAAGAGGAAAAACTTACGGACTGCAGCTTTAAATATTACTATTTAGGTTTAAGTTCTTTTTATTTCTGTTTTAGTTTTATTATACTTTAGCGCTTTTAGTTGTTTACCATATTTTACCCTTTGTTCTGAAAAACACTTGTCACATATGCTTCACACAGCTGATCCCTGTATAAATGTAATCAGCATATTCTGAATAAATTAAATTACATGCATGCTCTTTTCTCAATATGGACTGTGCAGAATTAGTAAAAAATAAGCTGTGAAAATGTAACCAAACTAGTTCATTCATTCCTTGACGACAGGCACAGAAGGTGCATGAATTGCAAAAATGTGGGTGAAGCGACTCTTACAGTGTTTTGCCTGTTTATTATTATGCTAATTTATTTTAATGTTTGAAAAAGAATCAGCTTTTAGGCCATAGCTCGCAATATACTACGTGTTGTGTGTATTTATCTTATTATTATTATTATTATAAGCTTATTTATTTATTTAGTCAAGTTGCATTCCACTTGATTCAAAAACTTGCATGGTGGTTCTGACTGGAATATTGGCTGGTTAACATGTTTATATGGCACTTACATCATTGACATATGACAACATTCTTATATTATTCAGAATTTTCATGTCCATGTAAACATGGTCAGTGTGGCTTTCATGCACTTATGTGGGTTATGGCTAAAGCCGTTGGTCAGATTCATTCAGGCAGTCATTCAAGATTTGAAAGCTTCTCTCAGGATATGTTTGGCTTGTTTTCCTCTCTTCACAACTCAGAGCAAATCAAATCACTTTACGCCCACATCCTCCCTGATCTGTGGGAGAGGCGTGCTGCAACTGTGTGGGATCCGTTTGCTGCGGAGAGAGAGCGAGAGCGACGAGAAGGAGAAAGAGAGAGGCAGACAGAAAGAAAAAGAATGAGAGGAGGCTCTCTCATAAACGCTAGGATCAGAGGACGCCGCTTTCTGTTTCTTGTGTGGACTAAAATAAAACTCTTTATTCAGGTCCTAGGAGAGCTTTGTAGCACCATGTCATTAGCGTTTGGAGTGCGTTTGGTAAGTAATTGAAGCTGTGTACTGTGACAGTTTGGATAATGGTTGTTAGCTTGAAGTATTGATTACTGGAAGTGAGAAATGGGTTAAGGATGGGGCAGCAAAAAGAGGAAACATACAGTGACAGGTGGTCTTTAATACTTAGTTAACAGCTGTTCAGCTTCGTTTACTTCTCCAGGACGTTTCTTTTTAATTGCTGTCTGGGTTTGGTGGCTGTGGGAACTGGGTGGAAAATCTCACCTACATGTGACTAAACCATAAAACTGTCATAGAATAATATGTATTATTGCTAGAGGTGTTTTTACCACAAAGATGTTTAGTATTTCTTGTTTAAGTTTATCTCCAATTATTTTGTTGGGTCTACAAATACAGTTTTGCCATACAGCTGTACTTTGTTTAAAGGGTATTTTTTGGCTCCATTTATGTTATTCAGGCTGTCAATGAGGACAAAACCTCCCACAAACTCTGAGGTTGACCGTTCAATGAACACTTGTGTCAGTGATATTCAGGAGCTGTTAAGTTATGTGTCAAGTTCTCGTTCAAAAACCATTCTGAGTACATGTAGATGGATATTAAAGAGAGAGTTCACTCAAAAATTAAAATATTTGTCATTTACTCACCCTCATGTCAAACCCGTATGACTTTCTTTCTTGTGTTGAACACAAAAGAAGATATTTGAAAGACGTGTTTTTGGTTCAGGCAAATGAAAGTCAGGTGGGAGCCAAACTGGGCTGGGCGATATAGCTAAAAAATGTATCAACGATATAATGTTTCATATTGTTTGGTATCGATAATTATTGACATTTGTTTATAACCTTTTTTTTATAACAAAAAGCAATAGAATTTTTTTTTTGTTTAAACACTGTATTTATAATTAACACAATTTATTGAGACAAACAAATATTTTTTTTGTTTTAACAATCAAACACAATAAAAATTAAATATCTAATTTCTAATGTTTTATATGCAGATTAAATAGGTCTTTATTGTATAGGTCTAATTGTCTCCCGAGGCCACAAAAGGGCGCAATGAGCAAAATAATGCAGCGCATTTAAATTGTCAACGCAAGGAAGTAACTCTATAAAAATGTGCATTATGTCTAAATTAACTCATATAATTTCGTAAATTGCATAAACAATTATGAAAAAAACAGCATCATGTATTTCATGCATTGCTTAATCCAAAGAGCCAAATCGCCATTCACACAGACTGCATTTAAAAAAACATATGAGACACAGTGAAAAGCAATAAACCTCCACAAATTCGTGACGCATTTTCTAAAAGTTTAAACTGTTTTAAATTTGCATGGCTACATATCTTGTGTGACACGTGAGTGCAGCAGTCATATTTGTCAGTCTAAAAAATGCGCTGAATATGCGTTTTGTGTGAATGGCTTAGTTTCGGTTTTAACCCATTCAAGATCTTCTCCGCATTGAGCTTCTATATTTCTGTAATATTTTGAATGAATAACGCAGCAGCGGCTCGTCTCCTGGGCTAGACTTAAAATGCAACAACGTCACTTACATCAATATCACCGCATCTCACGCGCCACTGAAGACGCTCCCTGATGCACACATAACAGTCAAATGCAAATGTTTATTTTAAATTCGACTAATATTCACAGGCAGGCACAGCACTCATTTCAACACATGTTAATTTGTGTGTGCTGTCTGCGTCACTCAAAGCACATGCCTATATCGTGCACTATATCAAACATTTTTTCTATCGATATCGAAGAAGGTGTACCGTCGATAAATATCGATACCGTTTTATCGCCCAGGCCTAGGTCAAAACAAATTTTTTGGGGGTCAATTTACTTAATTAAATAAATATGTCTGTATACCGTTTTTGTCTTTCTGCACACCAGATGCTCACTGGTACAGTGTTTCTGGTTCTGTGTATCCTCCTCTCTCTCTCGCAGTCAGACCTCGGGTGCAGGAGAAGGACATAAATGACAAGGACAGACGACCCACCTGCTTCCCGTTAAGGCCATGTGTTTAATGCAAGAGCAGAACTGGATGTGTGTAACAAGATCCTGTCAAAAGCGACAATATTCTGCCCTTTAGATGGATAGTTCAGCCAAAAATGAACTTTCTGTCATTATTTACTCTCCCTCATGTCATCCAATCCAGTTTGTGCCTTTTACAGTGATAATATATATATTACATTTAGTCATTTAGCAGACGCTTTCATCCAAAGTGACTTACAGTGCATTCAGGCTATACATTTTTTACCAGTATGCGTGTTCCCTGGGAATTGAACTCACAACCTTTATACACACACACACACACACACAAAATATGTTTTAAAAGATTTTCACATAGATATTTCATTAAAATAACAGTTCATACCGAATAGACTATGAAAACTGCTGCAGCGTCAAATCAAAAGTGGCCAATGTCATGACGTCAAACTTGTGCCATAAGAAATTCGAGATTTTGATGTTTTGTTTATCATTTACATTGTATGCTACTGTTTGTGCAGTATGTAATAGCAGGGTGCAGATGATGGTATGCATATTTCAGTGTGTGGCATTTGGTTTGAATAGGTACAGTAGCCCACTACTGCACTATATTCCAAGCCTGCTGAAGACATACAGTAGTATTGTTTGAAACGAACAGACTGAAATTAAGGCACTGAAAGTCTTCCCCTCTGCTATAGCAATTAAATCTTATTTATGTAATTTGAATATGCATGAATATTGCAGTTTGTGATATCACAATTGGTCAGGAGATTCATGAAAACCAATGAAATCATCCTCTGGAGGTTGTTAAGGGAGTCCCACAAGGATCTGTGTTGGGGCCATTATTATTCAGTATATATCTAAACTGCCTTGATTTTAATATGCAAGGTTTCGTTTTTATGCAGATGATACTATCGTTTATTGTCCAGCCCTCTCTAAGCAACACTCTGTGGCTTTTTTACAGTCTGCTTTTGCTTTTGATATTATCCAAAATAGGTTCTGTTTTGAAGCTGGTTTTAAATGTTGAAAAAACAAAATGCATGTTATTTTCAAATTCTAAAACTTCTCCAGAAAATTCTATTGTTCTTCGTACTTCCCACTTACTTCAGTGTCAGAGTACAAATACCTGGGTATTATTATCGATAACACATTACGTTTTGGTTCACATATAAAAAAATTTGAGGCAACAATTAAAGAAAAAGTTAGGGTTTTATTTTAGAAATAAGTCATGCTTTTCATTCAATGTGAGGAAGAAATTAGTGTCCGCTACTTTTCTACCAGTTCTCGATTATGGGGATGTAGTGTATCAGCATGCTCCCTCTTATCTTCTTGCCTTCTTGGATGCTTTGTACCATGGTGCACTGAGATTTATAACTGATTGTAAATTTTCAACACACCATTGTGAACTATATACAAAAGAGTTGCATGGCCTTCATTGAGAATTCGGAGAAAAATTGTTAGTAATCTAGAGAGTGAATTAATGGTGTGTAATTGTTTTTTAATTGGTTATATGTTTGTATGACGGCTTTAGTATTGTATGTTGTAACTGTTGTTTATTTGTATACGCAAACTCGGCTGCCTATCTTGGCCAAGACACTCCTGGAAAAGAGATTTTAATCTCAGTGAGTCTCTTCCTGGTTAAATAAATAAATAAAAATTAATCAACTGAGCTTAAACCTAGTGTAACAGGTCTTGATAATTGGTAAATGACTTAAAATCCATTATTTAATTCACAAAGCTATTGAATGGTTTCGGAAGAATTTAAATATAACGCTTGAGTCACTTTTATGTTTTTTGGAGCTTGAACTATGGTAAAGTTTTCCTCCATTTGTTTTTCACAGAAGAAAGAGATTTAATTGACATGAGAATGAGTAAATAATGAAAGAATTTTTGTGAGAACTTTTCATTTTTAATCCTTTTCCAACATTCCCAGTCAAATAAACTCCCGCTGTCTTCATCTGAACGACACCACCTGTTCATGACTCAGCATAGATTCCTCCCTTCAGTCACTGTTGTCATAGTCTGATGTGTGATGCATGGGGAAATCCTAAACTCTTTTAGCATGCTCCATCTATCTCGCCTCCATGCTGTGAATTTAATTGGGGTAAGAGACACATAAAAACAATAAGTGGTAATTATGCCTCCAGATAAACAATGGATTGATTCAGACATCTGATACTCTTGGCTCAGACAGATATTTGAACTCGCTCACTCTCTCAGCAAACACTCATTTTCTGGCTGGTTGATTGACTGTGACGGGTGATTGCAAACTGCATCTTGTGGGCTTGCATGTCATCATAACTAGAAAAAGTATATGCCATCTTGCAGTGACGCATAGGAGTTTTGCTTCCTCTTTAGCAGACAGGAAAATGATTGCTTAATTGAGACCTTTTCTTTTCTGCCTTCAGAACATTTCAAAGTAAAACTCTTCTGTGTTTCATTAGGGAAAATAGCTCCCTTCTTTTTAACCTTCTGCTTTTTCAGCTGAGTTCAAGTTGGTATTCCTGCTTATTATAGATATTAATTGTATTTGAAGTAGGAAGGAAGACAAACCACAAGCTCTTTGCTCTTTATTTTTATGAAGTCAGTCTCAGCTGCCGAGTTTGGTGTTTCTTTCAAATAATGAGGCAAATACGATGAGGCGTCCACCCGGTGCCAGGCAAATAATGTTGAGTCTATGTTGGATGTTGGTGCTGTGGAATTATTAATTAAAGATGGATTTGTGTCTTTGTGTGTCGGCTCTGAAGTTCAGTGGGCTCGAACTGGCCTAACATTTGACTTGTTTCCCTGCAGTGTCCTCATTATTATTTAATATTTGCTCTGATATCAAAAGGGCTGATAGGCCACACAGGGAAATGAAGCCCATCAACACCTGCATTAGTAAAGAGGTGGCAGTCGTGCACCTTCATCTCCCCGAGACTTTTTAAATGCTAACACTTTGTTTCATGAAATAGCACCAAATACATGCCCTATGAACTAAAAGCCTTCCGACATCAGTGCGAGAAAATGGCTTTAATCTCGATTCAGCTATCACCTCCAAATCTTCAGTTAATTGCTTCTTAGTGTCTTTGAAAATCTTTAGATTGTAAAGTAGCAGCTCTTTGCTCAGAGCCCAGGGAGCTGAAAGGATCTCGATGACATGAGGAAAAACTTCCTCTTTCTCCTGACCGCAAATGTACTGCATTAGCTTTGCAATTCTCATGTTGATCCTCTGTAAAATCCTCATGGATAGAGTGGCGCCGGTCCCGTTACGCATTAGAGGAGGATGAATGAGTGTGAGTCACGTGTGGGTGACACCATAATCTCATCCACAAGTAGCATGACTGCAGGCCTGGCAGATTCTCTTCTTGCTCTCCACAGTGTTCATGCCACCTCCATGACCAATATGCCTATCACACATTTCAGAGCTATTTTGTTTTACATGCAATCTGTGTTTGGCATTAAAAAGGTGCTTTGGACATCTGATCTATGCCAACAGATTTAATAAAAGGATCCATATATCTCTTATAATATTTGCATTATATGAGTAGTTGCCATGATGTACAGTAGAAAACACTTTTTTTCCTTCTCTCACATTTTGATTTTACTAGATTTTTTTAATTTAATTTAATTAAATTTTTGAATGTATTTTTTATTTTTTTTTTTTTTTCAATAAATTCTCTGCGATGTGACTGCACTCATCATGAATTAGGAAATTCAGAAATCTATTAATCAACATTGTGGGGTGTAGATGAAATTTAAATATATGGGCATTTTCTCATTGGGTCTATTTAAAAATGGAAGAAAGTGTATATATTGCCCTATTATTTATTTTGTCATCAGTTATTGAGTCTTGGGGAGTGAGCAAATTAGACATTTTGTATGTTTGTGAGTTGGGAAAAGTGTGTTTACCTTCTACTATTATTCAAATTTGTAATGATAATGCGGTGTGATGCTTTCACCGAGATATTTTCAACATTTAAATAAGCACAAAATAAGTTAAGTTTACCATATTGTATGGATCATTGCATGGGATTCAAACGGCTCGATTAGTTCTGGGTTTGATGAAGGCCCGCCTTCTGAAAAACGAAGTGTGATCTGATTGGTTAGCTGTCCCGGTGCTTTGTGATTGGCGAACAGCTTAGATGGTGTTTCAGTACTGCCACGCCCCCTTGCCAAAGCAGCAAGTTCCGTCTGCTCTGGTTTAGTTAAGGATGGCATCAATATTGCCATATCAATTTGAGCCAGATTCAGACCCAGAGAATATTGAACAAGAGGATCGCGCAGAACCTTTGCACGCACGGATATTGCAAAACATATTAGAGTGGTAACGTTATTGTTTTTTTTTCTTTTTCTAAATCACGTTTTAGAAAGGATATCAACAACCGCTTAAAATAACTGCATTTACTATGTACAGAAAAGTGCATATGTATTATTTTTTATTGTTATTTAATTCTAACATATAACATGAATTGCAGTGAAAATTTATTACAGTTGAATATTTATACCATAGTACCAGGTTTCCCCGGCGGCATATATATGCAAACTCATCTCTGATTTTAATTGAACATGTATTTATACAACAAAACTATCTTCCGTTGGCCATATTAGCTACTCATGCATTAACGGGATCTTTCAACTGTATTTGGAATGTTCACCAGTTCTGTCACTGCAACTTCCAACGTTAGGTGAAACAACAACACACAAACACACACAAAATCGTCGCCTCATGAAAAAAATTTAATTTAAAAATTATTAAATATTTGTTTTATTTAGGATTATTTTATCCAACTGGAAAATAATCAGAATCATTTTTATTACCAAACCCCACGCAGAGTATCAGCCAGCGGCCCGTGGATATAGGGAAAAGCAAAATGTTGCAGCGTTTCATTCTCTGCCTGCAGGAGGTGCTTTAAAGCGGGAGAAACGGAGGTTTCCCCAGTAACAGCTGTACACAAAGCAGCGCTGAACTTCCCCCCCCCCACACACGCTGCTTTATCAGGCATATAAACATGCAATATGACATGAAAATGACATCGAACATTTTCTAAAGATAGACTTCCTTAAGAAATACAGTGATATAAAAACAATAGCCCTCGTTTTGATTTTTAAAATTAAACAGTACATGCCAATGCTCCCCCAGACCAACCCCCTTCACCAACCACCCCCCCCTTTTGAAAATCCTTCAGTTTGGATATTGTGGCCATAGACGCCACAAATAAATAAAGGTAGGGGGAACACAATCAACCAGCCACCACTGAGCCCATGAATTCAGTTACTTCACCTTAACTTTTAACGATTGTAGCCGGCGCCATAGCCAGCCGGATAAAACAAACGGCGGCGAGTGAGGCCCATTGAAACTGTCTATATAAAGCTTGAAGCATCAGAATCGGCATCGGTATCGGCCGATCACCATGACAAGAAATCGGTACTCTGTATCGACTGCAAAAATCCTGATCGGAGCATCCCTAATTTTTATATACTTTTTAAGCTCAAATCTTCTTTTTGTCTTATTTTCTTGATTATTTGTTCACGATTTCCATTATTTTGCTTTAGTGTTAGATGATTTTAAAGTAATTTTTTTTGGAATGTGATCAAAGATCTTTCTTCACATTTCAGGTGCAGTGGATGTGTAATGTACCAGCAAAGTTCCCTTGCGGTGGGCTCATAACCTTTTCCAGGAGATGCTGAATGTGGGCCGTGAAATGTTAGAGTATGCTGATAAGAGGCTGTGAAGTGCAGCTGAAGTGTTTGGGGACCGTGAAGTTGGCATTTAAAAAGTCATGATAGCACGATATGCCTGGTTGGTGGAAGAAAGTGACCGTTTTTGGTCCTGAACAATACCACCAGTGTGGAAATTGAGGCAGTGGCTCTTTTGATGTTGCTTGAGAAAAATAGATGTGGACACACAAAGCAAGAAAAGGAGAAAGGATATGTAGGATGACAGCAAACAAACTTTGAATTGTGAGATTTCTTTTTGTAACCAGTGCCAAAAAAAATAATGCCTGCTTGATGGTCGTTTGGGTGTTTTATCCCCCTTTTTGAATGACCAGTCACTTATGTCATGTGAACACAAAGTGTGTGTTCATTCAGTTGAGCTGTGGCTCATCTGAGTGCTGAAGCTGGTGCACTTATCTAAAGAGCAGCTAAATGTGCTTGCTTCTTTAGACAGGCTGGAGTCTGATCAACTTGATTAGATGCAGCTCCACTGCGTCCAGAAATGTATCCTTGATAAAGACAAAATGTGGGGCATTTTTCAAGCTTAAAACTTCATTTCTTGGGAGCTATTATATAGAAATTTAGTTCTCTTGCCCAAAACTGGAGCTTTAAATGTAGTATCAGCAGACTCCTTCATCTTAAATTCCCTTTTAAAAGGGCTGAAATTCTTGCAGTCAGCAGAGTGTGCATGTCTGTCTAATAGAAATGTGAAAAGGAGGTTGTGTCATTTCTATGCATAAGCTTGTCCCATTTGGGTGTTCCTTTGGTATTTTTTACACATAATAAACAGACAAATGCTAGCAGCAATATTTCAGTCTGGTTGTGGCGTTTGTATCACAGATTGAGATGTACTGTACGTCTTGTGGTGGTATATGATTCAACAGGGTGCTAAGAAAAAGCTTTTGAGAGGTATTACTGTAATCTCATGTTGTTTGTTTGTTTCATTATTGATTTCTTCAGTTGTTTGTTCATTTTTTTGTGCTTTCATTTGTGAATTTAACTTACTCTACTTTTTTTAAACTACTTATTCATTTGTTTGATCATTTATTTGTGCTTTGTTCATTTGTTTATTCAGTAATTAATTTATTCATGTGAGATTGTTTGTATTTGTTCATTCATTTGTTTACTCTGTAGCTCTATTCATTCATTTATTATTAGTTTATTCATTTGTTAGGTCACTGGTTTATTGAATTGTTTTTGTTTATTCTTTTTTCCCAACATTTATTTAGTCTTTCATGTTCATTTGTCTATTTATTTGTTTTTTTTCATTCAATTGTTTATTTGTTACTTTTTTTTGTTCATTTGTTCATTCATTTGCTTGTTGGTTCATTCAGTAGTTTATTACTTCATTTTTTAGTTTATTCATTTGTTCATTTATTTATTTGTTTAACAAAAGCCCTAATTTTTAACACTGGAGATCACATTGACATTTCAGATTCTGCTGCTTTTTTATGCAGGTTTATTCCTT
Organism: Sinocyclocheilus anophthalmus; assembly: GCA_018155175.1. Classification (NCBI taxonomy): domain Eukaryota; kingdom Metazoa; phylum Chordata; class Actinopteri; order Cypriniformes; family Cyprinidae; genus Sinocyclocheilus; species Sinocyclocheilus anophthalmus. The sequence goes on from JADLZN010004424.1 coordinate 15,473, forward strand.
TAGTAAATGTTAAATTACTTAATTAAGGCCACTGTTTGTTTGAGCATATTGCAACCACCACCAGATAATGTTTTCATTATGCTCAGAGCCACTGAGGGTCCCAGTAGAACTGTAGCAGTAGACTTGTGTCCTCCGCTGGGCTGCCGGGCCTTTGTTCATAATATCAGTAAGAGCTCCCGTTACAATCTGTTGAGAAGATCCCCCATTCATTGTTCAACAGCCACAAGGATGGAGGACTATAAATGAAACCTATTTGCTTTGCAGGTGTACTGATTCACACTGCATTCATGGCCACAATAATAGGCTCCCACAACTGCACTGTGCCATTATATGATTAGAGCATCACAGTGACACAGAGAACAAAGAAACATTTTCATCCTCTCTGAGACTGTTATTGACCGTGCTCATGTTACAGCAGGTTTAATGAGATTAGTTTGATGCAATAGATGAAAACGGGATCCATTGGCGGCCTTTCAGTCCACAGGTGATCTGGGTGAAGATCAAGTGTCTAGAGTGAACTTTGAGTCTCTTGCTTTTACGGTTCATCTCCTGCTGCTGAGGAGTAAGGGCTTCTTGCCTCAAGAGTCCTATGTTCCTTATCCAGTTCCGGCCTATACAGAAGTGACTCTTTATTGACTGAACAGTTTGCTTGGCCACATGCACTTTCAAGCCAGGGACTGATGGAGAAAGTCAAGCAATTATGAGCAAAAGTATTTAAACCATGCATGTAATTGCTTAGGCATATATTGACACACCCTGTGACTTGGTTTGATGGGCTGGAAAGTGCCGGAGACTCGCTCAATATGTATTCATGTTGGTTTCTACACTTGGAAGCCACAGGTATATTGGAGATGAGCATATTTGTCCATAGAACATATTAGCTTGTGGTGTGGTGTGGTGTAATGATATTAACCTCAGATCCATTTTATTTCCTTTTGAGTGTGCATTCCTGAGCTGCACGGCTGTCTCTCTGTCTGAGCACTTTGCTTTTCATGTCTTTCCCTCCTGAGGTTGGTGAATTGTTCCATTTGTGGTCTAGAATATCTTTCCATCACAGCCGTAACATTGATAATTAAGACAGATAATTTTACCTAAGGACCATATATGGCGTTTTCTAGGAACAAGGCAGTGTGATGCAGGCTTACCAAGTTGCTGAATACAGAAAATGTCTGCATTGCTCTTGGTTGTCATATTAAAACCATGACAGGTGTTGAATGAGCCATTTTGATAGTTTTCATGATTGATCTGACTGGCCTAGGAAAAAACAACAACTGATGTGTCCATTTTAAAAGATTAGTTCACTCAAAAATGAACAGTTTATGAATGAATGACAAATTGAAAGTGAACAAATTGTTCAGGGTTTATGAACTAGATCAGCCAATTAATTTAAAAGATCTGTCTCAAAAGAAAGTTGTGTTCATTTTTATTTCCCTCATGAACTCCCATTAATGTGCAAAGAGACTAGGTAGAGTCAAATTTAAAGGGGTCATATTGAGTGCGATTAAAACTTGTCTCGTTGGAGGCAGTTACAAGCTCGGGTGGCATACAGACGACTGTAAATTGTTGCAAAGACTAAAGCTCTCAAATCCAAGAGATTCTTTATAAAAGTTTCAGAGTCCAACGCACGGCTACCAAAACTGGATCGTCGCTAACACCCCTCCACATACCTACGTCACGATCTGGGAATATTTGCATAACGCCACCCAAATGTTCACGAAAAGAAAGAAGGCGTAAAACTTTATTCCGTGTATGTATGTTGCACGTGCAGCCATGTCCTGAAGATGCTAGTGTGTCTACGGTGTGAAAGCGAACTACTTTGTTGGTCTTACAAAGAGGACGAAATCCGCTCGTCATCGCCTAAGCTGATCTGTGCTGGTCACTAAGGGAATACTCAGAACTTTAACCAAGCGGAGTACCAGCCCGCTCGACACCTATATCTGGCCTCAGCGCACGACTAAAGCGGGGCTTCCCTCCGACTAGCCGCTGGGTTTTCGGTTGCACAATATGATTCCAACGCAGTTGGGCAGTGTAGAGGGCACTTGTTGTTTGTCATTTCTCCGACCACAAATGCAGACATGGTTTTATGTTACGCGGCGCGATGCAATGCAACGCCTAAAAAGACAGTACAAGTCATTATAACCCATAATTATGTCCCCACTGAATGCAACAAATGCTTTGTAATGGGTTCAGGTTGTATCGTCGCTCCGGCCTGACAGGGTATCAACAGTATGTGAGGGGCGTGACATTTCAGTCTCACGCTTGAGGTATTCGGCCAAACACAACACACTGGATAGCTGGCCAATCACAGTACACCTCACTTTTTCAGACCGATGAGTTTTTTAAAAATCGACGCGTTTCCCCACCAAGCGCTGGATAAAGGCTGGGCATAGAGGAGTAACAATAATGTACAGTTTTTGGAAAATAATGTGTTTTTTGAACTTTTAACTGCATAAACACATTTCATTACACAAAATAATGTTCTTTTTAGCATATATGAATTTAACTTAAATTTTATGAAAAAGTTGATGATACTTAATATACCATTTTTATTATATTTTAGTGGTGTCTTTTTGTCATTTCAGAGTTTGACATCCTCCAGTGCTCATTCATCTTTATTATATTGAAAATAGAGACCAAGATATTCCTCATAAATTCATAAACATGAACATGAATTTGGCATAACATGTGGTTGAGTAAATAATGACATTCAATTCAATGATTCATTTTTGAGGGTAAATGAGGGTACGATCCCTTAATTGTCAATAGATCAGTGCCTGACTCTCATTTTGAGTGAAGATGTAGTCAGCTGGCCTTCATTCTCATGATGGGGCCTAATATCTCACAATTTGTCCAAATATGGACATGAGCAATGAGTTTATGTACCCAGTGGGCTGTGCAGACTGTTTAGACACTGGACATATCCAAACATCTGGTGAGAGTGGAAGCAAGACTCCTTGCACTGGTTTGCTGTTTTGTTTGTGGTTTTTCATTTAAATAAAGGTTAAACCTAAGTTTGTCATTTGTTTAGGCCTGCTGGCGACACAGAACGCATGCAAATGTTGAATACGTCAGCTCTCAAGTTGGTGTTTTTGTAAGGTTTTCGCTCTTGATCCCATGAGGACTGCAGGCTGAGGGCAAGCTAGGCTGTTTTCCCTCTGGTATGTGAGATGTTTTGATGATATTATACGCACACCTGCGTCGTTTTGTCCTCTGACGCTGCCTACAGCTGCTGACTCCCGCTTCCTCCTACTTGTGACGCCATCAGCAAATAAAAGATTTGTTTCAGTAAGATGGGATACATGGAAAATATATCAAATAACCTTTAGTGAGCCATAGTCTAACTTTATTGTAATGAAATTTGGGAGAGTAAATGGAAAGCAACCGAACACTGTACATTTGAGCCAAGCAAAGCAACAGCCCCGTGTGGACTCAGATAAAATCACATAATCTATAGAAAAATTGTACTTCAGGAATCCAGGCGTGTAGACTTTATATTGGCCACTGAATCACAGAGAAATTACAAAATGGCGATGGACATATCTAAAGCCCAAGTATTTTCCAACCGGTATTTTAGCCGAAAGCCACAGTTTTCAGTATTTAGCAAAAAAATTCCAACCTGGCACACCACTAAGCACTGAAATATAGAAAAATTGCACAAACATGCATTGCTTCAAAAATGGCATATTAAAACTAGATATTATTTTAAAAGTAATACTCACATTTAATGTGGAACTTGAGCTTAAGTCAAGTAGGAACACAAGGTCATGGGTAGCTTTATATTGTTGAAGATAAAACAACTTATCATCGCTTATTACATAAATAACAACTTATTTACATATCATCACTCTCGGCTGGAAACCTTGTATGTCCAAAACCATTTAAAAACAAACATTTAAAAATTATTATTTTTAAATAATTAAACACGGAGTCGTCAGAGTTGGTATTGTGAATTTATATATGAACAGACACTTGCATGTGCCATTATAATATTAACAATTTATGAAAATCAAGCTCAAATGGAGTTTTGACTCAGAGAGTGACCGAAATAATGTTTTGTCCCGTCATTAGAAAACCACGTTGAGTGATCGCATTCGGCTTTCATCAACTTAACAGGTTCTCAGACTTTATTGGCCAGCAATATGGGCGCTCAGTTTTTTTGTTGCTGAATACTTTGGTGCAAAAAGATTGAAACCGGTATGCACCAGGCAGCCCAATATAACCAGTATATTAGAACAAACTAGACCGCACTGTAAGATTCTCCACTCTCAACAAACACAAAAACCATTCCTTTTATAGGACATTGAGTAAGAAAATGCTGTTACTTATTCAGAATCAGTCTCTATATTTACCCTTGCATTTTTAACAAGCAGGAGATCGTCTCCAGACTGCGCGTGGGCCACTTCATTTTCTGAATGGAGGCAGGCGCAGAGATGAGTTTCGCTGGCAGTTTACAGGATCCAGTGCATACGAGGTTTATCACAAGCCCTTTGCAATGCTTTTCTTGGTTAAAATAGTGTAAAAACCCCACTAACGATCGTAAAGATGACCAATAGCAGTGGTTTTAAAATCTATACTAACAATGTAATTAAAGGAAGCTTGATCAGTTTCCAAGGACACTTGACAACCTATCACGGATCTACTAGGTGAGTGGAACAGTGGTTGGGAAACAATGCAATCTAACAATACAAACTTACTATTAAAAAAATTCCCTAATATATAAATAATTTAAAAGATGGCTATACTACGTACACTTACTGTTTTTTTTTTTAAAGAGTCTCTGTTGCACACCAAGGCGCATTCATATTGTCAAAAATACAGTAAAAACATTACTGTTGTGAAATAGTATTGCAACTTAAAGTAACTGGTTTCCATTTTAAAATATTAAAAAATTTAATTTATTCTCTGCCACAGCAGATTGTCAGGAGCATCTCTTATGTATCAGTGTCACATGATCCTTCAGAAATCATTCTAATGTGCTGTTTTGCTGCTAAAAATATTTCTTATTGAAATGTTGAAAAAGTTGTGATGCTTATTGTTTTGTTGAAAAAAACAAGCCTATTGGTGTGGATTTTTTGATGAATAGAAAGTTCAGAGCAAACTTCTGAATGTGTGTGTGTGTATTCCCATGATTTTGGCCAACACAAGTTTGTAAGGGCAGGGTGATAGGCAAACTTATGCAATCCAGTTTGTGTCTCAGTATCACAGAAGTTAAACACTATTGTCAGAAATCAGCTTGGGATGTCGACTTTTTGTGAAAGCAAGACATTATGTGCACTTTTCAATAGAGCACAACTTGTATTTTTTGGCGGAAGAGCCTCCTAAAAGCCTTGTGCACTTTGTATGACACTTTCTTCAGTTTGTCTCTTCTCTGGGAAGATGAGCTCTCCACAGACCACTGTTCCAATTTCCAAATCTTCATCAGCTGCTGTGATCTGAGCCTGACCTTTGCTGACTTGGGTCTCAGTAATAGAAAATAACCTCTCTGCCTGCATTACATAGGACATGGGAGTACTAGTAATTAGATTCTGCGGAAACAGGTTGATATTTGGAGAACACGTCAGCAAAGTTTGCATGTAAGTGAAATTGGGTCACACTTCTCAAGGTCCTGGCCGACAATGAGGTTGGGCATATCGGGTAACTGACATGCTGGTGCTGGCAGACGTAATGTGTAATAAATACAGCCTGATAAAACACACAGTGGCCAGTGTTGAATGTGCGCAGGCTGTGAGATGATAGCAAACAGCGGAGGAAAACACTGCAGATCCTCATCAGTATGATGCTAAATAATGTAAACCAATGCCATGTGGAGCTTCCTTGAATGTTGCTGAGTGCCTTAGGGTTTATGCTAAATTTCAGGATGCATCAGAATAGGGCTGCATATTTGAATAAACTGACTTTGTGACGTTTTGTTTTTCTGCTATATGAAAAGATACAGGAATTTTCACTAGATGACTTAAAATAGCTATAGTCATTCATTCATTCATGAGTGAGTGAGTGATGTATTTATTTATTTATTTGTGTGAGTGCATCTGCATTAAAATTGTTAAAAAAAAAACTTTTTTTTAGTGCAAAATATATAATATTTTGACAGGTTAACGACAATTAAAAAAAAAAAGTGCTACCTGTTTTTAAATGAAGTGCAGCTGTAAACTGTAACAATGACGGGAAGCAGAAAACGGTTCGCACATATATTTAATTAAATTGCAGCCTGCATGATTTGAGAGTCACACGAAGCCATATTGCATTATTGATTTTATTTCAATATATTGTGCAACCCTACAGCAGAATACATGGTTACTTTTGAATGATTGTCAGTGGAGAAATACAGAGGAATACTTTTTGGAACCAGATAATGTAGTTACATCATGTACTATGGAGTAACTTTTGTGTCTTTTTTTTTGTTACTCAATCCAACATACTGTGTTTGAAAGCAAAACGAATTAAACTATTTTTAAAATATCTTAAGCTAGTTTTAATTACAAAAATAAAGTAAATTTCTGCATACACGATGAAAACTGCACAAAGAAAAGCAAAGATTTACTAGCATTGCAGTTTGAGGAATCAAATTAAGTTGGTATTAAAACTGCCTTAAGACTTTTTTTTTTTTTCTATGCACATGTATTTTTTTTGTAAAATTACAATTTAAGACGTTTGGCTCCAAACAGTGTTGATTTGATAAAAAAAGACACAAAAGTAACTCCATAATCTCTAGAAAATGATTATTGTGAAGCAGCAAAATTGGAGCTCTGAGTCACAGAGAATGAGTGTGTCAAAAGTTAACCTCGGTCACAACACATTCTAACATAGGCATCCATTGCTCTTGGAGATTGTTTGCGGGAGATAATCAGTACTTTTCAAGTCAAATGTCCCTCCCACTTTCCGGATTGTTCTTACACCCCTGATTTGCTCAGCACTGCTGAAGTGTTTGAAAATAATAGAAAGGGAGAGAGAACTATAAAAAGGAGAAAAAAAGAGGAGGGTTGGAAGGAGAAAAGAGAAATACAGGGATGGAGAGAGGTGATTTGAGGGGAAGGAGAGATGCAGAAAGGAGGGAGCAGTGAAGACCAGCACTATGATTTATACCTTATAATTTTCTCCCTCACTACCTCCCCTTCTGCTTCCAACTCATAGCATCGCATTTATTTGTGTTTGCCTTCTTTCCCTTGCCCTCTCACATCCCTCTGGAATATCCCTTCTTCTTCTCTTCAGACGGGCCAGCTGAACATATTCAGAGTGGCATTTAAGAGTCACAACTCGCATAAAGTCAACACTGGTATTTGCAGCCCAATGTGATGCATCTTATATTATGCGATAAGCAGTGTTGGGGGTAACGCATTACAAGTAACACGAGTTACGTAATCAGATTACTTTTTTCATGTCACTAGTAAAGTAACGCATTACTTTTTAATTTACAAGAGAATATTTGAGTTACTTTTTTTTTTCCTATGTATTGTTTGACAGCTCTCCTGTCCCTATGTTGAGAGAAATCAGAAGATGTTACTGTAGTTCTAAAATAAATATGAATATTAGGGATGTAACGATTAACCATGAGCCGGTTGAAAATCGATTAAAATATGTGACTGTTCAAATCGGTTGAGATACCAAACAAATCACGATTCAATTAGGGGTAGTTAGTTTATATGAATGTATGTCTGAGGGGAACTTACTGTCTTTAGAAAAGTTTAGATGGTAATTTATTTTTTTTCATCTTGCCTCTGTATATTAAAGTTCATAAGTGCAGCACTGCTTTGTTTACAGCAGAAACCAGGAAACCGCTTAAACCGAAAAATGCTGGCAGAGAGTGCACTGGTCATTAGCTCGTCTGCTGTTCTGTTTCCATGCAGATCCTTTTTGTGATAGTTTCACAAAATGAAGGCAAATATCTTCTGTTTTGCTTCCATTTCGAAATGATTTCAATTCATTTAGATTAAACAAATGCTCATTTGAATGTAGGCGCATCTTTGGTGATCGATTAAAATGCAGTGGTGCCTCTAATTTTAAATGGTAACGAGACGACAAAGCCTATTTTTGTTTATATGGAAGAGATTGTTTTTTTATTTGTGTTTACTTATTGATTTGGGGTTGCTTTTAAACTTCTATTTAGGTGTGGTATTACATACAGTAGCCTATAATTTTGCTATTAGCAGACGCTTTTATCCAAAAGCAGAATTTCAAATGAGGACCAATAAAGCCAATCAAAAACCAACAAAGAGCAATAATAGCAGTTGCTATCATAGTTATTTTATAGTGTTATATTTAAATCCACAAAGGAAGTGCAGTTTGGTCCAAGAAATAATGAAAAAGGACACATGAATTTATAATTTTGTCCTAAATCTCAGTTTGTAAAAAACAATAAAAATCGTGAATCGAATCGAATTGTGTGTTGAGTGAATCGTTACATCCCTAATGAATATGCATTAATTCATCTCACACACAAAAAAAAAACAGATTCAGTATTAATAAAAATAATGCAACTCAGAATATGACGCAAACCTGCAATAAATCTAAATGTTAAATAACACAGATATCCTTTATGTATTTAATCCCGTTCTATTAGCCGATGTCTTTGCTTCTGACCTTCGACGATCCAGTTCAACCGTACTAATAAGCAAAAATTACTTTAGACAAACATTTGTGTGTCTTTTTTTGTGTTGAAATTTCTTCTTCTGCATTATACTGTATGGACGTAAATTTACTTTCCTTCAGCCTGAGGCTTATTCATCTCACTTTTGGTGTGAAAAAGCTTTTATATTTGCCAAAAATAAAACATTTTTACTTTAAAAACAAACAAGCAAACCCTGTACAGATTTAAAAAGTAATGCAAAAGTAACGCAAGCACATTTACTTTCATAAAACGGTAATAAGGTACGCTAATCGTTACTTTGGTATACGCAATTATTTGTCAATGCAGTTACTTTTAAAAGTTGAACGTTCCCCCCCATGGCGATATCTGAAAATGAAGGATGGACTTATTTATCCAACTGAACCGAATGATTGACTGTGTGGTGATGTAGGTGAAAATAAAAGACATTCAGAGAGAGATATGAAAGGGATACTATGTATGAAAAAACTGGTGAGTAGGTGCACTAAAAAAATACAAACGGGAGAATGTTAGCTAAGAAAATCAGGTTTATTCAAATTATGCAACATGCCGACTACAGTGGTTTCTTTTTGACTAGTCTGAGCTGAGGACATCTATACTCTTTTATTTTTATTATATACTTATTTTTATTTAGCCTGATAATTTGTTATTATTTTTTCAAAGAACTTTTGTTATTGGGAACTTTTATCAAGTTGTTCTTACCAAAAATACCATGCAAGCACAACTAAGTTTTTCAACATGTAATATGAAGAATGTTTTTGACCACAAAAGCCAAAACAAATTTATAAAAGGATCCGTGACACTGAAGACACAGGAAATAAATTACATTGTAAAACTATATATATATTAGAAACCCGTGTTATCTTTATAATTAGAGTGTGGTGTATTGAAGTACTTGGCGTACTGAGAGTTCCGCAGCATGGTTCCAGTCCAGGGGGTTTTCTGTTGACCTTAGGAGACACTTAGTGAGGCTGAGCAGTCTAAGTGTGTTTGGGATACAGTTCTCGGGTGAGGAATTCCTCTCTCCAGCTAAGTCACCCATGCCTCCCCTTAGGAAAGCAGTTTAGATCGAGCCTCCAAAAGGGTAATCGATCGCTTTGGGTTTTTTATCTTCTGGTTGTCATTGCCATAAGACGTCATTGCAAGCTGCCTGATGACTCATAAAGCAAACCTGAGTGTAAACAAGCATTGAATAAAGATGAAAGAATCCATCCAGGGTGGAGATATGCAGTTGGGACTCTATATAATTAGGCAATTGAAATGAGGTCAGCGCTGAATCATAACTTAGCGTTGAAAGTAGAGCCTCATGAAGGAATAATGACTCCAATTCATTAGACGGAGGTCTGTCGATGGGCATTACTGACTGAGATTCCCAGGGTTCTGGTCCCTCCTGGGTAGATTTTTGTTTTTCAGAGCTGCCTCTCAGGGAGTTTTCTTAGAGATTTAGTCAAAATGTGGCTTGTTCTTCTCACGAGAGTACAGTGCCTGAGAAAAGTTAATGCAATGAATGAAATGAAAATGTAAGATTACGTTTATTATTATTACCTTTCTGTCTGTCTTTTGTTTCTTTCAGGTGTAATGAGAGGGCAATTTGTGAGCAGATGATGGACGTTGAGACGTCGTATACAGAGTTCATAAACTCTGACCGTACAGGTCGCAGGAACGCAGTGCCAGACATTAAAGGAGAGGCAGTAGCGATGGGGACCAGTGAACTAACCAAAGACATGGCTCAGATGGACCTGAAAGCTGCAGGTACGTCACACACCGCTTTCCAGTTCTTCTTGCAAGCCAGCACCTGTATTGATATTTCTCCAACATTCTCTTCTTCTCCTTTAGAGTTCTCCTCCTCCTCCTTTCTTTATCATCTTCTTCTGCTTCTCCTTCTCTGTCTTCTCATTCTCCTCCTTATCCTCCTCATCCAACTTCTCCTTCTTCCCCTTCTTTTCCTCATTTCTTCATCTTCTCTTCCTCCTCCTCCGTTTTCCTCCACCTTCAAATACTCCTTAAAACATTTTGTGAATAATTTTAGACTTAGGTAGACTATTAATTTGGGGTTTTGTACTAATGTTGTACTTCAAATAAATATAAGATTGAAATTTAAAAACTTTGCTTTGTTAGAATGTTTACTGTTCAGAACTAAGTATGTAACAAAGAGAAATGACGTCATCTGTCTTGCATTTAATTGCATAAGGAGTTGTGACTGGTCCTCTTTCTTTTATCTTTGTTTTAGATCATCCATACCTTTTTACACTGAAAAGACATCATGTGAACAAGAAAAACATACAAGTTTAAACTATAAAGTGGCTATAATGCTATGAAAGCTAGCCTTACCTAAAACATTGCAAATGCACATGCACTGGTATTCCCTTCAGTACTTTATTGGTATTCCGACGGCAGTAATTCACATTAGTAATTCTGCAAAACTAGTGCTGTTCATGTGATGAAAGAACAGATAATGTCTCCCGACTGCCAGTGGTCTATCAGGTCATATTTATTATGCAACAATGTATTATGCCTTTCTTTCAGTGTCCCTTACTTTATCCAGGACACGGCTCTGTAAGGTCAGTGTCCACATTGAACACAAATAGGTTTGGTGAGGTTGAATGGAGTCTGTCAGCGCTGACAAAGATTTATTATCTGCCCTCTCAACAATAACTGCTTCCTTGACCGTTTCCTATTCGTATGGGAACTTTTCAACTCTTTCCTACTGAAATAAGAGCAGCATCTGTCTCTATTTGACCCAGTTTCCTTAGTTCACATTCTTGGCACCATCTCTGAAATAACCTGAGACTTTCTTATGACCACGAGTACTCTGTTAAGAATGTTTAGCTGGAGAATAAACCGGGCATGTACGCATTTAATGTGGCAAAAAGGTTTGTCATATCTGTGTCTTATAGAAGGAGATGCTTCCGGATCTCCTGCCCCTGAAGCAGAGGCATCTGGGAGCCAGAATAAACAGGGGACAGAGGGACCGTCATAAAGATCAAGAATGACCTGGAGGAGAGAGGAAAGCTGGGGAGTTCTCTCCTTTTCTCATCAAAATTCTCCTCATCTTTGCTCATCAGGCAGCAGTGAAGAGCTCCTCTCATAGACTGCCATTAAGGTGGACGTCCACCCATTGCATGCTGTTGAGTGCCTAAGAAACAGATGGAGAAGACACTGCCTTTGCAAACACCACTAAATGGGACGAATCTGTCGAGGACCGTATTAATTCACAGCGCTGAGTGAGGGAAGATTGTTTTTTTCTAACAGAGGTCGAACAGAAGCACAGGCGTTTTGATATTTTTCCATCCTAAACTTAAACTAAGCAGTTCAATCTTGTGTTGAGTTACTGGTAAAACAAATACTCACGAGCTACTGTAAACTATAAAGTACCAAATATAGCCTTTTTGTTACAGCCTATGACAAGGATGGCTCAGGTGAATTGTATTATTATTCTTTTTTTTTTTACAATGACCACTAGTTGAAGGAGGTCTGATTATAGAACAGAACTCCCAGATATTGCCTGAGGTCAGAAGAGATTTGTTTCTACACTTCATTATATACTATTACACAAATGTAACATAATTAACAATATTTATGTAGTATCTGAGTTACTGTTTTCTGCTCCCGGCACGGTTTTGTGGTTTTTGTCAGACTCTCCGAAACACTCGTTGAAACACATTGCATTTATATTGTGACCTATAAATGTAAGTACCTCAAAATAAACAGGAATGACATTATTGCTTTCAGTTTCTTGTTTATTTATTTTCAAATTGGGTGTGGATGTACTTGAATGAAAAGTATATTTGCATTGGCTTTCCATTTCTCAAATTTTGGAAAATTATGATACAAGTAAGGGATAATGTACAATCATTACATCATTATACTCACCAAATAAATATGCGGACAAGAAAATGAAATTGTTGAATAGCTGAAAGGATACTTTTACAGCTGCGTAAAAATGCAAAAATGGAAGATTAACAAACGCAAGTTTTACCTTGAGCGCCGCGTTTTAGAACGCAATGTTATGCGGGAGATGCTGCAAAAGACAGAACGGAACGGGCGAAGATGCTTGTCTAGGTAGCACATGCTTGCATTGAAAATGAAATAGTGAAAAGCAGCGGAATGGAATGCGTTTTTTTTATGACACTTAATAACTGAAACGCAAGGTGGCGCCAGTTGCGTTTGTATGGATGTATTTTCAGTTATAACCGAAAATTAGTACATCAGGTCGCAGAGTGCCACGATTGACCGATTTAGACCCTATTAATTAAAACATTAAAAACAGTTTTGTCATAAACAGGCCAAGAACAACACAACCATTCAGATGCAAAATTATTTGTATTGATAGTTTATACAGTGATAAAGCTCTCAGGCCCTTCCTTCCCACATTTATAGTCCGTATGTTTTCCTATGCAGTTCACATTATACAACACAAAATGTAAAACCTAACAATGATTTTTCACTAGGCTGATTAACTCCATAACTGAGTTACATGAATAGTCTTTTGGTAAATGCCCTCTGGTGTTAGCAAAATGTGCACATTTAAAGGGGTTTTGCACAGCATTTCATAATCAGACATCTAATAACAACTTTAATATCAATAGACAACTGTTACCCAAAGGTTTGTATATTGCATATAAAATATACCTTAGATGAACACCAGACATAAGATCATATTCTGGTTTAATGTTTTGGATTTATATATTATTTCCATTGTAAAATTGTAGAATACAGCTGAGCTACTATTTAATTTCATTCTCATAGCACCATTCACATGTTATACAGCTTAACATGCTTCATATAAAGACTTTTTCTCTTTATTACATTATGGTCATATTCTGTGCGTATACCGAGAAGAGCATGTTTAGGCTACAGATATTACAATACTTATAAAAATGCTGATGTAGATGAAAGGCAATAGCATTTGGTCAAACCCAGTATGCTGGAACAGCGGTTAATGAAATATTAAATACATTTGTAACACGTATTTTGATGAATGGCATGTTAACTTCTAAAGTTGAATCTTTGTTGGAGATTTTTATGTATGGTCTTTATTATTTTTGTGTAAATATTTTGCTGAGAAACGCGTTTATGATTTCTCCAGTTTCAAGGAATCAGGAAAAGGCAAATGTCCTGAAAGGCTCTGCTCGCCGCATACTTGTTTATAACAGTGCTGAGCTCAAAAGCCTGTGCTTTTCAGCATGCCATAAGCCTTCGAGAGTTGTTCAAGAAGCTCCTCTTTCTCCTCCGCGGGAAGAAAGCAAGACTTAGCTGCATTAATATTCTGTGAAAACAGAAGCAGACAGGATAATTCAAGTCACTTTTTTTTTGCCATGATATGGTCATATCAGAGTCCATTCGAGAGCCTGTTTTGGCAAATTGTGTCTCACCAGTCTCTTGAATTCCTCTTCAGTGAAGTCCATGTATTTCTGCACCACCTGATAGTCCGAGTTCAAGGTGGAGTCAAAGATGGTAGGGTCATCTGTGTTTAAGGAGTAGTTAGCTTTGTCCTTCATGAATCTGAAACACACAACCAGATTTTTCAAACTTGAACTAGTTAACTCTGGATCATTTTAAACCCCGGGTAAATGGAATCCTAGGTTATATTCTTTAACTTTCCACGTGATTTCGGCCCTTTGCCACCTATACTGCCAAAATGGCCAGAAACAGCACTGCTGCTTGTAATTTACCCAAGGTTACCCATTAATCCTGGGTATTCATAAACTTACGTTTCAAACTGTACATTCCCAAAACCAGTTCTTACTTGCATTGTTTTGAGTGTCACTGCACATCCTCATATTATATATTGCTTTGTTTTCCTGAATGGACTTTTCAGACTATAAACTTTAAGGTAAGAATCAAATTTACTCCAATTCATGTGTTTTCAGTCAACATTTGACTTTTTCCCCCTCAAACGCTGAAACTACCGTGGTCACGTTTAGTTGACTGTCCAAAGCAGACAAATATGACGCATGCGATTGGGTGTATGTTGCTAAGCATCTAGTTATACCACTATAACACAACATTGTTTCACATTGCACAAGTTTGGCGCCGCAAAAGAGCCACTAACCATGCTCTGCAATAGGGTTTCATAACCACGGGTAAAAAGCGGTGCTAACCCCACTTCTAATTAACAAATGTGAAACATACCTTTAGGGGTTAAAAGCAGGCTTTAGACGAATGATAACCTGGGGTTAAGTGCAGTATCAAAAGCCCTGCGTGAATTGTCCAGTTTAATTCTGTAATGTACCATATTTCTGAGTGAAACATGGTAGGCACACAACCGTACTTAATGCATTAGATGGTGAAATGCAACAGAAATGGAGTCAGAATGGGAGTTTGCTAAAGCAGTGCTAAAATAGCTATTTGGCAATTTGTTAACATTATCTAATAGCCTAACTGTTAATGAAAAAGTGGAATAACACGTACCAACAAATTGTTCACAATAGGACCAGGAACATGCATTAAAAAAAGTAAACAGAGTAAATAAACCTATTCTCACGTGATGAGAGGATGTTTGGTGAAGTCTGGGTCACAGGCTCCTGTCAATCTGCTAGAGATAGGACACATCTAGAGAAACACAAGACACACACACCATCAGGATCACAATGACACTGAAACATCGTGTAGATTAATATCCATCTTTAAGCATCTCATAAATATTCTGGTAACACAAATCTAAATATTAGTGCACTGAGAGACTGTCCGGTGACACCATTTATAAACAGATATTTAAATACTGTCCACTAGAGGGCAGTATGAGATTACATTTTATAAAATCCTGTTTCTTAGTCTTGTTTCTGGCTCAACTAATTTTGTGTCTCATTCTGACACACACCTAGTTCAAGTCATGGAGCACACACTTAATGAACTTAACGAGCTGTTACATAAGAAAGATATCAGTAAAGTAAGCACTCATAATGTATGCAATAAGGTCTGGTTATCTGTGACAAACATTTTTAAAGATAATATGTGTGTGTGTGTGTGTGTATCAATACTGAAAACAGTTAATATTTTACTTACTATTTTAATTATTTTTTTAATCTACATTTGTCGTCTAAATAACATCTTGGGACAAAAGTTGGTTAAAAGCCATTAAAAAATGGCTCAGATAATTGAAATTAGTTCTGATAAAAGCTTTATCATTGTTTGCAGATGCAAATTTTTTATTGACCCTAATATTGGGTTGTTACTGTATGTGAGCACTTTGACCGAGAATGGAGTCTTGGTGCAACATGCAGATATACATGACGCATTGTAAAGTTATGCACGATAATGGCATTTTTATCAGACTAATGATGTAAATGTATGTGGGTGTGTATCTCAAAGTGATTTCTGTAACTGTCAGGAAGCTGCCATCTAGTCTTACCTCAAAATGCATGTTTTGTTGGAGCAGTTGTTTATACAGAGCTTGATCTTCAAGCGTGTGGTATCCATGGCCAATGCGTTCTGCTTTCAGAACTTCCACAGCCTGCAAAGGGAACGCACATAATGGGAAGAGTTGGCACATAGTTTCAGATCTGAGGGTGTTTTCTTGTGTATTGACATTTTGAAAACTGAGCTGAGCGGTTGTGGTGTTTTCTGAAATATCTGTCTTTTTTGATTTAGTACTTGGGAAGGAAGTGTACTTCCCAGACAGAACTTCCTCACAGAATAACTCTAAAGCTGATAGTTAAGAACAGCCTCAGCACTGTCACACAATTTTCCATCTGTACAACAGATAGATGGCAAATTGTTATGTTTTCGTGAGAAGCACATTTTGAGTGGTTATTGTATTCTTGCTGAATACATTATAATAAATGCTGAGCAAAAGAGGAAACTCGTACCTCCCTCACCACACCGGCATGGCCCACTTCTCCAGCATGCACTGTTCTGTGCACCTCACTTCTGACTGCTTCCTGTCAAAAACAAAACTGTGAACTCACAGAACACTGCCAGCAATATCTGTTTTTCTGCAGATGGGATAAAAGCACCAAGCAGCGTCACAGCATCTGTAGTATGTACTCTATTATTCTTGCCTCATTAAACAAAAGATATTGCTTTCAAACAGTGTTTGTAAGATTCAGTTTAGATCACGGGATGATAAGGAACTTGTTTTGTTTCCCGAACATCTCAGCTGTGGCTCCTAGCATGCAAATGGTCTAAACAGAGGTCTCTGTCTGTGTTATCTAAATTATGGATTATATAAGAGTTTCCAAGCCAACAAAGTACAATTTACTCTCCTAAAGTTTTAAATACATCAACTAATCAAAGTTTTACAGTGATGTTAGACTTGTACATGTAAAGCACTTCAAATAGGCAAAGTGATTCATTTTTGCTAGGAAGGGAACTCAAGGAAAAAGAAGACGTTGACAAAATGATATGTTGATAACAAGACATACGATCATCATGTATGTTCTGTCAAATTCTGAGAATCCTGTGCAGGCAGTTTTGTAACAGGCCTAATAAAGATGAGTTTAATCTCTCACTAGATGATCCAGTGAAAAAATTGCAGCTCATATGGAGTATGTGTGGTTTCTTACCTCAAATGCTCTTTTGTGTCCTGGGTACGACACACAGTCCATGGATTCATCTCCTGCTAGGTCTATTCCCACAACTCCATCTTTACCATACTTCTTGCACAGCTCGACCACGTCCATAGACCAATCTACAGCAGCAATAAGCATTAGATTATAACAGTCAATGATTTGGGTGTATTATCATTTCCTCATAATGCTGCATATAAAGCTGAATAATTGCATGAGTTTGGCCGATGCAATTCATATATAATATGATTTATATATATAGATATATATATAATATATATTTTTAAAAATATTTATATATATAATACACACCACCCCACACACACACACATATGGTTACCCCTGGGACACAACACCCGTCATAAAGGGTAAATTTTTTTTAAATTGATATTTATACATCATCTGAAAGCTGAAATAAATAAGTTTTCCATTGATGTATGGTTTTTGTTAGGACAATATTTGGCTGAGATGCAATTATTTTAAAATCTGGAATCTGAGGGTGGCAAAAAAATCTAAATATTGAGAAAAAAGCCTTTAAAGTTGTCCAAATGAGTTTCTTAGCAATGCTTATTACTAATCAAAAATTAAGTTTTTTTATATTTACAGTAGGAAATTTACAAAAGATCTTCATGGAACATGATCTTTAATTAATATCCCTAATCTTTTTTGGCATAAAAGAAAAATCGATCATTTTGACCCATACAATGTATTTTTTGGCTATTGCTACAAACACACCCATGCTACTTAAGACTGGTTTTGTAGTTCAGGGTCACATATATAGATATATAGATTATATATAAGATATATATATATATACAGTGGGGAAAAATGTATTTAGTCAGCCACCAATTGTGCACGTTCTCCCACATAAAAAGATGAGAGAGGCCTGTCATTTTCATCATAGGTATACCTCAACTAGGAGAGACAAAATTAGAAAAAAAAATCCAGAAAATCACATTGTAGGATTTTTAAAGAATTTATTTGCATCTCAATACTTTGTTATATACCCTTTGTTGGCAATGACAGAGGTCAAACGTTTTCTTAAGTCTTCACAATGTTTTCACACACTGTTGCTGGTATTTGGCCCATTCCTCCATGCAGATCTCCTCTAGAGCAGTATTGTTTTGGGTCTGTCGCTGGGCAACACGGATTTTCAATTCCCTCCAAAGATTTTTTTATGGGGTTGAGATCTGGAGACTGGCTTGGCCACTCCAGGACCTTGAAATGCTTTTTACGAAGCCACTCCTTCGTTGCCCGTGTGGTGTGTTTGGGATCGTTGTCATGCTGAAAGACCCAGCCACGTTTCATCTTCAATGCCCTTGCTGATGGAAGGAGGTTTTCACTCAAAATCTCACGATACATGGCCCCATTCATTCTTTCGTTTACATGGATCAGTCGTTCTGGTCCCTTTGCAGAAAAACAGTCCCAATGCATGATGTTTCCACCCCCATGCTTCTCAGTAGTTATGGTGTTCTTTGGATGCAACTCAGCTTTCTTTCTCCTCCAAACACGACAAGTTTGAGTTTTTACCAAAAAGTTCTATTTTGGTTTCTTCTGACCATATGACATTCTCCCAATCTTTTTCTGGATCATCCAAATGCTCTCTAGCATACTTCAGACGGGTCTGGACATGTACTAGCTTAAGCAGGGGGAGACTTCTGGCACTGCAGGATTTGAGTCCCTGTTCGCAGTGTGTTACTGATGGTAGCCTTGTTACTTTGGTCCCAGCTCTCTGCAAGTCATTCACTAGGTCCCCCCGTGTGGTTCTGGGATTTTTTGTGATCATTTTGACCCCACGGGGTGTGATCTTGCGTGGAGCCCCAGATCGAGTTAGATTATCAGTGGTCTTGTATGTCTTTTATTTTCTAATAATTGCTCCCACAGTTATTTTTCTTCACACCAAGCTGCTTACCTATGCAGATTCAGTCTTCCCAGCCTGGTGCAGGTCTACAATTTTTTTTCTGTTGTCCTTTGACAGCTCTTTGGTCTTGGCCCTGGTGGAGTTTGGAGTGTGACTGTTTGAGGTTGTGACAGGTGTCTTTTATACTGATAACAAATTCAAACAAATGCCATTAATACAGGTAACCAGTGGAAGACAGAGGAGCCTCTTAAAGAAGAAGTTACAGGTCTGTGAGGTCCAGAAATCTTGCTTGTTTGTAGGTGATCAAATACTTATTTTACAGAGGAATTTTCCAATTAATTCTTTAAAAATCCTACACTGTGATTTTCTGGATTTTTTTTCTCATTTGGTCTCTCATAGTTGATGTATACCTATTATGAAAATTACAGGCCTCTCTCATCTTTTAAGTGGCAGAACTTGCACAATTGGTGGCTGACTAAATACCTTTTTGGCCCCCTGTATAATATATAATATATATAATTTCCTAAAGGATCATGTGACACTGATACTGGTATATGGCTGCTGACAATCAGCCATCATATAATAAATTACAAAATTAAAATGTTTAAATGTAAAATATATTCAAAATATAAAACGGTTATTTTTAATTGTAATACTATTTCACAATATTAATATTTTTAATCAAATAAATGATATAAATGCAACCTTAGTGTGCAAAAGCTACTTCTTTCAAAAACACAAAAAATCTTACAACCCCAAATTTTTGAACAGCAATGTAGAAGACAAACCTCTTCAGCTTCAAGTGTTACATGAATTGTGTCTCTATTTACAAAACACATTGCATATGAATCACCAAGGCTTTCAAATTCACTATAGCATTTCCAAACAGTCCATCTTTTAAGAGGGGAACAAAAAAATCTGAGCCAATCTGCAGGAGGTTCGGCCAGTGCCGTGATGATTAAACACTACTGGGCAATGAGCAGGGATGAATGGGTTTTAAATGAAGGATGACAGTGAGATAACGCCTCTCAAACACACAGAACACTGGGTGGGGGATGGTGGGGAAGAGGTGAGAGTGCATTACTTGGCATGTGACTCAAGCAGCACAGAATGGACCTGACTTTGGTTTTGAAGGCCTTCTCTCCCTCTTTGAACCCCTGGTTCACCAGGTCCACCACATCATCGGGAGTGATGTCTCCTCTGGGAGGAAAAGGGAGGACAGGAAAGAACAAAGACAAGAACAGAGCTATTGTGCAAGAGAAAATGTAAACCAGCATGATGTAACATAAGAACAATAAACAATACATGCCATAAACAGCTTTTGATTCGAGCAAATATGGTACACATACGGTTTTTGGTTCCAATGTAGAGGATCCACTCCCTTGTTGGCCAGCAGATGAGGGCTGTATCTGGCTTCAACATAGATCACTCGCTCTTTGGCCTTTGTCTCTACAAACTCATAAGCTATTCTCTTGATGGCCTCTCTATCCCCTCTGCAGATGAGAAATGAAACCGATAAGATACCAAGACAACCCCACTCCCTACCTGAATAGCCCCTCGCTACCTTTAAGACCTACAGAGTCAGAGTCCCTCACTACCTTCAAGAAATGTGTGTGTGTGTGTATATATATATATATATATAGATATATATATATATTGTAGCTTGTACTTTTCTGAGAAATGTTGTATTGCGACCCAAAAAAAAACTTTGTTTCTCAATGTTTACTGCTTCGCTATGAATTACTTCCTTATATTTCTCACTAGAAGTTTTCTTTTAAAAAAAGCGTCTTCTAAAGGATACAAATGTATGAGGCATTAGACAACTAAATTATGTATAATACAACGTGTGTGTGTGTGTGTAAAAAACATGCATAAAGGCACTTCTATTCCTAAAAAGAAATTAATTTATTCATGTGTTATTAATTCAAAGATAGTATTTTAATGTGTTATGTAGAAATACACATCTTCTGTAACATTATGTAATAACACATGGATAAGTTAATTTATTTTTTAGGAATAGAAGTGCTTTTATGTATGCGCTTTTACACATACATAAAAAATAAAAAATGTATATATATCATTCACATAGATACTCTGAAGCATGTGCTATACATATGTTTATATATTATATATTATAGAGATATATATATCTAATATACAGTATATATAATATATATACACACCCATTTAAGTCGGCCCCAAATCCCAATTACCACATCATCTAAGAATATTCAAACAGATTGAAGTATAAATGCTACAGTTGTTTTATGATGTCATAAAATTATAGCATTTATGACTTCTTCATTTATAGATAGCACATGCTTCAGAGATATCTTATGTGAATGATTGAATTAACTGAATGAACTAGATGTTACTTTCACTTACACACTCAAAATCCATCTTTATTGCATAAGCATGTGCTTGTTCCAAGAACGCCCACAATTGGAGCAAGATACCAAAGGCCTTAATCATTTTTACAACTCAGTAACACTTACGCTATGAGTTTTTTTTTTATATTATTCCCTCTCTGAGTCACATTATGCTTGAAAGTGCTAAATAAAAAGGCTATTTGATTGCAGTAACAAAGCATGTTTTCAGGTTATACCACATGACATGCATTGAGCCTGTCTACAGCACTGGAAAATAAAGAGCCCAGTGGGTGCCAAAAACAGCCAGGGACTTCCCTATGTTGTTGTGGGGGAGGCGAATGCTGTAAACAAGGCCCTTTTAAAGCCTCTGAGGACTAGAGGTTCATTTTCAATGAAGCATGTCAGCAGCCGGCCCACAAAACTTCTGGCTGTACTGCTTTTCATGTCTTCATGTCAAAGCATCTACCTCTCATGTTCCTGAATCTGGGTGGAAATATGTAAAAACTGCCACATTGTCTGACTCTTGTTTACAGGACTAAGTTCAAGGCAAAAGAAAAGCTTCAGCAGATATAGGCGTCATGCCCATTCAAAGTGAGGGGGCACGTGCCCCCTCAGATTTTTGAGCCAAATGGATTTTGAATGCAGCTTCCAAAAGACAAAAAATAGCCATTCATATTTTCTATATTTAATACAATCACACCGGCGTGATTATAACGTTCAGTGCGTCATATCATCAGCTGCTAAATTCAAAACTGCATTCGCTGGCTGGCGCTGAGCCAGACACAGACGCGTTTTTACAGCACTGCGCATTAACCAATCACACACAATGCTGTTGAGCTTATGAATGCAATGACCAATCAGAGGTCTTCAGATGAGTCATCGCTAAAATGCCAGTGTTTTCTTCACTCGCTCGCTGACTGAATACCTTTTCCTGCGAATTCTCTCATCAGAAACAACAAAGTGCAAATGTGCACGAATGTAAGATATTCATTTCATAGTGTAAACTGCTTCAGTGATTTTAATGGGAGTTTTTGAGAGTGCTTGAACTAGACTGTCAGTGAATGTTCTTTGCTCTCTTTCTGTACAATGAAAGTGTTATGATTAGCCTAACTTGCAATGTTTTATTAAAATTAACTTTCAATGATAAATTCACATTAAATATAAATTCAGTCATATTAAAATGTCATGGCATGACATCCATCTTTTTAGGGTACACAGACAGGTTTTTATGCTAGTAATGATTACATTATTAGGTTACTTTGAACCATCGCCGCACTATGATCAACATAATCAGGTGAAGAATCAAATATTTCATGATATAGTTAATGCGTTTGGGGATGTTTCAAATAAAAAGGAAAAAAATAATAAGTCTGTTTGTGGCTGCTGTGTGTCACATGACGACCCCCCTCCCAACTCGTGCCCTCTCAAAAATAATGAGTGCATGAAGCCCCTGTCTGCTGAGGTTACATGTCCGTTGCTATAGCAACACGTGGTGAAAGTGTGACATGAGCTGCATGTAAAGATGTCTGATGCAGGACATCAGAAAAGCTACCATGCATTTGACGGTGTATCCACCACTAGCGATATAGTGAGGCTATCTGCTTATTAACCACTTGAGCAATGCTTCAGATTTGTGTCAATAATTGAATTAACATCCATGGAATTCATTATTTACTTCCATGTGGTGAAGAGCGCAATATCACATGGTGGCCTTGAATCATTGGATTCATGAGGAAATACATTTTCCAAGATCTAAAGAGATATGAAGGGGTTAATATACTATAAAATAATAAACTTTCAGAAAAAAAGGTTAAAAAGCTGTCACTGGGCATTATCTTTTTAAAAGGTATATTTAGTATCTTATTTAACCCTGAGGGGTGCATATGAATACCTTAAAGGTACATATTATTTCCTAAAGTGTACGTATTAGTACCTAAATGGTACATTTTAGTATGAAATATTTGAAAGGGTATACTGTTCCATTGACAACTTTTTTAAATTTTTTTTTTTTTTAGAGTGTGTGTAGCTTTGAAAACTCATCTCCTGGAAAAACACATGAACCTAATGGTCAATGGCAGATTGTACGAAAAGTAAAAAATGAGATTGTACAAATTAGCCAACAGTTCGCCAAAAAGTAAAATAGTTGCAAACTGCCATAAGATTTTGTTGCAAAATCACCTCAATCTGAAAACCAGCAGCTTTGTGATGATCGTACACAATTACTTTCAGACTATTATTCAGCCTGCTATTCAGACGCCTTTTTTGTCTGTGAGGGGAGAATAGTCCTGAGAAACTAAAATGTAACTCAGTCATTCTTGAGACGTGGGACAAAACAGGTCCAGCAATGCTAACTGCTATTAGCTTTAAAAGATAAAAATATTTTCAATTTTAAATGTCATGAGGGATTAATAATAGAATGTATTTAACACAATTATCACCTTCAATTTAATTTTCTTATTATTATACCAAATCTGTGTTTCTTAATGTCCTCTCACTACGTCTAAAACAGTTTGTCCACAGAGAAGGGTTCAATCATTCATATGCAAGAAAATGGATAAAAATGTTTCTTTAATGATGAAAAAGAGCTTGTGGTAACACTTTACTTGAAGGGGTGTGCATAAGACTGACATGACACCTTCATAATCATGACATGACACATGTCATTAATATGAAGGTTTTTTTATGCATGTTAATGACAACTGTCATTAAGTGTAATTTCGCTCAGTTATGTCATTTTTAATGCAAATATGACATTATTTGACCTATCCCTACCCCTACCCTTACCCCTAACCTTAGCCCATAACAAAGACATCTCAAACCATGTCATCTTTGCATTAAAAATTACAAAACTGAGCGAATGACACTTAATGACAATTGTCATAAACATGCATAAAAAACCTTCATATTCATGACATGTGTCATGTCATGATTATGTAGGTGTCATTTCATGATTATGAAGGTGTCATGTCAGGCTTATGCACACCCCTTCAAGTAAAGTTACCGGCTTGTTTTATCAAAAGCAACACTTCATAATATCTCCTATCAAAGCAAGGTTGTTTTTTAATGACACATGCATGTTTAATAAGTTGTGTCCCCACTTTTTGTCAACACCGTCAGACATTCAATAAAATGTAATAAAATTAGGGAATATCAGGGGCAGCTGTCACGCTAAAGGACCCCCTTGCCACAGTTCACCTCTGCAGAGTACATCAGTGTCAGACAGGTTCTGCTAAGTTTTAGTTTTAGAATATCTTAAATCCTGATGTTAATGTTTCCTTTGTCACAGCCATGATATGTCTACACCATCTTCCAGTTTCTGAGGAAATTATTTGAAATATTTTGATAATTTTATTCTCCTGAAGCAGGTTCTGTTAGCATCTAGCATCAACAGAAAAAAATTAAATGGCTACCACATGAACTCCATTGGTTTTGTGAAAGAAATGCCAAATTTGTCAACACCGTCAGAAGTCACCACCATAAGATTTTGTGTTCCAATGATATATCAAAATACTCAAATGTGAAACTTGAATAAAAGCTTTACAAACAGTAACATACTCACTGTTTGTTTTAATACAGCAATTTACTGATTCAATGTATTTGATAGTTAAAAATTCAAGTTTTCGTCACCACCGTCAGATGTGTCAACTCCGTCAGTTCTGTCACCTCCGTCAGTTGAATATTTTGATAATATTTCATTATGATATTTTATATTTGTTGTGGAATTGTTGGTCACATGTGAAAGTGTAATCTGTCTGCTAACACGAGAATGTATTTTGAAATGTTAAAAACATCTTGAATGCTGTTAAAGAAAAAGTTAAAATTATATTACACAGTCCAAAAAAAAAAAGCACATTTTGTTAAAAAAGAGAAAAGTTAGGAGGTTGTATCAAAAAACATAGCTTAGTACATATAAGATTCATAAATGTAGTTTCATTTGTCTGAGTACAAGGTTTTATTTTTTCAATTTTGCACCCTGTTTTGTCCCACTTCTCAAGAATGACTGAACTGTTGTTGGTGTAAAATCTTCAGGGAAAAATTGTAATAATGTCATAAAATCATTAGAAAAAACATCATATTTGGCTTCAATGCAATCTTCAAGCAAATCAGCAACACAATTTAGTAAGAGCCAGCAGATCTTTTCTTGGCACAACTACTTACGCAATGGCATGCATGTAGTGACTGAACTTGCCAAGGAATTCTGTGAGTGTGCCCGGCTCATGCATTTTGCACAGGTCTTTCATTTCATCCTCGTTGCCTGCAGGTAGAGTGATTCCCCGCCGCCTGAGACAGTTACACCCAGAGGTCAGTGGTTAGAGCTTGAAAGTTTTAATGGAAAGATGACAGAATTGTCTAAAATTAGATCTTATCTATTTACCTAAGACATATGGTGCTGTTGATTCATTATAAAAAATAATTTGAAGCTTATCTGATAACTTGGAATAGCCTAAGCATTACAAAATATTTAATTCTCAGCCAAAAACAGATCACAGCATTATTATTGACCATAGCCTGTCAAGATTAAAAAATAAATCATTGTATAAATCTATAAAATCATTTTAAGTAGTAGTGATTTTAGAGTTGCAGTGAAGAGGAGCTTAGGAGTTAAAATCGACTTAAATTTGGGATTGTTCCTTTGGCCTCAGAACGCTTTAAATATATCACACAAATGCAATTAAAATAATAATAATAATAATACAAACAATAAATATACTCAATATAATAAATGTTAATATAAAACCATAATTACCAAGTATATAAATAATTATTAAAATATTAATCTTTTCCATAGAAAATATGGAAAGTATATATTTATCATGGTATGTAATTGGAATACGTCACTTACTTTGCTACTTCTATAATGGTCTTTATTCGAATAGCACCATCAAGATGCACGTGTAGCTCAACCTGCAAAGATAAAAGAGCAGCAATAAAGTACATCTGCATATCAACGCCCACATTTGCACACCACTGAGCCACGTGACAAATGCTGAAAGAGACACTTGTTGATGGCACAGAGCAGAACTACATCCGTCAAAACTCTGAGCTTAGCTTTCAGACTGTTGTATTCAGATAGTTAGTGGAGTCTCCGTCCCGCGCAGCTGTGAAATGCTCCTTGTGGAGTGCATCTAGAATGTGGAATGCACGACTGGGTGAAACGAGTTCAGTGAAAAGGCCAGGAATGCCAGGGAGGGCTGTGAGAGAAGTGAATGTAATGGCACCAATCTACTGAGATGTACTGAGAGTTGTCCTGACAGATGACCAAATTAAATTGTGACCCCACTTCACCAGCAGCTGTGAAACAAACAGCAAGGAGGATAGAGACAAACCATAAAAAGAAACCTTGTCTGTTTGGAGAATCTAAAAACCCTCCATGTGGCGTCAACTGCTCTCATAATATTTTTAATCAGTAACTAAAGAATTTGGTTTGTGCCTTCTTTTTCACATTGTATTATTTGGGTACAAGAGTTGTACATTTGCTTGTCATCATACCACCGTGAGTAATGTACTCTTCTAACAATAAAGTTTACCACTGTATAGTTAGAAGAATGCACAGAAAAGATGCCAACTTATCTGATTCATAAGTATTTTATTGCATTTATGTGGTGACTGACAGTTGTGATTCGTTTTGGTTTGTTCAAATGAATGAATGAATGAATGATGCATTTATATAGCGCTTTATTGTGTATTGCTGTACACCCAAAGCGCTTTACAATCATGTTTTGGGGTCTCATCTCAACCACCACCAGTGAACTCATTCAAAAAAGATTATTTTTATGCCTTTACACACTTCTGACATGAAAGTTTGAGTTAGAATAGCTAGCAAGAGCATGATTATAAACACAGTGAGGCTGTGTACTAGTGAGCAGATAAGATTTCTTGATTGGCGTGAAGATATTTAATGTCCCCAACAACCTCATTAGTCCCATTTAGCCACTTGTTAGGAACTGCATTTTTCAAGACAAGTAAAATGTTTAAAAAAAAACATCGTCTTTCACTGTCGTAACTCCTCCTTTTATCCTTCCGGAGCTCCTCTGTGGGACTCGAGACCGGTGAGTGGCGCAGGTGTCGCTCATTATCAATTACTCCACCGGCCTCGCTCCGTTCCCACGGCTCTCGGCCCCAGCCCCACTCGTCACATAGGTATTACTGATGTATTTTATGTCGTAGAATAAAATGTGAAAATATATTGAGTTTGTGTCAACCACTGACCTTAACCAAACCAAAAATCTATTTAAAAGGCCCATTGCTTCCCGAAATGGTAAATTCTAAAATTACTTGTTTCCATGTTACGATAACATAATACGATAATGAAGTGTGACTGTGAGCATACAAAAATGCAAACTATGTCATCATCATTAGCTCTTCACTTCAATCTTGCTGAAAATGTTTGTTAACCGAAGAGTGTTTCATCAACTATAATGAAGACAAAAATTCACACCTTGGCAATAGCTTAATATGCTTTTAATTAAAATACTGTTGATAAAAATATGATGGGAAAAAGCAAAATATTATAAATGTTCTCATGTTGTGAATACACTCTTTCAATAACAAGTCGAAACACAGACATAAACCATAAAGGATTCACAGCATTGTATTACAGTAGTGTACTAATTACAATGCTATTTCAGGAGATTCGTTTTTTTTTCTTGTGTAACCAGAGACCAATTTTGGGAGAAAAAAGGGGTTACAGGATCATTGTGCACGTGTGCTAACAGCTGTACCACATCTTTGACCAAACTGCTCTGCACAACCTAAGTAATGGCTGTTCAGTGGATTGTATTTCCTCTAAGCTCTCATATACAGTTAAAACAGAAGATAAAGACACTTTCAAACAGAACTGACCCTCATGAGTATGATAGGAACCAGATATTGAAAGAAGTCAACACTGATTATGCAGTGTGATCTCCAGGGTCCAGCCAGACATGAGAAAGGACACTGCAGAGTATTAAATCCCTTCCCCCACCCCCAGAGGAAAATGTGGTGTGCAAGCAGTCTTTTATATCAAATGATATCAATCTCTTCAGCCCAGTTCAATGAAGGAAATGCACACGCTTGGTAAAGGCTTTACTTGAGGCGCCTGGTAAATCTACATCATCACAAAGCACTCAAAGCAAACTGGCATTGATACAGGACAAATAAAACGATACAGTACAAAAACCAGATGTGAAGCACTCACTCATCTCATTATAAAAAGAATAAAGTGAGGCTTTGGGGTCTAATAACGTTTAAAACAGACATATGATATCTAATGCTTGTAAACCATTTTATATCAAACATTAATGAATAATGTAATCCATTTTCAGGATTATTAAACCATTTTTGGTAAAACACTTTGTCTTTGGCAGAACTAAACAAGGATGATGTCACCTCTAATGCTTTCAATTCATTAGCTCTCAGTTACTCGGATCAGGTTAACAGAGCATGAGACCCAACGACACTACTGTCCTCAAGCACTCTCTGCATGGGTCTTCTTGCAGTTCATTAAATTACTAAAATAAACAACTCACTGAATATAAAAGTTCCGAAAATTATGCATGTATGCTGCAAAAGCATTCTGTATGTACAATATTATGATGAATAGGTTCACATGCTCTACCACCGTTGTTTTCCCTGCCATCATGCATGTCAATGTGCTCCAATATTGAAAGGAAGACATTCAAGTGGGAAAACTGTTTTGTCTGTACAAGCCTAAGCTGCCATTCTCTTCATACTTGAATAGGATCATATGCGCATTAAGAACGACTACTGTAGTTGGTCTAATATTAATGTCACTGGGAGGGTGCGGTTGAATATACATGTCGCTTAAATATTAATAATGTTGACTTGCTTGCAACTGCTCACATTATGGAATCAAATGACTCTTAAAAGCTGCAAAGTTTGTTATGAAAATACTGCCTTGTTGTTAAGGTGTGTTTTGTGTATAGATGGGTGATCCATTGTTGTTCTTGTATTACAACTGATGGTGTATCCTAAAATGTCACTGGATTTACTGGATAAAGCACTTATTGTCAGTTGGCGATCAAAAAACAAGCTATGTGACCTTTCTGTATTGTTTCACTGTGAATAATCGTGTACTTATTAGGTGTGGAACAAAGTCCTGGCCAGCTGATAAAATATGGAAGTTACTGCCTGTTGAGTGTCACTTAATCTATTGAATTTCTGATATAGCAAGTTTTATGAAGAGTGTGATTTAGTCAAGGAATGGTAAATTGTTTACTGCCTACAATGATTGTAGCTCTGGTCTATTACAAATCACCAATAATTTGACCTCTTAAACACAAATTAAACAACCCTGCAAGCAAGCCTGCACTGGCCCTTTACGGGTCCACTTAGGGCTAGCCTAAGGGCCCCCAGCGGGCTCCCAGCGCAGGGCCTCTGAGATTTTGCTCATTGGCAAAACATTGGCCCCTTAGTGCTGGCCCTGCACGAGCAGCCCTCACTTAGCCCACACTATTAATCTACAACAGGGGTGCCCAACCTGGTCCTGATCAATACACATGAACCAACTAATTAGGATCTTAAGGAGCACTTGATAATTACAGACAGGTTTGTTTAATCAGGGTTGGAACTGAATTCTATAGGAAGGTAGATCTCCAGGAACAGGATGGACCCCTGATCTATAACAATATATCTGTTTCACTTTAAATACTTTTCAGCTATGTAACGAATCAGCTCATGGGAAATATGAATAATTAATCATAACTAGTTATAATTAATTATGACTATTTAGATCCGTTGTAAGTATTTACTTGATCTCTCAGGGTCAACTGTCTGTCAATTATAAGAACATTAATTTCCTGGTTAAGGGAAATTATTTTCTTACTGTACAATTCTACAAAGAGATTGTAGCATAAATCTGTATGATTAAGTGACTCAGTTATGAGCAAACAATGAACCACGTCAAAGTGTGATACAAGTAAGGTTTTATTTACTACATAAACACTTAAACTAGTCTAGCATACTACATAAACACATACACTGGTCTAACATACACATACACACACACACACACACATACAGTTGGTATAGGAAAGGGTTAAAGCTTAAGAAATAAGGAATGAAATTTATGGAACTATTTGCATATTCAGCAGATCTGCCTGAGGTAAACATCAGATTCTTAGTTCAAACACACCTTTGTAAAAAGGTGCAAATTATACTTAATGTATCAATTAATAAGTCTAAGTTTGATACTTAGCGAGTCTCGACGGTCTGAAAGAGAGGTTTGATGTAATCAAACATGTAAGTTTCCAGCTGATCTTTGCTGAAGTTAGTTGATGAAAAAGAACCAGTTTGAGTCAGAGAATCTTGATTAATGGAAAGGTCGAGGCCGAAGCCTGGCACGATCTTAGGGTTTCCGGGTGCGTTTTTCTCACATCTTCTCAGAAATTCAACAAACCACCGACTTGGGCTGGTCACATGAAGTGCGGCCTTTAAAGCATGCAAAGATTCACGCCTCTCAAGATGGGCTTGTCCAATGAGAAAGTCCGGAATCCCAAGTGTGAGTTTTGAGATACTGGGGAGTTTTATGACCCTTTGTGTGGATGCATGGTAATTTGCATATGGAACTTGGATCAAAATTACTAAAGACTCTTAGAACACTAATATGTTGCGTAGGTATAAACATACAATATACACTCTCAATTAGATCATCCGAATACTAATTCATATATACTAAACATGGTAGGGTTATATATATATGTAAGCTGTGTGTTTCGATCATAAGCCTGCATAACACAGTATACAATCTCAAAGACAAAATACAAGATGACAATAATATACACAATGACCTTAAGGATATGTGTGTTCATTCAAAGAAAGGTTTTCCTATTAATTAATTAGCAAAGAAAAGTCCTTCCCTTGTGGATTTTCCTTATGGGCAAAGACAGTGCTTTTCCCTGCTCACATTCCATGAGGTCGTAAAAGTATCTGGTGTCAAGGTTGCCATGGTTTGGTGTCGTTGCAGACCTCCTGGCATCCAGTTTATTGGGTGAGGTCTGTGACGATTTGTTAATCTAATTAATAACTGATTTGTTAAATCAAATGAAAAATTGTGTTTGATTGGTCCAGACGCTACAGCTACTATAACTTAAGTCTTTGGGAAAAACAGTTATTATGCATCTGCAATGTATGCAGTCACCACATAACTAATGTCTATATTGTCAAAAATGTACAGTAGTCAAATGGATTTCAAATCAAAGGATTTATTAAATACAAAATAGAAAACATTCAATTCAGGTTAATACAGCTACATATAGCCTAAAATGTAAATACACAAAAGTACAAAAAAAAGCAATGTAAGATTGTAGTATTTCGTCATGTGAAAGTTGATGTGTGCAAAAGTCTTATCTGTAGTACATCAATGTCCAAACACTGTGCGTAGCTGATGTTGACTGATAGCAAATGAATAATCCAACCTCTTGTAATGAAAATACGCCACATCTCTCAAACACCAGACTCTTCCTAACCAGAAACAATCAAAAATAGTCCAGACTATGGTCTCACATCAAAAAGAACTTTAAATCCATATTCAAACTGGACCATGATGTTGTGCTTGCTTTTTAATGCTTGCTCTTGCAAACTCTCTTCTTCTTCTTCTTCTTTTGATGTTTTATGGCGGCTGGCAAACCAGCTTTTGGTGCATATTCCGCCACCTACTGGGATGGAGTGTGAGGCCTTATATCAAGGGCAATGCCCTAATTCTCAAAACAAAAAAAAAAAATACTTCTACCTATATTTTATTATATAAATTTGTTATTTTCAGAAAATTAATAAGAGCTTTATAACCTTTATGAGAACTGTTTAACACATTCTGTAATGTCATAGAATTAATGCCGTGAGATTTTAATTCCTCTTTTAACTGTATTCTTTCCCTTTCATATGCCCTACAGTTAATCAGCACATGCTCTACAGTTTCTGGAAATCCACAATGATTACATTGACCAGATTCATGTCTTCCTATCATCTGGAGTGATTTATTAAGAGTAGAGTGTCCAATTCTCAATCGAGATATAACTGTATCATCCCTTCTATTACCATAAGCAGTTCTTACTTGTCCTACTTGTTTATTTATATTATACAAATGTCGCCCTTTGTTACCTTTATCCCATCTCTCTTGCCATATCTTTCTGACAGCTACTTTAATTAAACCTTTAATTTCATATTTACTCAAGGGTATATGTATGTCAATATTTGTTTCACTATCTTGTCTACCTCCTCATTTCCTTCCACTCCAACATGAGCAGGCACCCATACAAATTCTGCTATAATTCTCAGTTGCCGTATTCGGTACAAACTTTGCAGTACTTCTAATAAAATATCTTGTCTAGATTCTTGTCAGTATTCTTGTGAGTGCAGAATATGAATCTGAACAGATTAGCACTGTTGTTGGTTGGATTTCTTGCACACACTGTAAAGCTATCTGAATAGCTATCATCTCTGCTGCATATACTGATATATTATTAGAAGTTCTTTTTTCAGGTTTATATTTAAAGTGAGGAATATACATGGCAGCACTTGTACGCCCAGTTTCTGGGTCTTTAGAACCATCTGTATAAATTTGTAAAAATTGAAAGTAATGACTATCTAAATGCTGCTGCACTATTGTCTCTTTTGGAACATATTTCTTGTTTTCATTTATTAAATTAAATATTTGCAAATCAACTGTTGGCATAGAAAAATGCCAAGGTGGATATACTGGCAGAGCCACCGTGGGGCTAATATCGATATTACTGATACCTATTTGTTGAGCCTGCTTGCCTACTGTCCAGCCAAAACTATTCATATATGTCTGCTCATATTCCCAGCAGCTCTCCAATATTTTTTTTTACTGGATGATTGGTAAAATTACCTTTAATACCAGTCCAATATACCATTTTAAGCTGAATTTCACGAATGTCTAGTGGTGTTTCACCCATTTCTACCAGGAGAGGATCTAAACGCTCCACAACATATTCAAAGGGCTTGGTTTTGAATTACCTCTATCCTAGTTAATAATGAGGTTGATGTTGAGCTATATACTATTCTACAATAATCAATTGCTGACCTAATTAATGCACTGTATACCCTTTTAAGAGAACGTCTAGAAGCTCCCCAATCTACTCCTGCCAAGCACCTCAGCACATTGACTCCTTTCTTACATTTATCAACTAACTTCTGAATATGTGACCCAAATGTTAATTTGGAATCCATCCATACTCCCAGATACCTTATTAGTGATACTTGCTCTAATGTTTGTTTATACAACTTTAATTTAACTTCAGGAGTTTTCTTCTTCTTTGAAAAACATATTACCTGGGTTTTTTCAACTGAAAGACGAAAACCCCATTGATTAGCCCAATTTTCAACAACATCTATAGCCTCCTGCATTTTTTGCCCTACATACTGCAGGTTCTTCCCTTTTTTCCACAAAGCTCCGTCATCCGCATATAGTGCTTTTCCTATTCCTAATTCAATATAATTTATCATTATATTAAAAGTATGGGGCTACAAACACTTCCTTGAGGGGTTCCATTGTCTATTTGATAAATATCATTCAGTACCTACTCTCACTTGTATTGTTCGTTCTTGCAAGAAATCCATAATCCAGTTATATAACCTCCCCTTGATGCCCATTCGATCTAATTTAATTAACAGCCCTTCCTTTTACACCATGTCATACGCCTTCTCAATGTAAAAAAAACTCCTATTACCGCTTCTTTTTTCACTAGAGCTTTCCTTATTTCATTCTCCAAGCATACAACTGCATCTAGTGTACTACGTCCCTTTCTAAATCCACTCTGATATGGATGTAACAAATTTTTGGTTTCCAAATAAAATAATACTCGTGACATAACCATTCTTTCCATTACTTTGCACATGTTTGATGTTAAAGCAATAGGTCTATAGTTCATCGGAATAGATTGGTCTTTCCCAGGTTTTGCAATAGGTACTATAATGCCTTGTTTCCACAAATACGGGAGTTTCCCTGATTTCCATACTTCATTGTAAAGTTTTAATATTACATTTAATGCTTTTTCTGATAGATGCTTGATCATATCATAACACACTTCATCTTTCCCTGGAGTAGTATGTCTTACCCCTTTCAGTGCCTGTATGGCATCCATTGGACTTTGCCGGGGGGGGGGGGGGGGGAGAAACTTTTTTGAATTAAAAACATCTGGATTATCGCTTATCTTTGTTCTCTTTTTTCCCCTCATTTCTTCTGAAATGTTATCATTACTATGCACCTTTACAAATGCCTCAGCCAAAACCTCTGCCTTTTCTTTATTACTGATAACTTGTTTATTTTCACTTATTAAAACTGGTATACTGTTAAAATTATGTATCCCTCCCATTTTTCTGATCATTCCCCATACATCGCTGATATCTACATTTTCACCAATTCTATCACAATATTCTCTCCAATGATTTCTTTTAGCTACACGGATAACTTTCCTTACCGCTGCCTGTGCTCTCTTATATGCAATAAAGTAATCAAAAGAATATGCCTTTTTTTAATCTCTTATACCCATTCTTGTTTTAACTACTTTACTACATTCATCAGTCCACCATGGTGCATTTTTCTTTTTCTGCCTACCTATACTTTTACCTATTACATCTTCTGCAACCTCACAAAGAATTTCGCAAATTGTATTATTATATTGCTCTACATCTATATTACTGTTTAAATTTTGTAATTTTGGTTCACATTCACACTGAAATGTGCTAACTCTCTCTACCACATGGCTTTACTTAAGGAAACCTAAAACATTCTAGCATCCCTAGTGGTAAGGAAGAAAACTGCCCACAAGATTCTTATTAACAGGCTCTCTCTGGCCAACACTGGCCATCTGGGATTATGTTGGCAGAATCCCAGATGTGGGCTGCTACACAAGAGCCTGCGTGAGCAACGCGTGGGCCTCGCCAGGGCAAGCCCTCACTGGGCCTGTTTAGGTTTGGTGTGGGCTGGCCCTAGCCCACTGTGCCCGCAAAAAGCCAGCATGGGCCCCGCAAGGACATGTTTGCAGGGTAAGGCCTTTTGAATGTGTGTTTACAATGAGGAATCATTTTTCAAATCACTGCTTTGAAAAAAAAATGTTTCTGAAAATAATTTTCAGATGCAACGGGGGGAAAAACGGGATAAACACAAACATGAAACTTGTAAATAAAATAATCTGATATATAGCCTATGTACAATTTAATAACATATAGCCTAGTTTGATATATGAATTGGGTGTTCGTCAAAGATTGCATGCGGTCGGAGATTCCCGTGTTTACAGCTCCATAAAATAACCTACTGGAAGCTCTGTAGTTTTGCTGTATAGGCCTATAGATAAAAATATTAAAGTTACAAACACACAACATTTTGAGTTACTTCCATTTCTGAAAAAAAGAATGCCTAGTAATTGATGTTATAAATACACACGCCTGATTTTTGTTTTAATTATCCATCGTACATAAAAAAACAACAAAAAACATTTGCAATCAAGACAAAAAAGCCAGAAGTGAATGTAAACCAGATTTGGCCCAGACTCTGTTGCTATCTGTGAAGCCAAGCATAAGAATAGCCTACTTATGTAAATTTGTTAACCCACAGTAACAAATTTTAACAGACTAATCGCATATTTTCGTTTGCTGCATGCTTTTAAAAACATTTTTTTGAGGAAAATAAAAAAAAGATACGTCTCGTATAAGTTGCATTTTCAGAAATAATAAAGGCAGGCCTAATAATATTGTAATGTACCAACATTATAAACACTATAGGATAATTTAGTTCCCCTCACTTTACAACAAATCCTTTAAATTTAACCGTATCAGAACAGAATAAGAATTTAAAAATATATAATTCTAATGGATAAATATAATTGCAGTATATAATAATATGCTTAGCAATAAACATGCCAAAACAAATTAATTTATAAAGAAACGTAAGTTAAAGTTGGGCTTACTTCTCTCAGGCACAAATCCAAATGTGTCCATATTCGTGATGTAGCTGAAGCTAAACTATTAGCCTTATTAGGTAAAATAGGCTTTGTAGTTCACGCGCGTTCCAGTATCGACGGAAAAATATCATAATGAGCAAAAATATGCCACAGTGGAGCGGGTCTCACGCCGAACAGCACGGTGACCGGCTGCGCTGTTTCCAATGAATGCAGTAGCTTAGTGTGCGCGTGAGGCGCTGGCGCGACCAAACAGCTGAAACATCAAATACACTACTCCGTCATTTTTGGTCATACAGTAAAGGCATAATTCGAAACTGCAAAGTGCAAAGTGTTAGCAGTTTGAAAATTCAAGAATAATAGCAAAGTTAATAAGAATTCTTTCTAAATGCAGCACCGTTCTTATTTCGCGCTGCATAACCTGAACGAAATTATTATTATTTTTTGCTAAGAACGAACCGAAATGAAAACATTTCGCTTTTAATCTGTGTATTTAACAGCCTGGGACACCTTCTCAGGGCAGTACCTTGCCTCACCGACTAAAATCAGGGCGCCCACTACGGAGACGGCACCAGAGGTGAGGGGGCACAGTGACCGAGGTGGCCGGGCCGGACCCCCTCAGCCCCCCCGTGGCGCCGACGCTGGCTTTAGGTCTTAAGCCTATTGATATCTACATACATCATGGCATTTTAATATGTGCTGTATTATCGATCTATTAAAACAGCATTCCACCCGAATGTATGTTAAGAAGAAGAACAACAACAACACTATACCTTAGGTTGATCAAATTCTGGTTTTCCACTCTTTTCTGCCA
The DNA here is from genome assembly GCA_018155175.1 of Sinocyclocheilus anophthalmus. Classification (NCBI taxonomy): domain Eukaryota; kingdom Metazoa; phylum Chordata; class Actinopteri; order Cypriniformes; family Cyprinidae; genus Sinocyclocheilus; species Sinocyclocheilus anophthalmus. The sequence goes on from JADLZN010004424.1 coordinate 52,547, forward strand.
TTGTCTTGACTCGAAGTGTAAATCTGTCGTGATATAACTTGAACACCCGCTCTCTGGAACCTTTCAGCTCAAGCAGCGAAGTTCAGCTTCCCCATGCGCGTAATTACTATTATACACTCCAACCCAGGCTCGGACAAAGAACACGCCTTATGATCAGATATGAGCGATGAACTCCGCCTTAACATCAGCGTGCAATAAGCCAACTAAACAACGGCTGAACACACTCAACAGAGTGACAACAATAACCGAGCAAACTAAACTGACAAGCTGATCTGCGCCATGCGAAGAGATTAAACCGGAATCCTATTAGAAGCTTTTTAGATACACATTAATGCCACATCTACACTATCGACGCGACGCGACGCGAGATAGTCGAATGCTGCTGTCAGCCCTGCAAGTGTGTCGGAAGCGTTCTATTTGCGTCGCGTCGCGCTTTGTAGACAGATTTTAGGCAAAGGTTTACTAAACTGCTTAATAAAAAGGTTTACTTTATTATGGCAGTTTTGTCAAATAAATCATGGCTGCTACAAACTGAAGTAGGTAAATTAAATTACTCTATTAATTCTTGAAAATAATACTTTTACATGCCAAACGACAATGCCTCACTCGATGGCATAATTGACGTAAAATAATTTTTAAACTATAGTTTCTTGAAAAGAACTATTCAATCGGTTCGCAGGAAATTATTCGCACTTCCCATCGCGCCCTCGTGTGGATCAGCGCAATTTAATACTTCAAAACAGACAAACGTTTAAGATATTTTGTATTCAAAACCATGATTTTATTTGATAATTATTTTCTATTTCTGTAATTTGTTGTTAAACATGATTTATTTCCCTACTTGGACTGAAAATATTAGACATGTAAACTGCATAGCTTACAATAGTTGGCCACTAGATGTCAGCAGAACGCCATTGTATTGATTTCTGTGTGAAGTGGGGGTTGACCACACCTGTATGCGAGTATGCCGAAATATGCATTACGATTAGGGATTAATTGGTAGAATTTTTTTTTACCAAAACCTTGACACGTCTAGTATATCATTTTCAGCAAATGGCAACTGCATACAGTGCACATCTCTCATCAAACTAAGAATGTTTGTATGACGTGTTTATCTTTGTTGAATATTTGAATGCATTGAGAATTTTCTTGCTTCATGTTTGTACTTGAATAGAGCACATCATAAACCATGTACAAAATGACTTGCTAAATAAGAGACATTGCCAGTAGTTGGCAACATAACTGTTACTGCATGCCTAAAACATTACATTTTAACACAGTTCTTTCGAAACCCCTGCTGTTAGAGCAGCTCCTAAACAACAACCCTTATTTAACTTGGCCTAATCCAGCAACTCTAACCCTGCGTGAAGCCACATGGACCTTATTCTATTTCAGCAAAAACATCCCATTAAATGTGTCATACATCAGTCTGCTGGAACAGTGCTTAGGAATGTGGTAGCACCACACACTTTCTATAAATCCCTCAGTGTGCTCTATGCTATTAAGACATGGATAGAGATGTAAAGCTTTTGAACAGATGTAAAAACATTATTTTTTTCCATTTACCATTTATTTGCTTCTCTTTCCTGTCATTTGCGGCTCCTTACATAACAGAATAAAGCACCATTGTTTGCTGTTCATGCATCTGTGACGTCTTCTTAAGTCAACCCTTTGCTATCACTCTAAACTGTCATCAGATATGACAGATATGCTGACCAAATATGGTTTACAAATGTTGTTAGATCAAGGCTGTTAGATTCTGTTAGAAAGTTGGAGGTCGTGGAGATCATGTCCTAGCTAAAGAGCAGAATATCTGTTAAAAATATTGACTCTGCTGGCCACATGTTAGGATAGCTACTGCAGTGACTTTATCCTTTGTCCTGTATTTATTTGTTCTCGCTTATTTTTAGGCATGAACTCCAGTATTGGAAAATGGTCATCGTTTTTTTTTTTGGTGTCTTATTAAGACTATGGGCATATTTTAAGTATTTAAATTCAGCTTCCAATAACCTGGTCAATGGAGTGATACTGATCTGGTATAGTTTCATAATATTATATCATTCAAATTTTGATAAAGTAACACCCATATTCCCAAATAATGACTTGTTCATTTTCATGAGCTGTGATGATAACATAATCATTAGCACATGTGCATCGATCAACATTTGTGTAATGTAATTGGATATGGTAAAATGTGTTAATTGGAGCTAAGGGAACTATTTTTACTGACAGCTGAACGCAGTGTGAAATTTTTCAACTTATATTCAAGGAATGGGATGTTTTGTGTTTATGTGAATGATGGATATTAAAAATACAGGTTCCAATATATATAATACTAGTATATATATCTAGATATATATAATTAAATTTTTTTGGCGATGCCTTAGAAAAAACATTTTGGGATCTCCAAAGAACCTTTCTGTGATCAGTTCTTAAAAGAATTTTTTTTTCTTAACGTGCCGAACATGATTTCTACCGAGGGAGAGCACCAGCACTTGGAATGCGATTTCAGTGCACAGCACTGTTCTGCAGAATGCCTCATCTCTCATACTGTAAATTTCAATATGACTTCTGAAGTTTACATTGAAAGATTTCACAGATTCATTGATATTTTATATTCGCTCCAGACGGTTTCTGGGCTTTTCCCATAAAGCGTACTGCATGTGTTTGTGTGTGTTGTGACTGTCAGATTTCCTTCCTCTCAAACGTCATTACTTGACCCTTGTTTATCAGAAATCAAAGGCTTTCCTGTTTTGCAGTTTCACACATCTAGTTAGAATGCTTGGAACTTAGGTATCATTTCCTCCCCTCAAAAATCCCCTCAGTTTCTTCTTTTTAGAGGGTGATACATCTGGGCTGCAGCTGCGATTAATGTGTAAGAGGTCGGTTCAAATAACAAGAAAAAAAGCAACCTGGAAACTTTAATGTTTTACTTTGCATGTTACGATTTTGATGGTGAACAAAACAAAGCACTGATAACATCAATCAAGAGAAAATAAAAATGATAAGTCGGTCTGTCCTGACAAATTAATCATTTGTTACACGGCTCTCAAGAATCGTCTGTTCTGATTGTTCAATCTTGCCAATTTTAGTGGTAGTGTTAATATACTATACGAGTAAAATTATACATTAATTTCAGCTAATATAAATATTCCATGTATTTATTTATTTTGTGACTAGCCCTGTAAATATCTGCTATGCCTCTGGGATTTTTGGACTGGCTGGCTGTACATTATCCCTATTCTTCAGATGTTTTTGTTAGCAAAAATGTTTTGGTCTCAGTGTCAGGTTAGATTTAAGATTCATATGAAAGGAAATGTAATATTGTCAAGGGATACAAAGGAAAAAAAGGTTTCCAGTTTTCAAATTATTAGCTATGACTCCAACTGATTAACTATGACACATAGTGCAGTTGGGGCCAAATTCTTCAAACCTCACAGGCAAACCAAAGACTTTTTAACATTAAGACAATAAATGTTGTATATAAATTACGTTCGGTTTGTCTGTTTGAGTATATCGATTCATCAAATAATTTTTTATTGCAGGGTGTGCGGTAACTGAGGAGCTAATAACAAGAAAGGAACATAGAAAGGTCCTAAGCCAAAGCACTGAAGATCACATGTGAATGTGAATGAAGGAGTAAACTCGAAGACAACCTATTTCCAATACCAAAAGCATAATGAGGTCCACAGAACAGACCACAGAATATTTCTTGAATGAAACCAATTAGTCCACACTGAGAGAGGTTACCTGTTAGGGCTGTTGTACATTGATTCTAGAATTGCCATATGACTGCACTGTACTGTAATTTAGTATTCAGGGTTTTACTCTGCTGTACCAAAGCAGGTGTTAAATGAAAGCACTCCTGCCCACAGCTTAGTGTATGAATATGAGCCTGCCTTTCCAATATCCTGTATTCCTGTTAACTTAAGTCAGTTCCTGGGCACTCAGCAAGCAAAGTTCAATGCATGTACTTCACTTTAAGTGAAAACTTTTCCATGAGACATTATTGGACTAGTGTTTAACCACAACTTGCTGAATTTTAGACATGAAAGCGGGAGTCACACATCTGCTTTTCTTGCTCAGTTAATATTTAATAAAAAAATTTTTTTTATGAATCATCGTTCCAGAACAAATGTACACATTCCTGACACCCTATAACATGTTTCCACTGGACTTTGATGAATTTTTATTTAATACCATTTATAGGATAATAATGTTTAGATTACTCTATCCTCCACTGTTAAACTGAATCAAAATCATTCAAGAATAAGAGAAAAAAAAAAAACAAAAAAAAAAAAATAAGCAATATTTTTCATTCTAGAAATACATATACGTGTTTTGCATAAATAGAGTATTTTGCCCCTGTACCCTTTATGGTTATATTGTACATTCCAATCATTTGTGATTTTTGGAAAGGATGTCAAAATAAATATATAGTGGCTGATAAATTTTTAGACCGAACAATTATTCCACTTCACATTTTGCTATTTTAAAAAATTTGTAGTCTGGCAAGGCCATCCAGGATGTGTTCCAGCTGAATTATCAAGAGCTGTGGTATTTGTTAAGTTATTTCCGGCGTCTAGGTCTATTTTTAAAAACCGTCATCCCATGGGATCTCCGACATTCAGTAGGATTGTTTTGTCTGAGGCAATTGACGTGAAAAATGTATATGTCTTGGAGAAGCTAACAATTCTTTTTCAGTGCCTACTAGCCACATTTTAATGGAAGCAATTCTCTATTTTTAAATGTCTATTACGAATTCGATGATCGGAGAACAATTGGTTCCGTCGCTCGAACTTGGGTGACCTGAGGGCAGGTTGCCAAAAATTCTGATCACTGAGGTCTATCACTGTTTGTATCACTTTCGCAGACAACTGACAGGTGTATTAGTAATAAGGGATTACATTTCATTGACACTTGGTCTACATAGTTAGTACACTGTTAAGGCTGCTAGAGGTGGGCTAAAATAGCATGCTTAGGTGTATGTCTTGAATCCATTACGCAATACCATTAATTTAAATAAATTTCAGGACAAAATGAAGGCTGCTCCAAAATTCATCATACATTCCCCATACTATATTAATAGAAAAAAACATATGCGAAAAGAATATGTTGTACACTGGTTGTGATAATCACACAATATGAAGTACACAGCAACAGTCTTTAATAATCGCCAGATACGTCTCATGGAACAGGTACAGGTACAGGGGTAAACACAACCATAATGTAGACGAGACCAGACAAACTAAAGAATAGCACACATCGACCTCATAGGCAAATGCATGTGCCCATCACACTAGCTGAAGACTAACTCAATTCAATCACTTCAACATGACAACTAAATACTGGTGGGAACTAGAATGAAGGAAAAAGGAAACTGGAATAGTGAAACCACTAAAGTCGCATGAAAATGAACTAAATGACAATAAATGAACTGAATACAGTTTACATACATTCCCCTCCTAGTAAGGCACGTTCTCCAACCCCCCCCCCCTCTCGGCGCGCATAACAATAGAAGTGAGGGAGGGAGGGAGAGTGGGGGCTTTGGAGGGCAATGAGGAGCAGGCGAAGGGCTGGTGAAAGCAGGCAGTAGAAACCATGGAGGAGTAGATGAAGGCAGCAACCACAGAGAGGATGAGGGACTGTAGTGGCCATGGGGTGGCTGACCAGATGTCCCAACAGGACGATGGCCCATGGTGGAGTTGATGGAGGGAGGAGCCATGGTGGAATCCTGGCTGACGACACCAGGAGGGTGACCGACAGCAAGGCGATAGGAAGTGGAACCCAGAGTGCAGACGGAGAGCTGAGGGAGCGATGGAATGCCGATGACCTAGGCAGCCACGACGGAGCCCCCGAAATGGAAGTGGGGAACCAGATGGCAGAGGTCAAGCTGGAACGCCCGAGGGTGTAGGCAGAGCTAGTTGAAGCCGAAGGGGTAAAGGGCCGGAGAACAGCGAATGGCCCGTAAGTCCACAGTGAAGGTGTGGCGATATCCGACCCATGTGGAGCCGACGTACCAAGGGAGCTCGGTGAGGCTGAATGCCGATGGTCCACGCTGGAGTCAAGGATGGAAGGAGCGCAGGCATAGGAGTCAGGACAACAGGTAGAGGTGGCACTGAGCACTTTGAGGCTGGAAGCGGGGCCATGGGCTCATCACGCCCAGGAAGAAGTGGCTCCCAGCAGGACCTTGGTGTAACTACGCCACTGAGGGGAGGAACTGAGGGACTGATGGGGGACGGTAATGACTCGGTGGCAGGAGTGGCTGAGCACAGAAACCAACAAAAAACAATGCATTTCTAATAGCAGTCTGGAGAGGTGGTGGGAGAGAGAGGCTGGGTGGGGTCAGCAGGACTGAAGAAGACAATACACATTCTGGCAAGTTCAAGGGACACAAGGAACTCGAGGGGCAACACAAGAGGCTTGCTTCCATACCCTCGATCACCACGAGGACTCCCACAGTGATGGATGGTGATGCCAGCTGACACCCCTGGTCAGACTCTCTGAGGTGCTTCGGCTGAAGTGTAGTGGTGGGCGCTGTCCTCCCTTTCTCGGGCATTGGCTCACACTTCGCGGCACGGGGGAGCTTCCAGTCTGCTGGGGGACTGTGGCGAAATAGCTGTCGAATGAGGTGGTGACGGGCTGGGCTCTGGGTCAGGTTGTGGCATGAATCGGGGGCAGACACTCTCCAGACACTTGATGACAGCATCCTTCCAGTCCTTGAGTGACTAGAAGGTCTACTTGATGTTGGTAATTAGCCCCGATCCAATACAACGATTTTAGCATCTCGTCGTCATATGGGGAACGAACAGCAAGATGGCAGAACTGCAGCGTGTAATCCATGAAATCATGGCTAATCTGAAAGTAAAGCGACACAACTGATACTGGTGTGTCACATGACAATGTCAATATGGCAAATATGTACAGATTACATTAATTCTACACACATTCATACTATATTGAACACACCTTTTTAATGGTCACAAAGTAATTACTTATTCAAAAGAAATACCTTCTCAGAGAGTATGCGATTTTCAGGCTAGGTCTTTATTGAGGTAGACATTGAATTGTTTTACTCACCCGATTCATTCAGAACTACTCATACATTCATGAGCACCATGACTGTGTGTTTCTTGAAGATTCTATTCTATGTTATTAAATTCTGTTTTTACTTTATTGAATTATTGGCGGAGCAAAAATACACAAAGGTAGTGGCAATTGTGTCTAATATGTAAGTTATACAATATAACAAGTTTGTTTTTCTGAACTAATGTGCAATATCAAACTCCCAACCATGCTTATCAGTCTGTTTTATATATTTGATGTAGCAATTCAATAAACAACAGCTATTAGACTTTAGATGTAAACAGAAAACTTGAATGTGGTCAAGAGGAAGCTTTAATATGCTGTTATCTCTTCCAAAAGTCCATGTTTCATCTCTGCACACCAGAGCAGACGAGCAGAGGGAGAAAATAATTCCTGGTTGTGGAAATGGGCAACGGAGATGTGGAATTTGAAACATTTCTGATCCAGGTCCAGCCACTGTTTACCCTGCAGTCAGGCTATGACATCAGAGCAAGGACTTTATAAAAGTGCATGTGCACAGAGCCAGGCAGTGAGACAAGAGAAACAGTAATGCAAGTAGAAAATCTCATTGTGGTGGAACACATAGCAGAACATGATGGACAAGCTACAGAGAGACAGAAAGAGCCTCATGGCATGGACACTGCTGTTTTACCTAGGCTCACAGGTGAGAATCTCACACTTTATTTGCATGCATGCATTTTGCCAGTGGAAATGTTTCTGATGTGTGTGTTCAGCTATGCAACAGCTGTGAGAATAGATCTGGTTACTTTTGTAAACTGTCATGCTCAGAGTTTAGAGGAGGAAGAGGTTAGTTTAGTGGTTTTTTATCAGGGACTTTTTGAGGGACGCTTTGTTGTCTCTGAGACAGGGTTTTCCGGTATAAACTGAATGCAATGGAGAATTAAAGCTTAATTAAAGTGTCAATGTTCTGTACAAATTTATGATTTTCATCTTAAGCTTGTTGGCTCTAACACTAGCTTATAATTGAAAGCATGTTTTATGTATTCAAAGCCTGGGAATACTTACCGTCAGTGATTCGCATGAGGGATCTTTTTTTTTTTTCCTTTTGCTTCTCCATATGCATATTATAAATTTTTTAATGTTTTAAAATGTTATGTTTTAAAAACCAGCAGTGATATTATTAGAGGCATTCATGAAAAATATAGCATGGAAAACTTGAAAGAAATACATTATATTACAGTAATGTTTGATTTTTGAAACTGCATTCAAGCATTGGACACATGGTATTATTGAGCAGATGAACAGATTTTGTGCAAGTTTTACACACACGGATGCTCTGTTGCATTCATTACATAACAAGTCTTCCTGTATCCTGTCTTAGGTGTGCTGTCAGCAGTGTGGCAGCCCTTGTCAGTGCCAAAGCTCTGTACCAGACTGCCCAGAAGGCGTTCCTCTCATTCTCGATGGGTGCCAGTGCTGTCAGGTGTGTGCGCGGCAGCAGGCTGAGGCCTGCAGTGAGCTGTTTCCGTGTGACAGTCAACGCGGCCTGCAATGTGACTATAGCGCCAGCTTTCCTGGAGACCCAGGAGAGTGTGTCAGTGAGTTTCAACCACCAAATACACAGCATTACCAGTACCACTATAAAACATGTAATCAGCCATAAGCTCCACCCATAGCTCTTGACTGACACGGCTTACATGGCAAGTTCAGTTTGGACTTATCTTAATTTTGGGATGGCACATTTAATTCGTCATTTGTGATGTTGGTTTGAGCATTTGATTTATCTTTTGAGATGTCCTTATATTTTATCATTTGAGTATTAAATTATAGTTTTAATTATGCCAGGGTTGTACTGAATTTATAATAAAATGAAATATCAAACACATTGTATATAATAATAATATTAAATATAATACTGCATTCATATTGGTTTTTAACAGTTGATGGCTACAGGGTCGACTTCATTCCTTTGAGAATTTGATTTGATCTAGAGTTTGATTTAGACCAGGTTGTACTGGGATTATAATGAAAATCGTATTTTATTTTCATTATCAATTTTCCATAAATAGCTTACTGCACTGATGATAAATCAAAACTCAAATGCAATTAACTTTCCTCACTAAATTATTATATACTGAAAATATATAAATTGTAGTCATCAAAAACAAATGATATATACAGTATAGTAATATACCTATAAATATTTAATTATATAATAATATTTTTTATAGTTTATGACTTACATACAATTTGTACTTTGAGTTTTGATTTATCATTTGGAGCCGCTATTTTGAGAATTGTGATTATATTGTCTATAATCATTTGAAATTTAGTTAATAAAAAACTCATCAATAAAAGCCGTCATTTTGAAATCTACATAAATAAGTGATCGAATTAGGCAAGGATTTAATAATGACAACCTAAATTTTAACTGCATTCATTTAAAATAATAAATTAAATTTATGCACCTCTGGAAAAAAAGTTTACTTATTTAAATTTTAGACAATAGTTTTTACCAGTGAAATACAAAGGCCAGTAAGGCTGTCTACGGAAGCATTATATACAGCTCTTGCTAAGCTTAATCATTCACATAAACCTTTATGAGAACACTCAGAACATTAATGAGACCTTCTGCATTGCATAAGTGTCCTCATTGATCTTCTAGAACCTTTGTTTTTAGGTCAGTAGGAGCTGGGCTGATGACATAATGGCGTCAATCGTATCCAGGAAGGGGGCCAGGTAGTATTTCAGCCCTCCTGTGCTCTTCAGTGTAGTTGTTCGGGTGGAGGGGTGACCTGTGTGCCCCGGTGCAGTGAGGGTGTTCTCCTGCCCACCCAGAGCTATGCCCTCCTCCTCACGTTTTGGAGGGTAACACAGAAAAGATGGCTGTAACAGTGGGTGTGTGAAAATTATGGACACAGCAGTGGCTTCGAGGGACGTCTCACAAATAGAGTAGCTTTATTACGTGCTCCTTTTTTGTGTCCAGTCAAAAGGCAAATCAGCATAAAACTGACTCAAAGGCTGTTGTTGCTCATGTAATGGTAGGCCTATTTCATGAGCTGGAATGAAAACCGTCTCTCTTCTTTTGGGATTTTGCATAAATCTTTTTACATGTTTCTTATTCAAATCCCTATCTGAGAACTCTCAATTACATTCCCGTCTGTGGGATTTTGACCATTTAATTGAAAATGTCTTGCCAAGATGGAACCCAAAAGCACAAATTCTAGCTTCTTCACGAAGCCAACTTTCCATAATTCATAACAGGACTCATGTCTGTGTAATGCAACAATTAAACTCCAAAAAGCTAGACAGAGCGTGGAACACCAGTCAGGAGGGTGTTCAAAAGCACTGCCACCCAAGTTAAATCAGCTGGAATGGTAAATTTTGGTCCGAATGTGTTTACAGTGAAGACGTTAACAGATCCATGCGCACAAAACACTGCCAATAAATGGCTGACTATCATCTCATAGTGATAGAAGTATTCGGTATTGCTTCTTTGGGATTCTCATAACAATTATTGTCAGATGGTAAAACCTGATTACGAATTAATACAGCTCTATAAGGTTTATTGAGATTAGAATTAATATTTAAATTCAACATGAAATCAAAATTGATACTATGTACTGTACTTTCTAAATGCACATTTCATGACGTCTTGTGAACAGTTCTGTCTGTGTTATTTTAACCCTTGTCCTTTCAAAAATGAATCAGTCAAAGATGACCAGCCTTTTAATTGCTTGTAAATCTGTCATTATGCTATATTATCACCAAATATTGGATTCAATCTTTTTGTTAACATGTTTTCTTTCGATTAGCATAGGTTTTATATTTCTTTTTGGAACTGATTGGTCAAAGGCCTCATTGATCTGAGCATATGCACCTCAGTTTTTGAGTGAAAAAAATAATTATTTGTATAGAACTTTGGCAATGTTCACTCAAAAACAGTGCATAAGCTCAGATCAATTAATCAGTTCCAATCAATTCTCAAAGAGAAATACAAAACCTGTGCTAATTGAAAGAATGTTGATAAAAAAGATCGAACTCAATGTTTGGTATTAATATAGCATAACAAGATATTTGGTTTTGGGATGGCAGCTTCAGGAAGAGACCAGACATTGCCTGCAGACTCTGCATACCAAACCAGACCTGGTTCAAACTGCATAGACCAGAGCTCAGAGTGGAGTGCTTGCTCACACACCTGCGGGCCTGGAATATCCACACGGGTGTCCAATCAAAACCCAGCCTGTCGCCTGGAGATGCAGATGCGCTTGTGTATGATCCGACCCTGTCAGCCTGTTCTCCAGAGAAACCCACAGGTATGTCTCCGATCCACCAAAAGATGCTTCGGTTTTCAAACATTCTCTAATCAACCCCTACTTCTGTGTTTCAGTGGTCAAGGAGGAAATGCCAACCCACCTACAGGTCAGTGACCCCGGTGCGGCTTTTCCACCAGGGCTGCTATAGTATGCAGTTCTACAAGCTCCGTTATTGTGGCTCATGTAAAGACAACCGTTGTTGCACTCCTTACCACACTGGCACGGCACTGGTCACTTTCCGCTGCCCTGGAGGAAGACTGCTCAAACATGCTGTCAAATGAGTAGCTCATCGAAGCGTCCTGAAGGCATCGTGACCAATTACAACAATGGCGCCTGAAATACATCGGACGGTGGCAAGACAATCAAGTACGGACCTACTCCCTTCAAATGGCCTCTCCGACACGGGGTTGCATGCCTCACTCTCTTATAGGCTGACTTTGGGTCTAGCAGTTTCATATTGGACGCTCTGGGTTTTACTTTTTGCGTGTTGGTTTACACGACATAAGCACATATTGAGGTTTCATTTTCCTGACTGACAAATACCCTCTTCGACTTAAAGCACTAAAGAGCACATAAGCCATTTGAGATTTGACTGTTTTTTTTTTTCAAGACAATATTCTTAAACGAGCAGTGTGTCATTCAAATAGTTTATGAGGGCTTAGATGCTGTGGCCAAAAGGTTTCTGTGTGCGTGTGTATCAGATTGGGTTACACTGGGGAGGGGGATTGGTTGGGGCAGTTGTTTTAGGGCTCACCGTATTGTTTTTTCTCTTTCAGAACAGGCTCTGAAGCAAAGAAACGGCCCGGTCCTTAAGGGGAAATGGACCGGAGAAACTTGCACATGAAGCATAGAAGAAGGCATATGTTGAGATGGCTATGCGAAATTTAACAAGTGTTGTGGGATGGAGGTAGGGGGGCAGTGAAATGCGACAGGGGGCTGTGGTGTGGGGCGGCAGGAAGTTGGCAAAGGGGGGGGGGCCGATAAGGTGAAGGCTAGGAGGAGGGGGGAACCAAAAAAAAAAAAAGAAAAGGGTGAAAAAAAAAAAAAAAAAAAAAGAAAAAAAAAAAAAAAAAAAAAAAAAAAAGAAAAGAAAAGAAATAAAAAAAAAAAAAAAAAAGAAGAAAAAAAAAAAAAGGGGGAAAAAAAAAGAAAAAAGAAAAAAAAAAAAGGGAAACAAAAAAGAAAAAAAACAAAAAAAAAAAAAAAAAAGGTGACACGAGAACTAAGCCCCACCCTAACTCTAACTAAAAAAAAAAAAAAAAAAAAAAAAAAAAAAAGCAAATATAGAAAGACCTTTATCGCACACCCGTCACCACAGCTTTGGCACGCTCTAATCTTTTGCCACACCCACTGCTCCAGCATGCAGTTATCCCTACTTGGTTAAATGTAGCCTCTTCACCTGTATGTACTGCAGGCTTTTATTTGAAGACTGACACTAGCCATAAAAAAAAACTTTAGTGTTACGCTAATTTCGTTGGCAAGGATGACTGTTTAATAGGTAAAAGCTTACATTCTTTCATTATCTTTGGGGGTCTAGAACCTTTAACATTTGTGTTCATTTAGAATATTTCACGTTTCATTGCATTGGGGGGGGGGGGGGGTGGTCATGCTTGGGGGGGGGGGGGGGGGGATGCTTTGCCACCATCACACCTATGCAGTCAAAAGTTAACAGGCAGAGGTCAACGCGTATGCAAACTATTTCTGGAAATCTGCTCATAAATGCTAAAGATAAACTTGTTGTTCAGGGGTGCCTGTCTCCTTTTTGGGGGTTAGGGGCTCGATTGTATCGGGTGACAGCACGGTGATGGGAAAAGGAAATATTTTAATATGAATCTGGCTTCGAGGTGCGAATGGAGCATCACAGAAAGGTAAAGCCGGGGAAAGAACCGGAGCGGGAGGTTGAAAGGGGTAAGTCAACAACACCGAAAACAAGGGGAAAGTGGAAATCAAAGCAAATGTTATTGCGGGTATTAAATGGAGCTCGGAGCTGCAGATGGAGCCCGCAGAGGCGCGCCCGCGACAGGGAGGCAGAAGCGGAAGGCGGGCCTCGGGGGGGTTACGAGGATGAAGGCAGGCAAGAATTGGATCTCGAAGTGGCCGTGGTAGAAGTGGGGGCCAGGTTGTAAGGGTGACTGTAGGCAGCAAGAATAGAAATACAAGTAGAAAGAAAGAGGATGAGGCATGGACTGAAATGGTGAGATTTTTTTTTGTTACATGGGGGGGGGGGGGGGGGGGGAAAAAAAAAAAAAACCCGCGGGTATAACTAAATACACAGATATATGAGTATAGCATAAACGATATATAATGAAGTATATAATATTATTTATATTAGAGAAATAAATATATTATATACTTACTTTATTCGAATTATAATTATATATAATGTCTAAATGCATATAATTAATAAAGGCTGTTTTTCTATCATCTAAATGAGATCAAGCTCAAAGTCCAGAGTTCAAAGTTTTTTTTACGCACATGTGCCGTGCCTTTCTCAAGTCGAGACATCTCAACGTGCTCACACTTCCTGTGCCACATTGTTTTCATGTGCGAGAATGTCAAGCATCTCCATCCTCCAGCAAGAAATTGTCGTCTTTAATGAACGATGGGAGGCCCAGTCTACGGGGGGGGGGGGTTAAATGATCCCATTTGAGGTTACGGCAACGTTGCCCGCGGCTACGGACTGGGTCACTCTTGAGTAATTGGCAACTGTTTGGGCGGAAATCAGTATGGAGATAACGGAAATGGGAATGTAAATCTTTGGGGGCTCACCTTGGCCTGCGACAGTGTATATCTTTAAGCTCTGGCCCTATTGGTGGTTGTACGTACGCTTCCAACAGCAAAGGGACTGGGGAGAGGTGTGCTGCAAGCTGTGAAAGAGGGGGTGCGGCATCAACTGGAGCGCACCCAACCACCCGCATGGTGGCCGCCATGCAGCAGCGGTGACAGGGAGCGCGCAGTCGGGGTTCACACTGTGAGAGTGGAAAGGCAGAATGGGGCAGCGGAGTACACGCAGTGGTGATTGTTCGGGCGGGTGTGGAGGGTGGAGGGGGCGGCAGGGCCGGCGGAGAGGGCGGGGGACAGAAAAAAAACAAAAAAAAAAACCCGCACAACACGGAACATCGGGTTGACACAACGGCGGACAGATGAGCACGCAGGGAGTACGCGACGGACAGCTCGGGGGGGGAAGGGGGAGCGGGCGGGAGGCGGGAGCCCGGGGAGAGAAGGGAGCGGTCGACGACAGGGGCAGGACGGCGAGTAAAAAAAAAAAAGACAAAGGAAAGACAGCGATGGCGGCTTAAAGCATGAGGGTCGCAGGCTGTTGGGCAACCTGACCCGGCGCTTCCGGTGTGGGGGGCCTGACCACAGGGGAGAAGGGAAACCGGGCAACGCGAAGCGCCAAACGGGGACGCACTTCAAAATGGGAGGCTAGGGGGAGACATCGGCAACGCTAAGGTGGGGAAGGGGGAGGGGCATGCAGGCATAGGGCGAGCAACCCCGGGGGTAGCCGCTGGAACCATTGATGAAGGGCGGAGAAGTGTGGGATAAAGTGCGGACGAGCCCGCCAGTCTGCTGCCGTCCCTCTTGCGGAGGACTCTCTCCTTACAGACAACTCTGCGACAGTCTATGGGCCAAAAAAGAAAAAAAAAAAAAAAAACAAAAGAGCAAAAAAAAAAAAAAAAAAAAAAAAAAATAGAGATGAAGATATTCTTCGTGTGTGGGATTTCTTCTGTCCTCGAGAATATCATATCTGTTCATCGACAGTATGTACAGTGAATGAAACGATTCTTACCTTGATATATTGTGGTTATACTGTATAGATCTTGTGACAGGATGTGCATGCTTCACTGTATTCTGAAAAACAGAACTGAGTTTGTTCTTATTTTGGCTCCACTTTAAAAGCAAGGTCATTTTTAAGGGTTAATCTTTGCTAAATGTGGTGTGGTGGTTTATGCACCTTGCAATGCTTAGTTTTACACATTGAATGATTGAAAATACATTTTTGCTTTTTATGTTTGCACACATATCTTTATGTATAGCCTAATTCAGAAGACTTGAAAAAAAAAAAAAAAAAAAAAAATAAATCATAACAGATTTTTGAGTTGCTACAATGTGCATCTCATCATCTACAGAGAACAAGGGGGCAAACAGATATGCTCTAGTTTCTAAGCAACAGAACACTACTGTTGCTACTGAAACAAACACAAAGTGACCTAATGGTTTTTATTACACAAGACATAGGCTAGTGCAGATGAACAGTGTTATAATATCTACATTAAGATATGACACACAGCAAACAATCTTATATGAATGTCATGTGGTAAAGTAAAAGCAAAACTGAAAGATCTGAACTTTCCTCAAGATTGACAAGACAGACAGATAGATAGATAGATAGACTTGCATCTAAACACATTAACAAAACTATGCAAGGTAAAGATATATTAAATATAAAAAATATTGGTTCTCATCAACAAAATTTAAATATATAAAATTTTAAAGAAAATGTACCTTTCCTTTTGATGATTAGCAATTTTGGTGTTGTTACCACTTGACGTCCACCATAAAAATGGCACACTTATAAAAATATAAGTAATTCTTTATTATCCCCATTACTTTAACACAGATTGTAAATATGTTTTGTATATTTTTGTTCATATTCTTTAAAAAAAAAAAAAAAAAAATTCATTGATAATCTAAGATCACGCTATTGTCAAAGCAATAAATATTGAGGAAACACTCATTGTTGTCACTGTCGTTGGTTACTTTTGGAAAAACATTTTTAACAGTTCCCATTGAAGTTCATGACTGTCAATTACATCTTGCTTTAGACTGTTGCAATGATGCATCAATACAAACATTTTAGCAGATACTATTGTCATGCTGTTGAACTGATATTAAAATTCACTATGCTGTCAAAAAAATGATAATCTTTATGAAAATGGTGTAAATTATACACAATTAAATATTCAGTTTTCGCTGGTACATATCCAGTATGAACAGATACCAATAAAAAAATCAGTTATGGCAGTGATATATTATGCATCCCTAGTCCTGCTGGCTACCTCTGGATTTTATAACCATTAATAACTATTATTGTTCTTATTAAAATAAGTCCAGATCAAACCTAATAATATCTAATACTGACAAACCTAACCATGAAATTGACATAGGTTAGTGGTTGATACTGCATGTAAGCTAAATGACTGTATGTGGTTAGTGGAAAGCATAAAGGTTAAAAGTCAGAAACATAACCTTTGCTGCTGTTGTGAGTAGCCTGTGCTTGCCGAGCTTGTAAACTCTTGGTCTGGCAGACATTAAAGGACAAGGCCAGGCGGCACAGATCATATGTCTATGTGTCATCAGGGTGGGGGATGATGGGGCAGAGAATGTGCAAGCTTCTCTCGTTTAGTTACATTAAAATGAGCATCTGAAGTACATCACACCGCACAAGTTAGGGATCGATATTTACGGTTATCTACGAGTGTTGTACGAGTAAAGATGGACACACTTCCGAAGGAGTTCCACAGACGAATGCCCTGTGACAGTGCCGGTGAGTTCAAAGTGTGACAACTGAACTGATTGAGTGTGAACAGGCAACAGATGGATAGTACTGAGATAGTTTACACATGGCATAAGCTGTCAGAATAAGGCAAAGCTTTTTTAATGTTGATAATTTGCATTTTGGCTGGTGTATTAGTGACATTTGGTTGAACAGTTTGCTATGTGGAGTTAAAATTTGCAATAGAACCAGGAGATAAAAATATTTACTTGTTTATTTTAGTTAAAATGAAGCACAAGCAGCACATGTCGCCACGGGTGAGGTGTGTGACATCCAGGAAGTCTCAGGTCGAAAGTGTCAGATATCAGATTCAAGGAGAAACAGCAGTGAGTGCACACTACACTTGCTTGCTTGTAGGAAAGCTTCCTGATTACTGTTTGAACTATTCTTAACAGGAAACACACAAACCAGAACATGAAGACCCTTAATCTTTCTACAAAGAGAAATAAACACGTGAAAACTTCAAAGTACACTTCATACAAAAATATGAAAACTAAATTTTAATGACAAAACAACAGATATATTGTTCAACGTTAAAGGGGTCATATGATGCGATTAAAATTTTTCCTTTCTCTTTGAAGTGTTACAAGCTCTTGGTGCATAAAGAAGATCTGTAAAGTTGTGCATAAAGAAGATCTCCAATCCAAAGAGATATTGCTTTAATAAAAGTAAGATCTAACGAACGCACGCCTACCTAAAACGACTTGTTCTAACACGCCCCCACATGTCTACGTCACTATGTGGGAAGATTTGCATAACGCCGCCCAAATGTTCACACAAAGGCGTAACTTTTATTCTCACTGTATTATTGTTGTTGCCGCCGCCATGTCATGAAGATGCTGTGTTGTTTCGATTTGGTGGGAAGTGACAGCGAACGTCTTTGTTTGGTCTTCCAAAAGAGGACGTTATCTGCTTCGTCATGCCTAGAGCTGAGCCGTGCTGGTCACTGACGAAATACATCAACTTCGCACTGTGGAACGCCGGATCGGCTTTCACAGTGGACGAAGGGGAGTCCAGCCCGGGGTCATCACATGAGGTTGGCTGGCAAGGCCTCGCCCGCGGCGCCGTTGCCTCTACTCAAACCTGCCCGCTGGGCCGGCTCACTCTAGCTCGCTTTTGTAACGGCTGTGTGTTTGTTGTGAAGCGAACACTTTGTTTGGTCTGCCAAAAAAGAGGACGCGACTAACCACTTAGAGACTTAAGTGAGATATGGGGGGGGGGGGGGGGTGGGGGGGGGGGGGGGGGGGGGTGTTAGTTTGGTGTGGGGGAGTGGGGTGAAAAAAAAAAGGGGGAAGTGTGGTTAAGTTGTATGTACAACACTGTTCCAGAACAGTTCAACGCAAATAATTCAGATGTGTGCAGCGCATTTTATGAGGACTGGTTCCTGATCCTGGGAGAGTAGACTACAACGCCGGGGACGGAGGGGGGCGGACCGCACAGAAGGGAAGGACGGGGGGGGGGGGGGGGGGGGGGAGATGGAAGGAATTGCCACGGACGAGGCAAACAGGGAGTTTGGAGCAGGGGAGAGTACACTGTTGTTTGTCATTCTCGATCACACTAATGCCTACATGATTTATGTTTACGCGGCGCATGGAAAGGCTTAAAAAGACGTATACGGCATTATAAGCCGGAATTAGTCCGCACGGGGTGTAAAGAAAAAACAAATGTCTGGTTATAAATGGTTTGAATGTTTTTGTGCTTGTCGCTCGGGGGGGGGGGGGCCCGAGCAGGCAGCACAGTGGTGAGGGTGTAACATTTCCGTTACACGCGTGAGGGATGCGGCAATCATCATACGCACTGGATACTGGCGTCATCAGAGCAGACAACCCCCTTCTTTTCAGACGATGAGTCTTTTTAAAAATCGACGTTTGCAGAAAGACGGGGCATAGAGGAAAACAATATTTCAGATGGGAAATAATGTGTTTATTTAAGCCGTTAACCGGCATAAACTTATTACAGCCAAAAAAGCAAAAAAAAAAAACAAAAATACACAAAATAATGTTTATTGGGAGAGCAACATACATATGACCGCCGTGAAGATATAGACATATGGTGCAGTTGGCACCAGGGGGGGGGGGGGGGGTTGCGCCTCTACACAGTGGTTACTGGGCAAGCATATCGTGGGAACTGGGAGGGGAACGACCAGACAAAAAGGACTGAGCCCCGACAAAGGCTGAAAAAAATCGGCAAAAGGGCTCAGACACCAGGCCATGAATCTCAGAGAAAAGTTCTATTATATTTGGCCTGGCAGATGCCACTTTCCTTTGATTTATCCAGCCAACACATTAGTTGGGGAGAGAGTGAGAAGGTGGGGGAGCGCACAGGGAGGGAGACAGGAGTTGATACTAACCCGCTAGCGCTTAGAAATAAAAGTGCATGCGTCTCGCAGAAGAACATTGTGTCGGGTGGGCTTCATAGTGGCTGGTCGGCGCGGATAAGGTGGACTGCCACGCTCACGCACACGGGTCGGAGCGAGGGTCCGCACATCTGCAAACACAGATCACCAGGGGCGAGTTGGATCGGCAGATCCAACCCATGCCCACTCTTCGCAGATACATAAACGCTGCCCGTCTCCATCTACCCCCCCTGACAGAATCCTACTCCCCTAGAATACCCACCCTCTCCACCCCAGCACCCCCCCCTGATCCCTAAACCCACCCATCTTCACCCCCTAGATGTGGATCCAACCCCTCCCCCTGGATTTTTGTTCTGCAGTGAGGGGCTACTGCACACTGCTGTACAGATAGACATCTTATCAGAGCAGTTGTTTTTACAAAGGGCGATTTCCCAGTCAGAGTTTTGCCATTTTGAATGATCCACGGTGAATTTCTCTTGGTTTGATTTTTCTCTTAATTTAAATTCAGCTTGGAGTGAGAATTCACTTTTTTTTTTAAATTCACTTTGGTACTATTTTCACAAGTAAGGTGTACTACAAATGATACATCAGAAAATAGATTTAACTCATGTAACTGACATAAAATCTTTTTGTATGTAATAATTTGTTTGAAATAGTATCTCAGTGTCATCAAAAGTTGTGATGCAGCATGACACTGCCATGAGGTTTTGTGCTAGAACAGCGTCTGGTCCATGCCCCGCCCCCCCCCTCACGTTTATTGTAGCTGGTAGTGAGCAGGGGTCAGAAGATTTGGAAAATTTTATCAGTTTAAGTCCTACTTTTTGAAAACGAATAACTTTTCACTACAACCCCGAATAGTCATGGTAGGGCATGTGGTTGGGGGGGGGGGGGGGGGGGGGGGGTGGGGGTGAAGAGCAGTACTTTAAAAATGAAAAATAATTTGATACCAAAATTCAAATATTTTTCTATTAATGTTCGTCTGCATTTACATTTCATAACGCACATCAGCTCTGACAAATTATATTTTTCTCCCGTCCATTGCTATAGTTATTACGTCACTCACTTCACTTCATCGCAATCTCAACAAGTTCCGTTAAAATCAACGAAGCCCTCTATACTACACAATGAATCTCTTATTTACATTGTGTCTACCCTTCATTATCAATCGAGATTCCAGCGTGCAGAAAAAGGCGTATGAGCGATGAGTGAATTCCAACTAACTTGAAGGTGTTCAAGAAATCAACAAATGTGTCTGTGATTGGCTACTTTGTTCAACGCTACAAAAACATGTTGTAAATAGAAACTTTGATGCTTTCCAGAGCGCAAACACTTATACACACTGGAGAGGTTAGAGAGTTTCGCCAATATCAGATTAAACTGAGGGTGCTCTTGCTTTTGCTTGAGGGTACTTTTCAGTGTGAGAAAATGGACATGTGGCATGAGAATGTTGTCAATTGCATGTGTCTCAAACTGAATGCTTGCAGTTGGCAGCCCTGCAACATCTATTGTGCATGCTGCACCGATATCACTACATCACAGCACTCCATCTTAAATCACTATTCCCCTCTACCAACAGCACAGGCCTTCTACAGAGGATATGTTACATTATTAAGGCCGTGATATCAAATGACACCTGGATCAGGGAGCAATCTGAAATCAGGAACATGCAGAATCAGACAGTACATAAGTCTGTCTGCAGTCTTGCTAATCTTATTTACCATCCTGATCAAGCTGCTTTTGAACTTGGCCTCATTGTGCTCTACTACACCACAGCTGTGTGGTGCTAAATGGGTCATGAACAGCCATATTGGTTCTTTCCATTTTAATCTGAAGATAATCTGATAATCTGTTTATTTACTGTATAGGGTCTCCAACCCTGCTCCTGGAGAGCTTCCTTCCTGCAGTCTTCAGCTCAACCGCTGCGTCAACACCCTTGTCAATTATTTTCAAGTAACCCTTAAGACCTCGATTAGCTGGTTCAGGTTTGTTTGATTAGAATGGGTGCGAACATCTGCTGAGCTGTACTCTCGCAGTAGCAGGGTTGGAGACCCCTGTTGTAGGGGGTGTTTGCACAACACCATTTTTAACTAAAAAAATTAAAGCGTATTGGGTGTTCATTTACAGTGTTGGGAAGGTTACTTTGTTGGAAAATGTAAATAGGTTAGGGCTAGATTACAAGTTACCCTATTTAAATGGCAATAGTGTAACTATTTTCAATTATCTTTATTAAAGTAATTTAATGATTACATTTGATCGCCTTTTTGATTACTTTCTAAATTTCATGAGGTTGGGGGGGGGGGTTGTCGGGGGGGGGGTTCAAATGTTAATCATTTTGAAACATTTGAAGCAGGCAGGGTTAACCTTACAGTAGGACTCTGTAACACGGATTACTGTCAGACTTTCAGAATCCTTCATCATTTGAACTAAGATTATAATTTATTTTTAAAGCACATCCACCACGCGACAACAACACGTCTTTTTACTTTGAGATCGTTCTGAGTTTAAATACAGATTTAAAACCATAACAAGAAATAGTTTAAAACCTATAATACTCTTTTTGAAATCAAATCTTTGCATAGCAATGACAGGAAACACTGGCATCTAACATTTAATCTGAAAAAGCATATACATAAACCAAATAGGAAATAAAAGAGTTATCGAATATGTATGTGTCTTATTCTGTGTCCTAAACTCCTGAAACCTTGGTGTCTCATATTTTAGAGCAGTCATTGCAATTTGGGAAAGAAATCAATTAAATCTGTATGTGTGTATGTGTGTGTGTGGTGTGTGTGTGTGTGAAAATATTCCGTTAGAACTGGCCCTTTGTAATCTTTAACATTTTCATAAGTAGCTGTAATTTAATTACACATTTTTCTCAGTAACTGTAAATGATTACAGTTACATTTATTTTGTAATTAAATTACGTAATTTCGTTACATGTAACTAGTTACTCCCCAACACTGTTCATTTACATGTCAACGATGTTTAGTGGGCCTGAAAATGGGTTTCAAAATGCAAGTTTTTGAAAACGATTCTATTATTTTCAGCTGGGTAATCTCCAACAACTGTGACATTGCATGTACGTTCATATTACATGTGCAGACTATAGTGTTTCTTTACAAAGTGACATCGCCAACTACTGGCCTGGCATGCATAGTACAATGTTTTATTTACAAGAAAATACTGTTTCAGTTTTTTTAATTCAAAATTTCATGTTTAATTCAAAGTTTTATTTGCCGTTTAATTTTAATTTGCTTATTTGTGAAAATTATTTCTACACAATTATTTCTAATTATTATTATTAATTATTTCTAAACAAATTTTTTAGTGCATAAATAATAACTATTAGCATCAACACATGATAACATTCTGTTTATTATATGCACATTCTGCAGTCATGTCGTCTGATGCTCTAGGCTAGCTCTTTACAGTCTGGTGGATTCTGATTGACTGTCAATATTTGTATCGTTTAGATACATGAAATATATGAAATCGCTCCTCTGTATCGTTATCGTTATTGCTGTGGTTTGGACTTAACTATTTTCATATAATTATATAGGCTAGTTATCGTCTTTGCTGTGAGTAGAACAGAATAAATACTGTAGATCAAAACCAGTATAAAGTGAGTTAGTTGCATAAAAAAATCTATAAAATATATAGGCCAATTAAAAAAATTCATTGTATTTTACAAATTTGCAAAGAAACACACGGCGTACATTCTAATTAGGATGCCGCTTGTCTAAAATATATACATGAAGTAACATATTTGAACATAATGTTTTAAATGTTTTCTTTTTGTTTAAGAAATGGTATAGTTTTTGTCATGAAGCCACAATGAAGAGCAAAGCCTCCAAAGGGTTAACTAAGTCAATTACCCATTGGCAGCCAGGATTCTGTCTCTCCACCAACCCTGTCTCTCCTCCCAACTCTTCCCGCCTCAGTCAGGTGACCTGAGCAGGATGGGGTTGATGGGATCCCAGCCATGTGTTCTTAGTTCCTAAACACACAATCAGCCTTGCAGGGCCTAACGACATGTCCACGGAGCAGAAGGAGCTCACACAGACACCACTGCTCAAGATATGGGTGCCAGGAATGGGCAGTTCTCTAGGCCAGAGGAGAGGCTGTAAGTGAGGGTATAACTTAATTCACATGCATTTCCTTTTTCTATATTTGCATATTCCCTCTCCTCTAAAATTGTTGGGGCATTAGGAGGGTTAATCTCTTGTAGATGATCAACCCGGGTGTTGTGAGCTTCAGCCCTGCCTGCTTCTTTTGTCTACATTTCATTGCCTCTTGAAGTTGCACCAAGTTGTGTTTTTGAGAGCTTTGTTTCTTCAGTTGTGGCAACGGAATGATCAGGAATATTAAGTGCTAGAGTTGGCTTCAAGACTCATTTGATTCCTTGGTTACTGTGGGATGTTCTTTCAGTAGTTTTCATACTCTTTGCCATCCAAGCCATTTGAATAACCCTGCTGTCTCATTACAATTCAGCATAGAATGAATCACAAACTGATGATGATGTGCTGTTTTCAGTGCAGAAGTCAGTGAGTTCCTGTATGTTCTTAGAAGTTAATACGGCAGCCGCCGCCTTGTACCGCTTAGGTTTTTCTAATTTCTCTCAAATGAAACAGACTATCAGATTAATTTTGCATAGGCATTATCTTGTGAATGCATATGTAATCTCCTACTCCAACATCTTCAAGTGATTAAATATTGTTCAAACTTTAATGTCAATGTTTTTTACTGGTCCACAGCCTCACGACCCCAGTTTACAAACTGTCCCACAATGATTGTGATGGTTGGTCTGCCAGCCAGGGGAAAAACCTACATCTCCAAAAAGTTAACCCGATATCTAAATTGGATTGGAGTCCCAACTCAAGGTGAGTGTATATATTATGAAGTTAATGATCAGCTCTTAACGGCAAGTATTTGGATTTGTTTATGTTTGTGGTATGTACATACATTTATTGCATATTAAATTATTTGCTGATATACCAGTATAATTGTCATTATATGCATAAATATTTGCATGTATGTATAAAACAAACCTATGAAATTATTTGCTATATGTAATGTATATCAGCATGATTTAACTTGAAATAAAATCTATAAATTTAGTGTGTAAATATCTGCTAACAAACTTTGAATGTTTTTTTTTTTAATGTAAAGTCTTTAATTTGGGTCAGTATCGAAGGGAAGTTGTGGAGACATACAAGAACTATGAATTTTTTCGGCCAGACAATGAAGAGGCCCTGAAAATCCACAGGTACAATACATTTAGGATGATTGCACATAACTTCTAAATAAACTGCGTTATTTGATTATGAAATATGTCTTAATGCATAGATATGCACACGTGTAATTTGTTCAATGCATATCTGTGTATTGTGTGTTCAGAGCCTGTGCCTCAAATGCTCTTAAGGACATCGCCAATTACTTCACCAAGGAGCAGGGACAAGTTGCAGTGAGTCAAGAACGTAATGGATAACGGTTCTTCTTGTCTGTCCAAGCTATGAATTAAAATTGTCAAGCTACTATATGAATCTGTCTGACTTTACATCCAATACAATTGAGAATTTACCAGTTTAGTCTGGGACTCTCAGCATTCTTATTGAGGAGTCGACCAATCATTGAGGCAAATCAGTCTCTGACAAATACACTTCACAGGTATTTGATGCCACCAATACCACAAGGGAGAGAAGAGGAGTCATTATCAGTTTTGCCAAGGAGAGGGACTATAAGGCAGGTGCAGGTTTTTGCTTTTTTTCAACAGACTGCTTTATGTAAGTCTGCCTCACATCTTCTTTGTATCGTATTCAATGTGATGATTGATGGGATGTTACTTCAAGACTATAGCTTTTCAAGTCATTTTATCAAAAGTTTGATAAGTACTAGAAGAGATTGTTGTGCTCCAAGATTAAAAATCAAATTGCTTCAGGTGCGTAGAGCCAAAAACAGATCAAAACAAACAAGGAGATTGCTAGCCGCACACTGAATTAGATCTAGACTGGAGAAGGTCTAGCAAAAATATTTTATTATATAAATTACAGCATGCAAAAATTTTAAATATGATATTAATTGATGTATTGATGAATGTAAAATACTTAAACTAGAGCCATTCCTCCAGGGGGATCTATTTGGATTACCCCAAAAATCTTTTTTTTATAAGTATGGCAACGGGCAGTGTTGCATAAGGTATTTGTTTTCACCACCTATTAATTTCCATCATATCCACGAATGGTGATTGACAGTGGTAAAGCTCTGACTTTGACTTTTTTCTTCTCTAAAATATTTCATTGACAGCCAATCGATTTGTTACAATGAACTGGACTCCTAGCGCTAAATATAATCTGAATATGAATCAATTTTGAACTGAGCAAACCGATTCAGAGTTTGATTGAGATATTGAATTGATTGTGTCAGCGTGCTTGGCTGCAGGGTAACAAAAGCAATGTTGAGTTTTGTGACTCATTGGGGGGGGAAAAGTAGTTTGTTTATAGAAAGACTTCGTTTTCATTTTGAAAACACTTAAGCTGCTGTCATTTTAATATTTTATAAAATTGTCGATTTTAGCAACCATCCTTTCATACAAAATGTTTATGTTCAGGTATTTTTCATTGAGTCAGTTTGTGACGACCCAGAAATCATTGAGGCAAATATAATGGTAAGATTGTGTTATTAAACTATTTGTAATGCTAGACTATTAAAATTGTTTTGAAAATATTTTAGAATAAGATAGCTTTTGTTTATTATTATTTCCGTGTTTTTTGACAGCAAGTAAAGCTGAGCAGCCCAGATTATGAAAACTACGACAAAGAAGCAGCACTGGTGGACTTTCTGAAACGTATTGATTGTTACAAAATGTCCTATGTCCCCCTGGATGAGGAAAAGGACAGGTACCCTGCTGCTGAAGTCTCAAATGTAAGATGATATGTGCATCAATTCCAACCCTCTGCCTCTCCATCGGTTTTATAGGCACCTCTCCTTCATTAAGATCTTTAACGTGGGATCCAGGTACCTCGTGAACCGCGTGCAGGATCACATTCAGAGTCGTATAGTGTATTACCTCATGAACATCCACGTCACACCACGATCCATCTATCTGAGCCGCCATGGAGAAAGTGAGCTCAACCTGCTGGGAAGAATCGGTGGAGACTCAGGCCTCTCTTCACAGGGCCAAAAGGTGATTTAGATCATAAACTATACATAAAATCTTGTTCAAAGTGGATCAGTTTACACGTGACCGGGTCAAAGTGTATCCTTGTTGAGGGTGAACACTGTTTTTGAACACAGTCGAACACAATGTAAACAGTCCACATTACAAAGCAAAAACAGTGTTTTCACATTCATCATTTGGGGGAGAGCATCTTCAATAGCTACATTTTTGCTGAACAAAAACACTGTCTCAGTATAGATGAAAGGCCAAAACATAAAAAAGAGACTCTTTCAGATTTATCTGGATTAATGTGGATGTAGCCTTAACTCTAGCATAAAAAGCCATGCATTTCTGTGATTTGAATCTTCCTTAAACACATGTAGATATAGATATAGACTAGACGTGTGTCTGTCTTGTTGCTTAGTACGCTAAGGCCCTTGCAGAGTTCATCAGGGTTCAGGCCATCAAGAACCTGAAGGTGTGGACCAGCCACATGAAGAGGACCATACAGACAGCAGAGGCACTGGGCGTACCGTATGAACAGTGGAAGGCATTGAATGAAATCGATGCGGTAAGCTAGTCATGCTCTGTGTATGCATGTGAAATGCAAATGTCAAGAAAAACAGTTGAACTCTGGTACATTTTAAGGGTGTGTGTGAGGAAATGATGTACGAGGAGATTCAGGCAACCCATCCAGAAGAGTTTGCCTTAAGAGACCAGGACAAGTACCGTTACCGATATCCAAAGGGTGAAGTGAGTCTTGTACACAACACAACAGTGTTAAAATGAGTTTGTGTGAAAAAGTACACTACCGGTCAAAAGTTTGGGATAATTAAAAAATATATATTTTTATGTTTTTGAAAGAAGTCTCTTATACTTGCCAAGGCTGCATTTATTTGATCAAAAATACAGTAATATGGGAAACTTATTACAATCTAAAATAATTTTTTATTTTTGATATAATATTTAAAATTAGCTTTGGGGGGGGGAAATTTATTCCTGTGATGGCAAAGCTAAGTTTTCAGCAGCTGTTCCAGTCTAGTGTCACACGATCCTTTAGAAATCAGTCTAATATGTCTAATATTTTTGAATCATTTTTAATAAGTAAATAAAATTAATCAGATTAATGTTTATCAAGGATGCATTAAATTTATCAAAAAGTGACAGTAAAGACATTTACAACGTTACAAAAGATTTCTATTTCAATTAAAGGTTTTTGATTAATCAAAGAATCCTAAAAAAATGCAGCAAAAACTTTTCAACATTGATAATAAGAACCATTACTTATAATTGAGCAACAACAGTAATTAATAGTACAGTATCAAATCAAAATATTAGGATCATGTGAAGAAAATTCAGCATTGCCATCACACAAATAAATGACATTTTAAAATATATTAAAAATGAAAACGGTTATTTTAAATTGTAATTATTTCACAATATTATTGTTTTTACAAACTTTTGACCTTTTTGAGTTTTGCCCTTTTCTGTGTTCTGCAGTCGTATGAAGACCTGGTGCACCGTCTAGAGCCAGTCATAATGGCGCTTGAGAGACAAGAGAATGTGCTGGTCATCTGCCACCAGGCAGTCATGCGTTGTCTACTGGCCTACTTTCTGGACAAGAGTGCAGGTCTAAACCAAAAACAGCCAGCAATTGCTGTCACTGACTATGAAACGCACTTTGTCACTGTGATCTTTCATGTAATTTATACATCTGATTTCTCTGCAGATGATCTACCACATCTAAAGTGTCCTCTGCATACTGTTCTCAAACTGACTCCATTAGCTTACGGTGAGTATAGGCATAGCTATAGTTTTATTTCAAACATGCCTCTTTCCATGATTAGGGTATAATGGGGTCCTGTTATCTTTTAAAAGTATGGAAATCTCTTTATTGTTTTCAGTCTGAGAGAAATATTCTGTAGATATATTAGAGAAACAATTGTGATCAAATGAACCCAGCATGAAAAGTAGGTAGCAGCATTTAGGCCAGTACCACTTTCTTTACTATATTAATTAAAACCACAACATAACATAATAATTCTGATTTAATCTGAATTCTGATTTGATATTTAGTTCATTGGATGCAACCCTGCTACTACATGATTGTCCCTCATTACATTATTCATGAAAAGTGCTACATATAATATGTGAGTGTGTCGTGTTCTTTTATGCTCTCCTTGCAGGATGCAAAGTGGAGTCCTTCTATTTAAACATCCAAGCAGTGAACACACACAGGGACAGACCCACAGTAAGTCATAAAATCCTATGGAATGATGAATTGTAATCACTGATCGGTGTCTAAAAAGGATTTCTTGTTTGCATTCCAGAATGTGAATATCGCAAGAAAGACAGAAGAAGCACTACAGACTGTACCTGAACATCTGTAATCACAAAAAAAATCTTAATCTTTAACAATTAATCTACACACAGATTGTGTAAATGAATAGCAAGGTGGGAGGAAGGAATTTAAAAGGACATTAGCATGTGTTTCCAGGAATTTAAAAGGACATTAGCATGTGTTTCCATTAAGATTATCAAGGCTTGCAAACACGAAAGTGCGATCCAAAAGTCTGAGACCACATCTGGGAAAATCTGTTTTATTTGAGGGGGTTCCCTCACAAAAATGTAAAACAAAAAATAAGACATTCTGAAAATGTATATTTTTCAAAAAAAATTTTTTTTTGAATAATTAGAAAATGCAGAACAGAATTTTTGCTTTTTCACTATAGGGCTCTCAGACTTTTGGATTGTACTTTAGTTTTTAAAACTAAACTGTGAAAATCAAGTATGATTTTACTTTGTTGATAAGATGGTTGCATTGGCATGTTATAAGTTGAAATGGATATTGCAACTAAAGATTATTTTTACCCTTTTCCTAGTTTAAAATGTTTAGTTAGAACAGGGAAAATCCCCACTGTGTGAATGTAAATAGCCTTTATTTATTCATTTTAATATCGCGTTCAAAGAGCTTGGCAGTAATACCTTTTTATGCATTGATAAATGACAGTAATCAGAAGATGATTCAGTTAGTTAACAGCACCATGGACAGCAACCAAAAAATGTATCCATATTAGCCATCACAGTATCACAAGGCATTCTCAAGCCACTTTACTCCTCACAATTCATTATTTATTAGTATGTATGAAAGCCTGTCCAAAAACCTCCAACCTAACTGAGATTTCAAGAGTAAAAATTCAGTATCCAAATACATCAAATATAGTGACAGTAATGCGGTTTTAGAACAATTTATGTAACTTCTGAAAGGCATATGATGGCCTTCAGAATTTTAGGCATTCACGGGTTAATGGTTTGTGGTTTTTCGTGCCCCCCAAAATCGTGGCGAGACTCTGCGAGATGTCCAGTATGCACACGTGAAAAGAGCTCCCCTTGAAACCCACAAATACCTGTGCATGATCGAAACTCGTTTGTCTTTATAACAAAGTCATTTTCAAGTCTAATTGAGCATCCATCTCTCTCGTGGCTTCAGTATCATTTTTAGGATCTTTTTGGAAGGGAGGGGGCAATACTGCCCCTTTTATAAACAACTTTGAACCGTAAATGTGAAGTTAGTGGAAGACCTTACGCACTCGCCTTACGGGCAAAACAGTGGTTTTGGCTTTCCCACACAATCTGAAAGCATGGATGTTAAACTGGATTTGACTATCCACGCTGTCGTTTTCATCCTACTTTCTGTTGTTCCTTTTGGATGTGCGCATTTCGACGCGCACTCAGTCCCTCTCCAGGTACGTGTACTTGTTATAGCATTATTATTCATAATTTTACACTTAGTCATTATTTGCCCGATTGTTCTGTGACATTTTCCTCTGATAAGTAAAATGTGAAGTTTGTCTTGAGTGACCGATGGCAATTTGCGCGAAACAAACACAAAAAAAAAATCGCCTCGTCACATTACGCGTGAAAACGCACATACTGAAGAATAACACAACATTTTAAGAATTTCTGTTCCAGTGGAATGGTATTTAATTCTTAGAATTTTATATATACTTTATCTACTTGCATAACTTTTTTATATTGTATTTTGATGCATTAGGAATAAGTCATACGGAATGGAGGTAAATAACATTGGTTTACAATCCTTTTGTTAATCATAAGTCTTTGTGTGTTCTTAAAGATGTAGTTTTTGTTGTGCGTTACGCTGGAATCTTAAAAAGTTGTAATAAAGATTCCCACTAGGTTGGAAATTATGTGAGCAATTCAAATTGTTATTCTGTACGAATTTCTTTTGATAGTCAAATAAGGAAAACATAAAGAAAAGGAAGGATATCATTAAGGTGTTGCCAATTTAAGATTACTGTATTCACATATTATGCACATTAACAGAATTTTATGTCAATTATTTCGCAGCTGTTCTATTATCTCACAAAATTTGTTTTAATAAACCTGCCACACAGCAGTTTCGTTTAAAAAGTGTGCTGGAAAGTTATAGTAGCAGAGATGCATTCTTTTCCATATTTAGCTTTTTGTTTGTATTTACAGGAGATGTGGTAATATATTGGTACAGCAATGAATTATGTGTAAAGCTAACATCTAAAATCATCCAGTGGCCTTGTGTGTACAGTACTGACATTTAGTTCCATTTCCACCCCTTTCATGAATAACTTTGTTTCAGTCTATTTCAATGTAAGATCTAGACCAAACCACTGGCATCTGAGAATATTTCAAACTATTTTTACATTTACACCTCTGACTTCAAAGGTAGTTTTGTGATTGGTAATACAGAGGTTAATCAAGATTATATGAATAATACAAAGTTTGTATGAATATTTAAAGGTGAGTGGCACTAAAGAATGAGTAAAACAGATTTGTTTTTGTGAGGCATACATTGACATTTTAAAACACCTAGCTGGAATTATTTCTTTGTAGATAATTTTATGTGACATATACTGAATGTAATGTACAAGTACCTTTGACACTCTTGATAAGAGAAATCAATACTTATCAATACTTTTTAGAGACTGAGACGTCAGACCGCAGCATCAAAACCAGCAGTAAGTATGACAGAAAAAGCTATGTTTTTGCTTTGTGCTAAACTAAACATTAAGATAAATGCCTTGGTTTTTTGTTTTACTTTGGTTTATTGTGAAATTCTATGAAGCACCAAATAGATGCCTTAAAAACCATGATGTTTATAAAACACATGAGAATGTTAGCATGAGTTAGAAACAATATGACCAGAAAAATCAAAATCTGTCACTGGAGATAGACAGCAAAACGGAATCAGACTAAAATCATAATGTTTTACATTATTCTTTAAGTTATTTATTTTTTATTTCTTATTATTATCACAAGACATTCTATAATCTTAACCCCTTAACTGTCACCCCCCCATTTTTTAAAATAGGCATTAAAGTGCACTATCCAAACTTAAATTGGTATAATTCATGAACACTTTGGAATACAGAGGAAAGGCTGGTCTCTTTTTAAAGAAGACAGTCAGCAGATTATTGCAGAAGTGAATTATTTTAAAATATAAAAGTATCAAAGAGTTATAGACGTTTAAATTTACTAAAAAGAAATTCACGTCACATTGCATTTTGAAATTATATTTTATATATAAAATCAAAGTCTAACCAAGTTATGTTTCAAATTTGAAGTTGATATAAAAAAAATTGAGGATATGAAAAAAATATGGATTCCTGAGACTCCTGAGACCTTTCCAATGATATGTTTTGTCAAGATTATAAAAAGTTTTGATTGTAAAAGACCATAATGCATTTTGTAATATGACACTTGACACTGCCCGCTAAGGGGGAGGAGACTGCCAAACGATTTTAAAGTACTATTTCCATGGTAACGCAATGTCCGAATTCAAAATGGTTTTCACAGGATGAATCTTGGGCTTCTAAACTTTCAAACGATATATAACTTATGATGATTACTAGAATATTTGATAGAGAAAAAGGACAACAAAATAGGTGGGACGGTTAAGGGGTTTAATATTTACTGTAAGACGCTCAGACCCAGGGTAATATCTTAGCCTTCATAGTTTTTCATTTGTAGATCTAGCTAATTGTGTTAATATTAGTTTCTGTCAGTTGTAGCTCAAGCTGTTGCATGCAGTGCAGGAAAGAGTGCTCAGATAGACATGGCTTTTCTGTAGCCAGACCAATGTGGTCTGAATCAGATTCAAGTAAACAGATTGAGGTGTTCTATGTACTGAGATGTGACCAGTTCAAAAAGTCCTGAGAAATCAAAATTAACATGCTAATCATAAGAATTGTTCAATAAAGTCATGTTTTTAAATTGATGCATTTTTTTCCAGATGTTCACTAGCTAACTTTCAAATATTTATGTTCATGTGTACAGCTTTTTATAGTCAAGATTTTAATGAAATTGAAAATTCAAACATAAATAATTTGGCTTAGCATATTAATATTATTTTGGTGTTTGTTGTGCCCTTAGCTCAAGGTGACAGATTACCATGTGCGATGTTCTGTAGTGTCTCGCTATGCTGTAACCACAGTGGAGAGCACCACGTGGAACCAACTCCACATTACTAAGGAGGCGGCCTTCGAGGTGGATTTATCTTCATCTGCATTTATTTCCAACTTTACCATGTGAGTCAAAATTACACCACATTCTTTTTTTATTCTGGCTGTCAAATCGGTTTAAAAAATTTCCCTGAATGGACACAGCAGGGTTATAATTGTACTGATTTGGTCATTTCGGAAGAAGTGTTTTGCGATCAAAAGGGATTCTTTTTTTTAATGCTCAGATCTGATTTACACAATTTAAAGATTACTTCACTTAAATATTAAAGATCTGTCATCATTTACTTAACCACATGTCATTTAAAAAATGACTTCTTTCTCTGTTCTTCTGTTAAGCATGTAACAAAGACATTTTTAATAACACCAGTCATACTTTTCAAGGCATCTCAGTACCTGGCCTCCTTGGCACATTCATGAGAAAAGTAGCAATGTCCAATGTGTAAACAATTCATTCTTTTGAGTTAAAGTCAATGAGTAAGATGATCTAGTTTATAAACCTTTAATGATTCATTCATAAATTGGAGTGATCTGTTTGGATTCAGTGGCTCTTGAGTTAAGATCTCACTGAAGGGAAAGATATCAAGTGAATAGTGACTTAAATACAGTCTGATTGTCACACAAAGCTTTTGTATGGCTTGTGAAGACTTGAAATATACGGTAGTCATATAGACCACCATTTTATCATACTTTAAGGTGGTTTTTCATCCTTTTTGAAGCTTGAAAGCTTCAGTCCCCACTGATTGTAATTGCTCGGAACAGAGTGACCAAGACATTATTCAGAATTTCTACTTTTGTGTTCCACAGATGAAAATGCTAAATTTAAATAATTTCCCCACAAATAAGGCTTCATAACAGCTTGATAAAGCACACAGGGGCTGGATTTGGAAGTGGACGTTGGTCAAAAGTAAAGAACGTTCAGGCCAGATGAATAGCAGGCTTTGTCAAGAAAACTCAGAAAGCTAATAGAGAAAATTACGAGAAATGGCTCTGTTCACTCTCCCTTTTACCCAACAGAGTTTACCAAGGCACATGGCCAAGAAGACACACACGCTCACACATTTACGTGCACATAAATACATACACGTGTGTGAAGAATGCACTCATGTATCCATCAACAACGCAGGGCTTCAAGTTTCAATGTACATTACAGACGTATGCACCCCCTCAAAGAATCACACAAATACAGACCGACACTTCCATCGGGCTCTGTACGTTTTCAAATAGCTGCAGCAAATGTGTTTCTTTCGTGCAGTAGCATTTGTTTAACTGTGACTGAGAGCTCTGTGTTCACAGTGTCACATGCACAGCCATCCCAGACCTCTCAGTGCCACACAGGCGCCTCATTTTCCACAGTGTCTTAAACTGTCCATTCACCCTGCTCTTATTCAAACAAGCTCTTTTTCAAGGCTGTTGGTTTATTTTGGTTGGTCCTTGTTGACTTTTATTTAAAAATATTTGCTTATAGGGGCTGACTTTGCTTTAGCATTTTCTCTCCTTGACCCTCATGTAAAGACACAAAGAGAGTATGGGTAGCTTCGTGCGGGTGAACTCCTGAACGTTCATGCCAGGGGAAATGCTCCTCAACCGAGATTTAAGGGGATTTTGGAATTGCTATGATTGCGAGAGATTCTCAGTAATTAAGTTTTGTGAGGGAAATTATATTTTCTTTTTGTCATGAGCCATTTCCTCTTGTTTTTGGGAGATAAAGTTTAAAATAAGAAATGTAGTAATATTTGTGAAGCATGTAGTCGCAATTATGAGGAAGAAGTTAATAATTAATAGAATCACAGTTGTAGCTGTAGTGTAGTTACAGTTGTAGTGTCAGTTTGCATAATAGTTGCAACTATGAAAAATAAATGATAGTAAATCTATGATAGTAAATCACATTGTGAGACAAATGTAAGATATAACTATGAAAAAAACTCACACTTGTGAAGAAAGTCAATTACAAGAAATAGTCACAATTATTGTAGGGAGATAAAGTCACAGTTGTGAGATAGTCACAATTGCAATAAAGTCTCTAACTATGAATAATGAAGTCAAAATTGTGACAGAAAAATTTAGTTTTTCTTTCAATGCTATTATATAAGTCGCAACTGAGGAAAAAGTCCCAATTGTGAAAATGAAGTCAGAATATTTAGTTATAAAGTCACAATTATGAGATATAGTTGCAATTACTGTAAGAGAAATAGTCACAGTTGTGTGAGAGTCACATTTTGAGATATATATTCACAATTGCAATAAAGTTGCTAACTATAAAAATAAGCCACAGCCTTAAGATATAAAATCATGTTGCGAGACAAATGTAAGATAAAATAATGAAAAACTATGAGAAAAATTCAAAATTGCGAGATAGAAATTGCATTTTTTTCAGATATATATTTATTGCAATAAAGTTGCAACTATGAAAAATATAGTCACAACTGTGAGGCATAAAGTCACATAATGAGACAAATGTGAGATATAAGTTGCAGTTACGAGAAATTACACTTTTTTTTTAATTTTTTTTATTTACCTTTAATGGTGGATAGGGTATTTTAAATTTGATGTGTAAACCAGTGAGAAGTGGTTTTGCTACAACAGATGTTTGAACTACACTGTTTCTATGATCATTATCAAAATATGTACGCTTTCTGCTCTGATTTGTATTTGTTAATTTCCAGCACCTCTAATGGGAAGGTGTATGTGGCTCAGGTGAAGAGGAGAACTGATGCAAGGAAGATCTATGACACCGCTAAGAAGCAGGGGAAAACAGCAGGACTTGCTGCTACGAAGTCAGTCCAAAATCTGTTTAATACCTTCTCTACTGGGGCTTTTGGCAGAATCCCTGTGTGCAGGCATCCACTAAAAAATGCAATAGGCTGTGTTTCATTTACTTTTCAGGTTTGGCCCAACAAACATGCTGTTTTCAAAAATCCCTAATTTTTCTTATACAGTTGCAGATGTTTTGAACAATAAAAATCTTTTTTGTTGAATCATCTTTAAATTAAATCAAAATCATTTGTAGGTATCATCAAACAATATACCATGAACCTGATCAACTTCTGTTGTTTTCCAAAGGGAACGTGAGATAGAGAAGTTCCGTGTAGCAGTCAACGTGCCTCCTGGGACTCGCGTCTCCTTCACGCTGACGTATGAGGAGCTTTTATCACGACGGCTTGGCCGCTATGAGCTGTCTCTGGGTCTACGGCCTGGCCAACCTGTGCAGAACATCTCCCTGGACGTCAGCATATCAGAGCGGACAGGCATCAGCTATATCAGAGCTCTGCCATTGCAAACTAGTCGACTGCTTGCCAACAAAGTTCAAGGTACCCCAAAAGAACCACTTCTGCCATGTCAATGCTTCAGAACAAAGAATCACAAAATATATGGTTTCTCTCGTTCTCACTGATCTTTCAGCAGATGCAGATCCTCCTCCATCAACTAAGGTCGAGCAGAATCCCTACTGCGCATATGTGCGCTACACTCCCAGCATACAGCAACAGAAGAACATCTCCCCCAGAGGTCTCAATGCAGACTTCGTCATTCAGTATGACGTGGAGTTCAAAGACCCCATGGGGGACATACAGGTCTTTACACTAACGTATCTGATTGATGGTACCAGAATAGCGGTGGTCCTGGTGTAGTATTGTAATGTTTTCACTTGTTTTTTTTCTCCAGGTGGATGATGGCTACTTTGTTCATTACTTTGCACCTCGAGGACTTCCTGTAGTTCCTAAAGATGTCATCTTTGTCATTGACATCAGCGGCTCTATGATTGGCACAAAAATCAAGCAGGTAGCATCTCCGCCAACTCAAAATCACATCTTGTTGAGAATGAGAAGAACACTGAATCATGTATTTCTCCACTGTGTTTTACATCAGACTAAGGCAGCCATGACCACCATTCTGAGTGACCTACGAGAGGGAGATTACTTCAATCTCATCACTTTCTCAGATAAGGTCTACACCTGGAAAAAAGGCCGCACTGTGCGGGCCACTCGGCAAAATGTGCGGGATGCCAAGGAATTTGTTAGGAAGATATTTGCAGAGGGCTGTAGGTGTTTCTTCTGTATCTAATGAATATATCATACTCTCATGATTCAAAATGATAACAAAGTGTTTCTTGCAGAATTCTGTTTAAAAAATTTTTTTAATAAAAATACATAAAACATTTACAGTACAAGTATAATTAATTTATATATATAATAATGTATATATATATAATAATTTATATATTATAAATCAAACTATATTTTAACCAAACTGTTGCAATTATTTTTAACTACATGTTATATGAACAACCAGTTAGTAGAATGATACTGATGGTTTCATAAACCTTATGTACATTTGCTTAATTTCAAGAAGAACATCTAATAATGGTAGCTTGATGTTCAGTCAGCGAGTCAGATTGATTTAGTGATTCAGTAACCGCTCTAATGGATTAATTGAGCTCAGTGAAGGATTCATGTGACTGATTCAATCCAGCAACTTCTAGTTTATTTTGCTGTGAAGCTGGAGATTAAACAGCCACGGTGAAGATTCAGTTTTGCAAGAAATACTGTAACAAACTATTTTTTTTTTCCTTTTGACACCAGGGACAAACATTAATGCAGCTCTACTGTCTGCAGCCCAGTTGCTAAATCCATCCTCACACTCATCTTCATCTAGTGGCCATGCACCTTCATCTCACCGTGTTCCCATGATCATCTTCCTGACTGATGGAGAAGCCACTATTGGGGAGACAGAACCAGATGTGATTCTGCGCAATGCACAGAATGCTTTGGGTTTAGCTTCGTTATTTGGCCTGGCCTTTGGAGATGATGCTGATTTTCCAATGTTGAGAAGGCTGGCATTGGAGAATCGTGGTGTGGCTCGGATGGTAAGTGCAAACAGTGAAAAGTCCAAGTGCTGTTGGACTGTATATCAGTGCTCTTGGAACCACATTCAGCCAATCAGATTCGAGGACTGGAACTAAATAAGAATATTTTATTGAAATTATTTATATTAAATTATGTGTAAATGAAATTGTAATAATTAATATTTTCATTTATTTGTTGTCTTTCAGGTATATGAGGACAATGATGCAGCTGTCCAGTTGAAAGGTTTCTTTGATGAAGTCGCCAGCCCTCTGCTTTCAGATATCCAGCTGTCCTATCTAGACGATCAGGTGTACGATATCACTCGCTCTCTGTTTCCCAACTATTTCCAGGGCTCTGAATTGGTAGTCACGGGTCGACTTAAGCCAGGGGTACAGGATCTAAAGGTTATGCTAACAGCAAACGATTCGAAGCAGAAAGTCAAAGTGGAGAATGAGCTACCATTGGCCAAAGCAGTTATAAATGGAACAGAACCGTCTCTGGGCTGTGCACAGGCA
This sequence comes from Sinocyclocheilus anophthalmus, assembly GCA_018155175.1. Classification (NCBI taxonomy): domain Eukaryota; kingdom Metazoa; phylum Chordata; class Actinopteri; order Cypriniformes; family Cyprinidae; genus Sinocyclocheilus; species Sinocyclocheilus anophthalmus. The sequence continues at coordinate 90,850 of JADLZN010004424.1, forward strand.
CTGGATGGCATTCCTAGCTTTGTGCATCGGCTCTGGGCTTATTTCACAATCAAAGAGTTGCTCTTGGCTAAAATTAACACCTCGGATGTGTTCACACAGCGTCTTCTTGTAGATAAAGCCACCAATCTTTCGCTGAAGTACAATTTTGTAACACCGGTCACATCGTTGTTTGTGATCAAACCAGAACCTAATATTAGCTCTTCTGTTTTGGCTACTACTAGCAAGACGTCAACTAGTACCGTCGCAGGTTCAACAAACGTGACGAATCAGACCTCTCACACTGCACCTAAAATATCTTCAACATCTGCAACAGGAAACAAAAAATCCAGCTCATTCTCACCTCCAAAAACAAGCAAACCTCCTGTCACCAAATCTGTACGAGTACATCCACCACCCTCAGGGCTTCACACCACAGGTCGACCGCCTAACACCTCTCTCTCCCTTAACAAAACAATCCCTCCTTCATCACCTAAGAAGACCACTACTGGACCACTTAAGATCACCTCTACCCCACTTTCCAGCAAGCCATCCTCCTCGCCTCCCAGTACCATCAAAACCGCACCAGCCTTGGCTAAGATTTCAAGCACACCTCCTAGTAGAGCGAAATCCACTTCTTCCTCTCCGCCAGTCAAAAGCACAACACTAGCCACCTTAGTCAAAACTGCGCCATCTGTGGTGAAAGACTCTTACTCAGACATTGAGAACTCTACTACCTCAGGACTTACAACGCTTGAGCAGGGCCAACAAACATTACCCTCCACAGCATCTACCACCGATGCTAATTCAGACATTCAGATTGAACTGGAAGTGGCCACACTGATGGCTCCTTCGTTTCTGCCTATGCCAGGAATGACAGATGCACCGAAGTTGTGGGAAGCCTCTCGCTTTCTTGGTGAGTTCCTTCTAAGTAGCAGAAGCTGACATTTGTAGCCACAATTTTGCAAATATTTGGTAGTTTTGTGTTCTTTGAATGTCACATACATTTCAAACTAATAACCAAAGTGCTACTGAATGTAATGATTGTTTTTGTGCCCTCTTTTCCATTCTTCTCTATCCATCAGATGTATCCTCATCCATCCGGATTCAGAGGAAAGGTAATACAGTTCATATTATTTTCATTCTACTTCTTTGGTTTAGACACCGTATGTGTCCACTAGGGCACATTGAGACTACGCTGAACATGCATCTACAATTCATTCTCAATAGCTGCGTACCGATGGACAGGAACCCTACAAAGTGTTCACTGCTCTTCCAAGGGTATCTTTTGAAGTTCACTTCACTTGACAAAATGTGCGTTTTGTCTGTCACATCTTGCGCACTGTATACCTGCAACTGTGTACAAACCATACCTGGGACTAATTAAACTGAATAATAATAATGCTGGAAACTCCTTTTCACATTATTTTATTCAGACTTTGAATATTGGAGTGATGTGCAGTAATTGGTGGATCAATTTCCCTCTACACTTCCTTTTCAAGTGATGTATCGATGTTCCCTTATTTCCTATGTCGTTTGCTGTGTCCTTCAAACTGAACATGCACGCTCTCTTAGGATTAGAATCTCGCTTATGATTGCAGTATACACTATGACTTACAGTCGAAGGAACCGCATCTTATGTGAGCTAAGCTTCAAGTTTGTGCTGGGGATTGTGGGATTGAAAGCGGAGCAAATACTGAAAGTAGCAGCCATAAAGCCGAGTGGACACATACGGTCAAGGTGACATTAGGGTAAAGTTGTAGCATCTGATCATGTGTTTCTTAATCTTTTATACAGATATTGAACTTGTTAAAGGTAGGTAATACGTTTTCAAGTGCTAAATCAGTTTGACACTGATACCAAATGTAAACAATAACTGCCTAAACATGAATTAAATAAAGCCAAAGCTGCATTATGGTGTTATTTTGCAGATTATGATACAGCACATGACTACGACTATGACTACAACATCCATTATGAGTCATGTGAGTTAAAAAAATTTAATTTTTGCTTGGTCTACTTTTTCAGCTATTAGGAATTACTGTTATGTCAGTTTTTGGATTTTTGATAATTTTTCTTTCAGATTCCGATGCTGAGGTGTCTGGTAAGCACTTCATTTATCAATCCATAACCTCTGTATGTGCAATAATAAACCATCAGAAATGTTGCGCAACTACATTTATTAACTTGTAATAAGCAGCACATTTTACTGCAGTATGTCTTCAATTTCAACAGACCCAGATAACCAACCCAGTTTAAGTTCAATTAGAGTGTTCTCCTCCTCAGGTATGACTAAAGGACAGAATATTTAATGAAATACTCCTTTAGCCATTTTTGCACATTTAAAGTTGAATACAAATAATAATCTCATAGAAGTTATGTATTAACATAAGAGTATTTTGTGTCTCTGAAAGTGGATGGAGACCCACATTTTGTTGTTCAGTTCCCAAAGCTCCATCAGAACTTGTGTTTTACCATTGATGGCAGGGCTGATGATGTACTACGGCTTCTTGAGGACCCAGACAAAGGTGGTTTTATATTTTTACATCCACTATATCGCTTACATATCTTTAAGGAATCTAAACAAATTGCATGAAATGTTTAGATATTCTTTTAACATGATTGATGTCTCTTATTCCTGTTTTATACTGGTAGGCATTATTGTGGATGGGCACTTAATGCTGGCTCCTTCTAAGGAGGGGCTGGAGATTCGTACTCGTACCTTCTTCGACAGGATTTCCATCATTGCTGGCAAAGGTGGCGTTATGATCACATTAACACTGGACTCCGTACAAGTAGAAGCAGATGGGAAAGAAATCGAGACGCTTCCCACCAATCAGAGAGGATCTGTGGAACAACACGGCATGAGAATCACGGTTGAAGAGCACCACAGCTGTTGGATTGAGCTCGGGGTTGGTGTGCAGTTCCTCATTCTCTTCCATCTCTACAACCATCCCAAATCCTTTCAAATGGAGCACCTGGGCTTTTATATAGCCGATGGAAAGGGGCTTTCTCATCTCACTCAAGGGCTGTTGGGTAGGTAACAGCATTTCTGTTTGTTTTAATCTTATTCAGTGAGATGTCAAATGGTTTTTCAAACTTATTTCGTCATTTTTGAGTATTTGTATGGGTATTTATTTCCAGGCCAGTTTCAGCATACCCATATGGAGGTCATAAGGGTTTCAAGGGATCAAGCTGGTTTCCATCATGCACAAACAAATAAGAACACTTCGCTGGCTATGGGCTTGCTAAAGAAAGGAGATGAGCATTTTCCTGTCACCCTACAAGACAAGAATCTGAAGGACTCACCCAGGAAGCGACACTTGGCTCAATGTTGGGTAGTGCCAAAGGTGGATGTAGAGAGACTTCTGGGCCAGTCCTATGAGAGCTATGTCGTGGATCGCCAGTAGAAAACCTTCACATCACGTCTCCACTTCTACAGTTACAAAAGGTACAGAAAAGACACTGGAACTTGAATCTTTTGCTATTTGACAGTGAAACTAAGAAGACAGTGAGACTAAGAATATACACAAGCTGTGATGAACTGAAGGATGTTTCAGAAGCATTGACTGATCCAAATATTTGCATTTGAACATAATGGTACACAAGGGTTTGTGGTCCGTAAGATTTGATTTTGAAAGAATCAACACTTGTATTCCGCAAGTACGCATTAAACTGACCAAAAGTATGGTCAAGACATTTATAATGTTACAAAAGATTTTTTTTTTTAAATAAATGAAATTTGAAGTTATTTTAAATTCTAACTGTATTTAAAAAAATTACGATTTACTGTAGTTTTGAATAAACAAATGCTTCCTTGGTGAGTATAAGAGCTTTCTTTCAAAAAGAAAAAAAAATCTTGCTGACCCCAAACTTTTTTTGTAGTAAATCAGTGCATTTTTTATCAGTAAATTGACTATTTAATAAAATTTATATTTAATGTTCTCTTTGGGATGAGATGATAAAAACAATTCACGGTAATCAGATTTTTTTTTTCTAACCGGCAGTTAGTTTGATAAATATGTATGTGTGTGGTATATATATATATATATATGCTTCCAATCTAACATATATACCTCCATTTAAAATATGAGAATTTTATAAAGTGGTTATATAATATTGTATATTAGTAATACGTATTGAATGCTTTACTTTGTCCTGTTAGGAAAGGAAATCCTTCATGTGCCAATAATCAAACGTAACCAAAGAAAGATTGATTTAATTTTATCCATTTTTATTTTTGTTGCACAAGACTGCTCAAACACGAGATGAAATTCACAACTTAAAATTGTCGAGTTTGTGTCAGCTTTTTTAAAAAAGATGTTTAGTTGTTTCAACATTGAAAATGAAAGACAAAATGAAAATAAATACAGTACAAAACAGTTAATCCAAACATATGCAACAATATGTTGGAGAGGTGCAAAAGATAACAAATATAGCAATGCAGCGTAATTCTACTTGATTCCAGTTATCATTAATCCATCTAATTTGTGCACTAAGGAAGAGAGTTCAAGACCTGTATGCTTCTACGTGAATCTATAAGGCCATAAGTGACTTTGGCCCAATAAAATTCAAGAATGTAATGAAACTGTCACACTCCTTGTTTTTCATTAAAAATTGGAGTCAAAGGCTTTTTTCTCAGCAAGGTCGAGTATGGAAAACATGACAATGCTTGTATATTCTACACTGAAAGCTGTACAGTGAGAGTTCAAACAGCACACCATTATCATCTGGTCCAGACTAGAGTCTACTATTAACTATTGATGGCAATTCGAATCATTTGAAAACAAAAACAAGCATGATTAGAGATACAAGTAATGGTGAAAATGACCAGTCATAGTTCAAAACTAAGTTTGTCTTGTGGTTTTTAACAGCCAAGTGTAAATGCAGAGACTACGTGTGTCAATCACTGATAAAAATAGAAATCAAAGATGCAGTGAGAATCTTTACAGTGCACAGGGAGAAGGCATAGTGTTCATCACAATTCAAAGTTAGAGCATGTATGTACTGGACTGGAGTCAGCCTAGTTTACAAAAGCTAGAATACCAACAGATATGGCTACTATCAAATACCAAAGGATCTGATACTCATTAAATTCACATTATCATTTACTTCTGCAGCTGTGGAAGTGAAAATTGCTTCCACATTCTTAAGACTAATTTCCCATAACAGACTAAGCAATCGACTCATTATGCATTTTTGCACACATTTGCATTCAGTAACAGCTGTCTGTATTGGTTTTCACTACAAACAAAATGAATGATAGCAGGAGGATGAGGAATGTAGAAAAAGGTCAATAGGTCACTGTGAGGCCATACAATGTTTTTAAGTTAGCACAAAGACTGTAATGTTAGCTACAAGTTAATGGCTTACAATTCACTTCTATACTGCATATTATACATCTCATCCAATTTAGTTGTCCCCAAAAAAAAAATCCACCAATAATAATCATAAAAAAGAACTAAATGCCTTTTAAAGACCAGTGAGTGGGAGAGCAGAAGGATCATGATTAGGAAATGCAATGATATGAGACTGAGACCGTCAATTCAGGTTTTGATTGCTGGATCTAGCAAAGTCAGATTTATTTTTGTACAACTTTGTGTTTTAAATATTATCAATATCATATTACATCCTTTTCCAGGTGTCAAACTCTAGTTTTTAATGGAGAGCGTTTCATGATCTTACTATATGTTTGTCAGTGACACTTTCCTAAAGTACAGGAAAGCTGCTATAGTGTTCACATGAAACTGTTAAATGTCAAAGTGACGACAGTATGCTAAACTAACAGTCTGAGGACAGTTGGGGATACTTCACGAAAGTTGATGAGAAATCGTTTTAAATCACCTTCAATATTCGAGGAATCGTTCACGTGTATGGGCTTCAGTCAAAGATGATATTCAGAGAACAGAAAGACACGTATTTCACTTCAACAGGCTATTTTGCGCAAACGATGCATACTGCTCGTGTATGAATCTAAAATAGCATGTTGGTGTGAGCCCACTTTGTAGTGCAGAGTTGTGGAATGTGAGCAATAGAGCGTTTGTGTGTCTGTGTGCTGAACTGTAAGTATCCGATCAGAGACACCGGAGGGGTGTGGAGACAATGAGCATAGAGCACTCTGGGAAAGATAAGGCCGGTTGAAAGAGGTTTACAGCATTGTCGATTCTTTTCTGCATAACCTCTGAACCCAGCCCAGTAAATCCCGTTCAGCCCACCTCATCTCTCCCTCCACCTGATCATTGCCTCTCCACTCCTCCGTCACTTCTCCACCCTTCACTGTTCGTCCTCGCCGAAGACGTCGTTCTGTTTACGCTTCATGTTCTCAAAGTCGAAGTCACTGCCTGTCATGCGCTTGTAGATGTCCTTGATGTCGTTACAAGTTGTTTCGAAATGAGTGGTGGCATCGTAGGACCGTGATGCAAAAATCTGGAAACATGACAATGATAGTGGTTATGTTTTGTGATTGATGCCCGGCAGTGCCTTGTTGAAAGAAATTACTGTGAAGCCAGTGTTGTTATTGTTAACTAAAACTATTAAAATAGTTTTTGTTAACTGAAATAAAGTAAATAAATATTAGATTAAAAACAGAAACTTAAAAAAAACAATGTTTCCTTGGAAACTAACCAAAATTAAACTTTAAGTACTAAAATTACTAAATCAAAATGACTAAACCTAAAACTAAAATAAAAATAGTTAAATAGAAATATTTAAAAATGGTAATAAAAATGACAAAAGCACATAGTAAAATTCAAAATATTAATAAATATTACAGTAATATAAAAATATTAAAATAACTGTGGGAAGCTGACCTGGCTCTCTGTACCATCCTCTGTGGGTTCATACATATCACTGATGGCCACAAACCTGTAAAAATGGCAAAATAATAATAAAAAATTGCATTCCATTTATGATATGTTTTTATATAATTAGCTATATAGTTTAAGAATTTAGCTGGCAAAGCTGCATTCCAGACCAAAGTATGTGTGGTGTGTGCGCGAAAAGGGTTAATATACCTAATACTAAATGGTCATTTTTCTGAACTGCAGCTTTCTTGATATTGACAATTATTAACAGATATTAACCATTATTTCCAAACCTGTTGCATAAAAGCAGTATTACACTCACAGTTGTGCAGTTGAATTGAATATTAGTGCTTCTATTTAAGTTACTAACATTCTTCAATAAAAAGACCCAAAAAACAGAGTATAGAAGGCATAGAAAAAGAGAGTAAACTGACTTTTGGTCAATGGGCTCAAGGAGTTCCAGAGCAGGTTCAATTTCAGCTTCAGGATCAGAGGTTTCCACGGTGGTGCTTGCAATGGCAATGTATTTCCCTTGAGCCGCCACATTATGGGCGTAGGAGATCATGCAAACATAGATATCTACAGGCAAAAAAAAACAACAAAATGTGCATGAACTTTTCATTACTTCAGCTCAGCTCATTTTTTAAATGAAAGCAAGCAGCGCTCTCTAGTGGTGACTGCACACAAGTACCGGCGCACACATGCTAACATGTATAGTTTAATACATATACACAGTTATAGTGTAGGTTTATCCTGCAAATATTCCGAAGTTGATATGTTGTCACTAACCTGATTTGCGGTTAACCTGGTTCTGAGGGATGATGATCTGGCAGGAATTGGCATCATTAGTGTTTTTAATGGGATGGCTGAGGATGCAGATGACCCGGATCACCTGGCCGACTTTGTGCACGCGGTCCGGGATATAGCTAGGGTCACAGATGAGCTGCTTGCAGCGGGCAACCTGGATGATTGCACCAAATCAGAAGACAACACCAGACCTTATGCATAAACCTATGCATGAAAGCCACCTATTTAATGCATGGTTGATGAAATAAACCAAAAATAAATGTAAATTTTGTCTCAAACTTTTCTAAGGAAAATCCATGCATTGTCACTTTGAAATAAATCAGTTTCATGTTTAATTATTATTATAAATTATGAATATTGAATTATTAATTTTAAGTTATATCACACTGCAAACAACACTTGTGTAAAGAATTCACCTCTCCCTCTGATTTCACGCCCACCACGTGTCCTCCCTCCATCACTATCTCATCCACTGGCTTGTTCAGCATGTAGGTTCCTCCATAAATTGCACTTAACCTGTAAGTTCACAAAGGAAAAGGACCATATTTATAACACAAGGACTTTACCATGACACTCAACACAAGGGTAGGAGGAGCGGCTGACCTAGCAAACCCTTGAGGCAGCTCCCCCAATCCGTACAGAGGGTAAAGGTATGGGCTCTTCCCGTAGCGTGCCAGAGACTCACTGTAGAGTTTGATCCTATTGACGGTCTCCAGAAACGGCAGCTCAAGGTAACTAGGAGGAATTCAATTCATTACATTTATCACCAATGCAAAAGAATTTGTTGCCATTTACTGGCATTAAGGCAAGCCAGCATAATCACAGTACATTAAAGCCCCGTTCACACCAAGAACGATAACTATAAAGATAACGATATTAGCGTCCACGCACATGAGTCTGCCGGTTTAAATTCTTGAGCTCGTTACAGCAGGATGGATTCTGATTGGCTGTCAGTGTTTTATCGTTCATCAGCTGGAAGAAAATCGTTTTGAAAGTGATCACAACGATATCGTTCCTCCGTATCGTTATCGTTATAGTTGTGGTGTGAACTATGCTATTCTTTAATATTGAGAACGATTTTTAGAACTATATCTTTATCGTTATCTTTATAGTTATTGTGCTTGGTGTGAACGGGCCTTTAGACGACTGTTTTGTATTACAAGGTTTCTGAAATGTTGTTTAAATATGCAAATGAGGCATTATCTATTTAAAATATGCATATATGATTTGAATCATCCACAACAAATATCTGAACATTGGATAAAGCCAGTTTCAAAATTCTTGTTTCATTTTGTTGACATATTAGAGTTAAGAGGAGATGTATCTTTTCATCACTCCATAAATCAGACAAAAATAAATAAAAATAAAAAATTCACCATGCTTGTAGGAATAAAATGTTTTATAAATCAGGTAAATGATATATGAATGAACCCCTCTGTAAAAACCTTCAGAATATGGATAGGAACAAAATCAGAAAGTTTGATGTAAGTGCTACTCAAGTGGAGATTTCTGGCTCAATCCACAAGAAAAAAACTCATTTTGGCAAAACCTTTAAAGATACGTGTTGTAATTGATATCTATATATACTTAAACAGTTAAATGTGTAAAACGATGATTTTTCCTGTAGTGTATTGCCTTACATTAAATTAATTTGTTTTATGATGAGACCAATGATAAGACTCTTATGTACATTATGGGGTTTTGTAACACTAGCGACACTTACTCGTCTGTCCTGTAGAGGGCCAGGGCATGTCCCGTGAAGTCGATGACGTCCTGTCCTAAGTCAAACTTCTTGTAGACTTCTCCCATTGTTGTGAGTTTAGGATCGACGCCCTCAAAAGTCTTGGGGTCATTCTCATCAAAGTTGGCTACAAAAACTAGGAACTTGCGGAATCGTCTCTTCTCAAACATTCCCATTAGGTCTAGGCAACACATGTCATGTGTCAACTAAATGAATCTATGTTTTTATCAAAAACAGTCATTCTTGATTTAGTCCTAGAGAGAATAAAAATGCTAGCTGGACTTACTTGAAGCCAGTGCCTCTGTCTCAGTAGAGGGCACTTTGTAGATTTTTCCTCCTTTATACACAAAGCTTCCCTCAACCACTTTGAAGTCAAGGTATCTGGTCACTTCAGTGTATAGAAGCATCTTAACTAACTGACCTTAAAGAAGATAGCAATGACAAAATGACGTGGTACATCATTATTTGGAATGTTATGAAAAATTACATAATTGCATGAATTAATAGGCACCAATCTAATCCAAAAACATGTTTTGAGCAATATTATCACACCAACAATCATGTTACTTAAGTATTTTTACCATTAGCCATTAAGAATTTAGGAATAAGGTCCACATTCCAGTCTCTTCCCCGGCCCATTGACTCTGGGGGGCTGTCTGAAATCCCAAATCTCTTATAGAGCTGAGAGAAAAGCATGTAAAATGTGAGTGCATGTATAAAAAAAACAAAGGATAAATAAAATATATGTATGTCAGATAATCATATTTTTGAAGATGATCTCAATTGATTTTATAATAATATAAATGTTAATATAACATTGATATTAAAATATTAATTTGTTAAAATACATGGCAACAAATGACAACATTAATTATTAATATTTTATTATTAATTGCAATTATATAATAGTTAACGTGTGGAATATCAAGCAGGCATGAGATTGGAGTAGTGACAGTGGGAAATGTGAAGCATCCTCACCTCCTCCAGGGGTGTGATGGAGGAACTTTCACCACCATAGTATGGATTTCTGTCCATATGCAAAACTTTCTTCCCATTCACAGACATGATCCCAGAGAGAATACATTCCTACACAAACAAACATCATTTAGTTGAAATAATCCGTCATGGATACATATTATTTCCCCCCCCCCATTCATCTGTTGACATGGCAGCGGGTATCTATGCATTGCCTTGACTTCCGTGTTAAACACTGGGATGGATGCGAGTCACCCCACCCAACTAGTGATGGAAAGTCCGAATCATTTCAGCGAATCGGTTCTTTTGAACAGCTCTAATTGTAATGAAGCGCTTCGAAAAACGAATTCTTCTGATTCGTCTACGTCATTCTGACATCCTGGCGTGGCCTATTTAGTGTTTTAAAGTTTGATTAACAATTGTGCTATTTATTGTAATTTTTGTGTGTTCCAATTCCGTTTGTTGCAGCCATGACACAAAAAATAAATAATTTAGAAAACCTACCTATAATTTACATTTACATTAAACAAAATACTACCATTTGTTTAAATATTGGCTGAAGTTTTACATCCAACTGTTTGTGTTTTAAAACTACCGTATAATCAAGTCGTAAATACATTTCCAGGAGATATTTATAAAATGTCTACTATTCGGCTATTAACGAGTCAACGACCGAAGAACCCCTCATATTGATTCACTGGAAAGATCCGACTCACAAGAACTATTCGTTCACGAATCGGACATCGTTACACCCAGCCCAGATCAGCCACTAGGCTATCCTCCATGAGGAAAATAGAGGAAACGTTTGATAAAAACACTTCTGCTTTTTACGTTTTTGTTATTATTATTAACAATACTGTTTTTGGCACGTATTTATGCAATGTCAAGCTCCCACGTCTGTTAAATTGGGCTCTTTAGATTATAACAATAACAAAAATAAATACCCACTAAAACCATAATAACAGACAAACAATGAACTAACATCACTTAAGTACAATACAGCTTTTACGTTGGCAAATCATAAAAGGCAAAATATCCGCAATAAATACATACATTTCGCCTATTTCGACTCACGAGCAAACGGGATACCTGATGCCACTCCTTAGAACCAGACACTGAGGGAAGAATCATTCATTACTTTTTAATAACCGCTTTCATGTCAATATAATGATGCAGCCTCAATGGCTTTGAACATTCGGGGGAAGGTGGATTTAGGATGGATTGCACTCGTATTCAAGCAGAAATTGCGAGAAATGCTGGCTCACTACACACACATACAGAACTGGTCCAAAGGATGCGTCAGCAATAGGCCGTCGGGTTCAATCTAACGCAAAGCATCTATTCGTACAGCCACATCTATAAGCACCCGAGCATCCTTCGGCAACATCTTAATCTGTTTCCAAAGCGAGCGAGTCATCAGTGACCCGAATGAGCTACTCACTGTGAGTCCGGTGCCCAATACGATAACATCATATTCCTCATCCATGTTGTATTACAGTGGATCTCCCGTCTTTAGCCAAATTTCCGCTGCAAAAAAAATCTGCAAAACGGTGTTGATGCAACAAACTATTTATGCAGAACCAGTCTGTTGTCCTATGAGCGGCAAAAACCACCTCTTTGCAAACAATTATCGCTCAAATAATTTGATACGTATCACAATTGATCACTGACTGTGTTGTGAGACCGGCGAGAACAACCAAAGATGGCCCTGACCGCAGCACGAGCTCCAGCGGTGCGGAGACATTCGCGAAATAACATAGTACACCTCCCTAATCGGAGATGATCGATATTGCTATGGATGTCATCAACCCAGAGTTACAATTCAACCGTAAATATAGATGCTTTAAAAATACCAATGATAATTCACGTCCTGGGGAATCGTATTGAATACATTTGAATACGCTCGGTGGTACTTTCATTTCCCAATCTTCCAGCTGAATGGCACAGGGCGCAGTCACAGTACCAGATATCCCTCCGCCAACAACACCGTGGATGAAGCCTCTGTCAATAATGCGTGAATTAACGCGGCGATGATTAAGATAAGAGCTGTTATAGTGTTCTGCAAACGCAAAGGATTTTTCTACTTATATATCAACATGCTCATGATAATATGAGATATGTTAGTAATTAAAATAAGCTTGATTAAAATGCGATCATATGACAGAGACTGTCTGTCAATATTTAAGCCCAATAAAGTGGTCCTGAAATTACAGCGTCATCACAATGCACTCCAGGTGTTTAGAGATAAATGCAACTTTACACTGAGTAATAAGAAGCAGATTATCTCTATGTAGTCTTACAAAACAAAGATAGTTTTGGATGAACTGTTAGCAATTTTATATTTTTTTATAATAATAGCGAGGACTGATATATGGTATGCATTCGATGCAGTTAGCATAAAGGAGACAAACGACAGATACATCATTAAATTTAACTTAAAATTAAAAGATTAATTTTTTATCGAATGTTTCTGTTTCTACAGGATAATGCGAGAACCTTTATTTTTTACTGTTGTTATGTATTTTACAATGTGCAACGGATCATTGCAGCGTTTCTCTCTGAAGATAGATAGATAGATAGATAGATAGATAGATAGATAGATAGATAGATAGTTTCAAATCGAACTTAAATCTAAAAGTTCATTTTTAAATATTTGTAATCATTATGGCTGAGTTTTAAATTGAGGATGTTTTACAGCGGCTGGATGTTCTTTTTCTAGCTGGCCTACCGAATTATGCAAACGTAGTTTATTTATATGTTCAGAGATGCGACGCTGCATCTCACGTGAATGAATCGAGTCAGAAGAGAATCACATGATTGAAGAAAAAAATCAATCACATGATCATCCGCGCGCTGCCGTTCACGTGACTCTCCTGCCGAATGACGGAAGTAGGAATGCGGTGCAGTAGCCTTTCAACAATGGCCTTCACCTCGGTTTTATTATTTATCTGCTCGATTTATAGCTGTTATGCTCAAGTGCCTCTGCTCATGTGGACCAGTGATGGGTATGTCACACGTTTCTCTCTTAAATACTGTTTTCGGATTGATTTCTATTAGCTCCAGAACACTGCTATGCTTTGCTTTTATAAGTTCAGGCAGCTAAATCAGCAAACAGTGACATTGGAAAGCGTTTGGTAGAGGTTCATTACAGTGGACAAGGTTTCAAGTCAGCCCGATTCTCTTGAGGGGGATTGCAAACTGAATGATATCTTTGTCAACACAGGTCCAACATGCCACACCTGGCCCAACAAGCAGCTGGTCAGACAGTGTCTGGTGGGCAGCTGGCGTCTTATCTGAAATCTGCCTTGTCCGTTGCTCCACACGATGTGCTGCTCTTCCTGCAGGATAAGGTAAAGTTCCCCATGTGTTTAAAATGTGGGGTAAAATAATGCCCCTACAGTGCATTCTTCTGTTTTTATCTGCTATTGAGCATTTAAGACATTTGATTAGTCTTATAATACAATATTATCTAGTTATATGACCATTTATATTGTTGGAAATATATGAAACAATAGAAAAATGTCCTCATAAAGGTAATAATGCCCTTTAAAATCAATTCCACATATTGTCCTTTAATGAAAAAGTTAATTTCTGACATTGGTGAAAAGCTTTACAATGTGAACAGTGTAGTAGGAATGTATTTTACAATGTGGAACTATTAGTGAAGTAGTTTCCTCCTCTGACAGATATATTTACTCTCACATTTACTGGACTTGTCAGTATAGTGTGACTTTGAGCCACAGTCTTACTTCCCCATCCATCTTCCCTTGGACATACCAGTATTACATTACCCGTGTATAATTTTGATCATTTGCAAACTGATATGACAAGATTTCTTTTCTTTATTGCGATATTAAACATCAGAGTTGTGAAACATTGACTAACATGTGTGATTGGTAGATAGCAACAATGTATATGTGATCTGAATCAGTGTTTGTTTCAGCAACTGAAATACAACTAAATTTCAGTTTGTTGCAGCATTTCTCATTTTTAAGTATTAAAATTGAATTGAAAACTGAAAATATCAAAATAAAATCTAATTCAAAAATTAATAAAGTGTAATAGTATACTAAAATAACATTGAGCTGTGTTATGTAACACATTATAAAGGGTAATTATAATTAACTAAATGTAAAACTAAAATCATAAAAACATTTTTAGTTGCTGGAAAAAAGTAAACAAAAAGTACTAAAATAACTAAAACTAAAATAAAAAACTTAAATATTAAAACTTTAAACAAAGTTAAAATGAAAACAGAAAATAAAAACTAATTCAAAATATTAATACAAACTAGAATAGTATCAAGGATACTAAAATAACTGACTTTTGCCTGCTCTCCCTACTTTATAGTTAAGTATGGAAGACTTCACTATGTACGGTGGAGTGTTTGGCAACAAGCAAGACAGTGCCTTTTTGAATGTAGATTGGTTTGTGTTGCTATTCTGTTTTTATTTTATTTTATTTTTTAAAGGGGTCATATGATGCTTTTTTAAAGATCATTATTTTGTGTATTTGTGTAACAGAATATGCTGACATGCTTAAATGTTAAAAAAACACATTATTTTTCAAACACTGCACATTATTGTAGGTCCTCTATGCCCAACCTCTCTCAAACACGTCGTTTTCAACAAAACCCCCTCCTACGACAAGCGCAGTCTGCTCTGATTGGAAAAGCTGACCCAGTTCATTGTGATTGGCCAAACACCGCAAGCACTCGTCGGCAATGTAACTCCCCTTTACCATACTCGCAGCCTTCCTCTTAAATAAATGTCAAGCAGAGCCCGAAAGGGAACAAGTCTCGTGACAACACAGTGATGAATATTTTTTGAAGTACACAAGCCACGTTAAGACAGCTGACTCCACTGTGATTTTTTCACTCTCTCTCTCTCTCTCTCGCTCTCTCCTTCTCTCTCTCTCTCTCTCTCGCTCGCTCACACACACACGATGTGCAAACTCCGCATTTGAACAGTCAGTAGCAAATACTTAAACTAATAATAAAACAGTAGCTGATTCAGAAGTGCCAGATTGTCATAGCAAAGTCAGAATTACCTCCTCTCCTAGGTTCATGAAACGGTCGTCCATAAAATGCATTGCTGTTCTTTTGTAAGTAATCTTAAATATTCCTAAACGCATCTACTTTCGGAAAGCCAAATAAAGTGTTTTTGCTTTCACCTAGAAACACACAGTGTCTCCCTGACATGCTGCTCAACCTAATGCGGTTACTAAAACCACGCCTTCTTTCTTTGCGTGGACATTTGGGTGGCATTATGCAATTATTTTCCACATAGTGAGGTAGATATGTGGGGGCGTGTGTTAGAACGAGCCATTTTAGGGGGGAGTCTGGGAGTGGCAGAGTCTTAACTTTGATAAAGAATATCTCTTTGGTTTTGAGACTTTAGTCTTTGCAACTTCAGGGATCTTATCTATGCACAATCAGCTTGTAACCCTCCAAAGAGAAAGGAAAACTTGAAATCGCATCATATGACCCCTTTAATTCAGGAGGGATAGCACAACTAGATGTCTCTCAACATTCTCATCAACATTTCTCTCTTGGTATTCAAGTCAGCACTTCAGATGTCCTCCAATCCCCTGGTGTTGCCAGCCCTGGACTGGTCTGCATCACATTCCATCCTGGAACTCTTCCAGGGAGAGCTGGGTATCCCAGCAGTCCACATCGACCTCAGCACCCTGAAGGAAATCAAGCTGAACACCGCACAGCCTTCACTGCTGGCTGTCCATCTCCCTTACACTGCTGGGTAAGATGTTCTGTAATGTTATTTATTTTATGAATAAAATGTCTTACAAAAAGTGTTCAGATTCTTAACCAATGTATTGGTTATAAGGCACTTTCATGTTTTTCATCTCGATATCTTTCTGGAGCACAGGGACTAAAATATAGCATTAAATATAAAACAATGTGATGCCAAAATGATTAATTTTAAAATGAAAGAACTGGTTAATCTCTGAATGATTTTTCAAAGAATGTTTTCTAATATAAAACAATGTAATTCCAAAATGATAAATTTTCTGTTTCAAAGTTTTGCACAAAATTTCAGTAACGTGAAGCAATTGGTTAATGTCTGAATGCTTTTGCAAGGCACTCTGAATTTCAATAATAATGTTAAAATGTTAACTTCCCTTAACTTAAAGTAAAAATATTAGATGAAAACTGAAGCAGAAAATTACAAATATTTCCTTGGCCACCACTTAAAATAAGTTTAAGTTAGTTAAAGTACAAAATAAGTTGAAGTACTAAAATTATTAAAACTAAAAACTGAAAATCACTGGAAGCTAAATATAAATGTAAAAACAAAAAAATAATGAAAATGACAATCACACAACAAAATTATCTAAAAAAAGAAAATGTAAAAATTAAAGGTATTTACATTTTAATAAATACTATATAGGATATAATAGTACAAAGATAACACTGTTTTTGCTTTGTTTGAATGTCAGGGATCAGACAAAGGAATTGCTTTTGAAAAATGGTGAGTAGTTAATTTTTTTTTTTATCAGATTAGATAATTATTTTAATATAATTGTTTGATTGTTTATTGCTTTTTATGGTTTAATTCTTCCTAACTTGATGCCATGTGTTTGTCAGTATTGTTGTACTATACTATAGGATGTAAGATTTCTTTCTGATTAGATGCGATCATTGGAGAGGTCCTCGATGTGTTCAAATCTCAGGATGAGCCTTACACTGCTGTATACACTGGTCTGAAGCCCTCTAGAGTAAGTGCTCACATCTACCTTACCTTGACATTTATTCATTTCGCAGATGCTTTTATCCAAATAAGGAAAATCATAAGGACAAGTTAGTATGTACTGCAGTTTGTTCTCTCACATTATGTTCCTCTTCATTTGAGATGATAAATCCACGACAGCTTTGATGAAACCCTGAACAAAATAGTTTTTTGTCATTTATCCTTCTTTTGTAGGTCATTGAGGAGACCCCAGTAATGGCAGGACGTTCTGTGGGCCGGTCGCTACTTCAGGCACCACCACAGTCATCTGTGAAACCTCCACTCGTCGTCAACAACACAGCGGGCCAGCCCTGCATCCTGCTCTGGGCCGACACTCTCCTCGCTCGTTACTCTGGGAACCAGGATGATCTGGCAAGAGACATTTTTAATGCTTCTGCTGACTTCACGGCTGGTTCCGTTTGCAATGAAACACTGTCAAGGTCAGGATCATAATCAAGCAGAAACCAGTATACATTTAAATATTTTTCAATGTTTTCCTCTTGAATGTATAAAATATTTTGTTTTTCAGACTCGTCATTAATTACCAGAACGTTCTGAATTTGCGATCCCTCCGGCTTATGTGAGTATTCAACACATAATTCATCAATGATATGTATTATTTGTGATTTTGAAGAAAAGGATTTACTGCACTTGCTGGATATGAAGAAAAAAACAACAACAACAGAATTTTACATGCATTTTTAATAGGGATGTAACACTACACTCATGTCACGATTCAGATCAATACACAATACTGATCTCACGACACAATACTCTCGCAATACTTTGAACAGATGGTACGTTGTTTTTAAAAAAAATTATTAAACATTGGACCCCCATGTACAGGCCAATACATTTACATTACATTTAGTCATTAAGCAGATGCTTTTATCCAAAGCGACTTACAAATGAGGACAATGGATTGGATTGGAAGCAATCAAAATCAACAAGAGAGCAATGCTATAACAAGTCTCAGTTAGCTTAACACAGAACACAAAAATTGTGTTAAACATGTATACTTGCACGATGTTCCTGACTATATACATTTAAAATGTTTTAAATTGTATTTTAGTAAATGTATTTTATGTTTACTTTATTACAAATGATTAATAAACATGGAAGCTCAGTTGTGTGACCTTTTGAATTTACCATATTTAATGCTAAATTAAATCTTTCTAAACTTGCATTTTGGGTGAAGTACAGCAGGGGTCAAAAGTTAGGATTAAGATTTTTTTTTTTTTTTTGAAAGGTGTTCACCAAGGTTTGTTCAGATCAGAAATGATTAGAATGATTTCTGAAGGCTCATGTGACACTGAAGACTGGAGTATGGTGCCTGAAAATTCAGCTTTTGCCATCACAGGAATATTTAATCAATTTTAAAATATAATAAAATAACAAAACAGTTATTTTAAATGTTTTTTATTGTATTTTTATAGAAAAAAATGCAGCTTTGTTGAACATAAGAGACTTGTCAAAAACATTTAAAAAATTTAATTATTTAAAACCTTTGGCCAATAGTGTATGCATGATATATATTGTTGTATTGTAACAATATATTGTGATACCCATTAATTTGTGATACTTCGCCAAAGCTTCTCTATGCGCAAGATCTTCTTTCCTGTATCTGCTCGCAACTGGTCGGTGATGGAGCAGGTGGTGCTGGAGTATGACGGGCAGAGGGCTATCTTTAACGCCAGTGGCGGGATCTACTCTCCTGCAGAGTATTCTTTCCATTGCCAGAGTGTGAGCAGCATTCAGAGCCCCCTGCTGGTGCCGCGCAGTGCTACGGACAACGCTAACCAATGGACGCTGACCTTCACTGATTTTCAGGTGCTATTACAGTGCACTGTTTTGAACTGTTAGTGTTAAACGATTCAGCTTCATTTACAAAACCCATATACAGTATACCACAAAAACTCCACATACTGCAGCTGATGTACCATGTTTCCCACAGATCCAAGGCTTCAACGTTACTGGTGAAGACTTCTCGTATGCCAGCGATTGTGCTGGATTTTTCACTCCAGGGATTTGGATGGGCCTGCTGACCTCTCTGCTCATGGTGTTCATTCTTACCTACGGTCTGCACATGATCATGCAGGTTCGCACCATGGACCGCTTTGATGATCCCAAAGGCCCAGCGATTTCAGTGCCTCAGAGTGAGTGATCTGAGCCAACAACCAAAAACGGTCAAGTTGTCAAAATTGTACAAATTTACTTGATTTTGTATGTCAAAAAAAGATGTGGTTGGTAATCAGGAATTTATGGATCTAGCACGAGTCTTTGAGGTTTTTGAGAGTATGTATATTCTAAGGCAAATAATATTTTTCAAATGTATTTTGATGTCTTGTAGAAAGTGGTGAAATTATTTTCATCTCTCCCTTATTACATTTTTAATTATTTGATTAATTTGATAAAGCTTTACAATAAGGTTCTATACAAATAAATGCAATAGCTAACATGAAATAACAATGAACAAATCTTTTACAGCATTTGTAATGATTTTTTATATAAATTGAAGTTGTATAAATGAACATTGTTTTATACTGTACATATATATGAAGGAACACGGGTTAACATTGAATATAATATGAGTTTTATATTTGTAAATTAATATTGGTTTGGAGATTAATAAATGCTGCAAAAAAAGTTGTCATTGACATTAGTTTATGATTCCTAATGCATTGAATTGAACCTACACATTTCAGTACACATACAGTGCACATGCATGTTTCTTATGAATGCAATAACGTTTGACATGTTTTGCATTAGAACTCTACTAGAAGTAGATCTTGTGCTGTTATTTTTTGGGCTACTGTTATTTATCTTGTCATTTAAATCTGGTGGTTTGTTTCTCATATTGTACTAGATTTGTATGTTTTTTGTAGATGTACATTGAGTTTCCAATATTTAATAATGCCAAATGTACAATTTAAGTGCCTAAGATGGACCAGTCACTGCATGGAAAATGAAAAGTCATTAGGCTGAATTAGGATTTATTGATTATTAGACTACACTCTAAAAAATGCTGGGTTGTTTCAACCCAACTTTGGGTCAAATATGGACTAACCCAACTTTTGGGTTAAAATTTTCATTTAAAAATGTAACCCAACAGCTGGGTTAGTCCATATTTGACACGAAGTTGGGTTGAAACAACCCTGCATTTTTTAAGTGTAATAAGTGTCAGAAGTAACCAGTATTCATGTATTTTCAATGGATAATTGTTTGAATTAATTTAAGAGATGCCCAAGATTAAAAAAATGATTTATAGTAGACTTAAATTGGTTGTTAAATGAAAATAGCTTTTCAGAATTTTGCTGTTGGCTGTACAACAGGATGCAAAGTGAATTGAAGTGACTATTGTATATCTGTTAAGCTCATTGGAGCAATATTCCATTCAAAACATGCCTTCAACATGCCATGTCCAGTAGGATTCATGTTCAGTATGTTTTTATTTTACGATGTGTTTTGTTGGGCGTTGCTGTGAAACATACATTGTATATTCTACAGATTCAAATGAGCAGTTCACATCACTAGATTTGCAATCAGAGCAATGCATTGTAATCATGTTATAAACATTATTTTTTCTAGTTGAATGATTAAACTACCACTAAATATTTCAATTGGTTGCTCCTTGTAATAATGATTTTAAGGACAATGTTGACTGAACGTTTTTTTGGCAGCCTTGTGATACAGAAAGCAGCTATGCATGTTGAATTTTGCAATATGAAATTTATCTGCTGATGATGGAGCAACTGGTCTTGCAAAATCAAATTTTACATTAGACATTTGTCAAACTGAATCAATGCTCAAGTCTGCAATATCTAAAAACGAAACAAATGATCAAACGGAAAATATGTGTTATGTTTTGACCATGGAGCTTTTATTTTGAGACCATCCAGGCACCTACAGATCTCAGTGAAATACACAATTGCAAGAGGTGGATTTATAGAAGATCAACTTTGTTGAATTTCAGCGTTTGCACCGTCAAAGTAGTGGTTCCAAACCATTATTCCAAACAACAGCTAATTGCTACAATAAAACAGTAAGGCACAAAGCGACTCTCTGAGGAGCATGACCGAAGAGGTGCAGGCAGAGCAGCACACAACACAGCCGCTGAGTACAAGAACTTCATATGTCGACTAGCCACGCAAACAACGCATTTGGGAAAATATCTTGCCAAAAAGAGAAAGGGAAAGGCAGATATGTTTAAAACTGGAAATTACTGACCAATGAGAGCCGAAGGAAAGACGAGAGAGAGAGAAAGGGCTTGAAACTTGTGTTACTAGTATTGCAAGGACTATCTAAACCAACAGATGATAATTTTACATGACTGCAATTTGGCAAGAGCAAACTAGATAAATTACAGCATTTTAAAGCAAACCTTTACAAATAAAATGTCTACAATCACAGGAAAGAAAAGTACTGAATTCTCTTTTTCTTCATTAGATCTAAGTGTGTAATCAATAGCAAAGCATTTCTAATGTAATTAGAACCTAAACTAATTCTGCTCTACGCATAGTGTAAGACAACCCTGAACAAAAACCCCAGGAGAATGAAAAGGCACTTTAAGTACTTCAACAGGATTAGACAAAACTTTTCATTTAAAATATGCACTGCAAACCACATTCTGCAAAATATTTACTGGAAGGTTAATAAATACAACCTGTTTTATCCAAATGAAAATAGGTCTGCAGATATCACTGTAAGACTAATGCCATCCCAAGACTAATGGAATAGTTATTGAAATTTCACAATACAATGTGTCTTTTTATTATGCGAATTGATTCCGCCTATTCACCTAGCTCTTCATGCGAATTTAGCTCTACCCACTCAGTGTGAGGTATTATCTGGTACACAGTCGAGAATGCACTCTTTTGATTAGGAAGTGTGAATCTTCCGACCTTCTCAGCACCCTTTCCTTCCCGCCGCGGCTCCCCTGCCTCCCCGTGTGTTGCCCTCCGTTCGCCCTGCCCCGCCCCCCCCCCTTCTACACGTGCCCACTGTGCCTTCTATGTTGCCGCCCGCTTTTTACGCGCCCAGCCACGATGGGGTGACACGAGGCTCCTCGCCTGCTCGCCCGTGCGTTCATGTTCAGAATTAAGATGTGCTGGCAACCCCCGACGCCCCAGCCCGGGCGTCTGCTTATGGCGGCCTTTGCTGTGCCGCCTTCGTCCCCGCCTTTGCCTCCTTCCTGGAGCACAACGTGTCTTATTTCCCTGATCTCTCCTCGCCCATGCTTCATCGGGCTCTTCTCTCCCTTGGTCTGAACTTCTACATGCCCACCTATAATTCGAGGGAGCTATCATCGTCATATTCCACAACTAAGCACCTCTCATGCATTGTCTGTATCTGTTTCACCCCCCCCGCAGCCCTGCTCGCATTCTCGCCATCGTCTGTCTCCTATTGTGGTTGACACCGGTCACGCTGCTGCCAAATCTCCCTGCAACGGACCGGTGCCCCAGGCCACGCCAGGACCGCCCTCCTTTCACGTGAGTTCCCCCACACTCACAGGGTGTTGCTGCTGCCAGGTGCCGCACTTGTATAGTGAGCTCTGCCGTGTCTGCGACTTTGCATCTTCATATACGCAGGAGAGCCCTTCCGCACGACCTCACTTGTACTCATCCCTTCTCCCCACACACCATTGTGAATATATGGGCTATCTGGTATGGGTTTTGACGCTTGCCCTCTCAGGTCAGGGCCCCTTCATCAATGTCACTGCGCTGCTGTGACTGTTCAGACCACCACTGCCTAGTCTGCTGGGTGGTAGAAGGTCCGAGAGAGCGGCGTAAGAGAAAGCTGTGTACTTAGAGAAAAGTTGCAGAGCATCCCATTGTTCCCATGTCCTTACCCTAGTATGTGAGGGTGTATATCTGGATCATCTCGTATTGATAGTATGTCCAACTGTTAGTCAGACAATAAGTGGTTCTTGAGCACTGCATTCAAGCGTCGCAGCTTTGAATGGTCTAGAATTTGTGGCCAATGACTACAATACACTGGATTAATTAAAACCTCAAATCCAAAAAAATATGACAGGTCAGCTTATAAAAGGAACCTCATCCCATAGCTAAACACAGAAATCCCTCCACACAAAACAAGCAAAAACAAAACAGCAGCACACAGCCTCCCATGTAGACTATCAGCATTAATGGTTGCAGAAGTGAAGAATTTTCCACAATAACTTTTCATGGGAACTTCTTTCCTGAGAATTTTTATGCACAATTAAGCATTTTGTGGTTTGATACATTGCATATATATCGTGGGTACGGAAAGTATTCAGACCCTCTTTGTTATATTGCACTCTTTGTTATATTGCAGCCATTGCTAAAATCATTTAAGTTAATTTTAATGTACACACAGCACCCCATACTGACAGAAAACACAGAATTGTTGACAAATTTGCAGATTTATTAAAAAAGAAAAAAAACTGAAATATCACATGGTCCTAATATCACATGTGAACCCTTTGCTGTGACACTCGTATATTTAACTCGGGTGCTGTCCATTTTTTTCTGATCATCCTTGAGATGGTTCTACAACGTCATTTGAGTCCAGCTGTGTTTGATTATACTATTGGACTTGATTAGGAAAGCCACACACACCTGTCTATATAAGACCTTACAGCTCACAGTGCATTGTCAGAGCAAATGAGAATCATGAGAATCAAAGGAACTGCCTGAAGAGCTCAGAAAAAGAATTGTGGCAAGGCACAGATCTGGACAAGGCTACAAAAAAATTTCTGCTGCACTTAAAGTTCCTAAGAGCACAGTGGCCTCCATAATCCTTAAATGGAGACGTTTGGGACGACCAGAACCCTTACTAGAGCTGTCCGTCCGGCCAAACTGAGCTATTGGGGGAGAAGAGCCTTGGTGAGAGAGGAAAAGAAGAACACAAAGATCACTGTGGCTGAGCTCCAGAAATGCAGTCGGGAGATGAGAGAAAGTTGTAGAAAGTCAACCATCACTCCAGCCCTCCACCAGTCGGGGCTTTATGGCGGATGTTGGCCGACGGAAGCCTAATCCTCCAGTGACGACACATGACACGGCCGCAGGAGTTTTGCTAAACACCCCTGAAGACTCCACGAGGGATGAGAAAAAGCTTCTTAGTCTGATGAGACCAAGATACAGCCACTTGTTGGCCTACTTAATTCTAGCGTATGGTGGACGGGAAAACCAGCACGCTCATCCCCTGTCCAATCAGTCCCAACAGTGAAGCATGGTGGTGGCAGCAATCATGCGTGGGGGTGTTTTCACGCGCAAGGGACAGGCGACTGGTGCAAGCGAGGGACAGATGAATGCGGACCCAAAAAGTACAGGGATATCCTGGACACGAAAAAACCTTCTCCAGAGTGTCAGGACCTCAGATGGGCCGACGGGTTACCTTCCAACAAGACAATGACCCTAAGTACACAGCTAAAATAATGAAGGAGTGGTTTCACAACAACTCTGTTCTTGAATGGCCCAGCTAGAGCCCTGGCTTAAACCCAATTGAGCATATCTGGAGAGACCTAACAATGGCTGTCCACCAACGTTTACCATCCAAATTGACAGAACTGGAGAGGATCTGCAAAGGAGGAATGGCAGAGGATCCCCAAATCCAGGTGTGGAAAAACTTGATGCATCTTTCCCAAAAAGACTCATGGCAGTATTAGATCAAAAGGGTGATATTACTAAATATTGAGCAAAGGGTCTGAATACTTAGGATTATGTGATATTTCAGTTTTTCTTTTTTAATAAATCTGCAAAAATGTCAACAATTCTGTGTTTTTCTGTCAATATGGGGTGCTGTGTGTACATTAATGAGGAAAAAAAATTAACTTTTAGCAAAAAGTTTTTGATTTTAGCAAATGGCTGCAATATAACAAAGAGTGAAAAATTTAAGGGGGTCTGAATACTTTCCGTACCCACTGTATATTTAACTACCTGCTCAAAAAAAGTGTCTGTCTACTTTTTCAGCATTCTCTGCTGAAACCACCAAGATGAATCTCTTGATTTGAAGCAAAAAGTAGAATAAAAATGGGCACTTAAATTAAAGAATGAATTGCTTGTGGAGCATTGTGAATGACATATCTAAAACTAAAAATGATACAACTGATCAAAAAATAAATGTATGCAGATATATCTGCAAAAATAAGATTTTTGGAAAAGGGAACGTCTACATACAGTATTCACAGTCAGGAGCTCTGTGAATAGGATCACGGCTTGAGAGGGGTAATTGGGATACTGACTCAGTGTCATTTGCAATGATTCATGGGAGCAGAGATTTCTTTGAAAGATTCTCTGCAGGATTATGGATATCTAGTTCTACACCAAGGAAGAGTCATCACCTTTTCAAAATACTCATGCTTCGAGCTGCAATCCAACAGTCAGCATGTGCATGACTAAACAGCTGGTATACTAAACCTTCACCTCAAAGGAATCTCCATTTCCCATGGAAAATGTGGAAATCTTACCCAAACCTTCCTCCTGTTTTGCAACCACTGAATGCAAAGTATTAATTTATTACCCAATATGAGAGTATAAGAACAACAGCCTAGAAATCACATGAGTAACTGAGAAAGTGCAGATAACTTACCGATTCTTTTTGAAACGCAGCACTACAAACACAGCTAATAAACAGAAAGAAATTGTGTTACAAATGATTAACCTTGATCGTAATAAAAAAAAAAAGATCAAATTCTTATTTTAAATGTCAGAATCCTACATAAAAAGAACAACAAAACTAATTTTCTTGAATATTTCACAAATAAAAACAAAACTGATACTGTGACAGTTGTCGGGGGATTGGACGAAGTGCACAATTGGATTTGTGCTCAGTGAGGGAGGAATATCAGCCCAAGTGTATATTTAGCACATTTCTCACACACCAGTAGATTCAGTTATGATTTAAATAGATTATAATAAATGTTGTTAATAATAAATTATACATTAAGTTTACTTTAAATTTAACAGTATTCAGAACAGGAATGCAAAATATGTTTAAACGATTTGTTGTGGAGTGACGAGAACTTAAAAAAAAAAAAAAGTTTGTTTATTATACATGTTAACTTATCTTTTTCTCTCTCTCTGTTTCTCTCTCTCAACAATGCAATTATGGCCTTATGTGATAATCAGGTAGGACTTATTTTTCAGAATATAAAGTAATTATCAAAAAGGTACAATTAAAACATTCTCTGTTTCTTTGCATTATGTTCATTATAAAAAAAAACGAGCTGACTGATTATATTTTTGGAAAAAAAAAAATTCATAACTCTTGTTTTTTTCCCCCCTGGAACACAAACTCAGTCATTTTTAAAGCATAACACTGCTACAACTTAAAGGATTTGGTGACTGTATTGAATAAGAAGGTATAGGACATGTAGATTATCAGGTGAAATATGCAGACTGACTTACCCAGACCAACCAACACAGCACTCACAATCACAATCAGTGCAACAACCCATCCAGCTGCTAAAAATAAATAAATAAATACATTGTTTAATGGATTAAGACAAACACTTTGTAAAATGTGAAATCACTTTGTAACACCTGCAACAAAATTAAACATAACCCAGAAGTAAATATTCATTTAAAACTAACTACAATGTCCAACTAGAAATATGACATGACCTGCAGAATGCTCAGAAACCAGCCTATTATAGAATACTCTGAATCTCTGAGCTGTCACATCCATCAAATATATGAACTTGCATTTACAGAAATACTAGAATGATCACATTTCATAAGCCACCAGTTTCATACATTTCAGATCAAAAAGTAAGGAGCCAAGGGTGACAGGTATTGACAGGAATCAGCTCGACTGAATAATATAGTAAAAAAAAAAATAATAATAATAACTTACGGACTTGGTGCAGTCTCCTGTGGCATAAAAAAGTACAGTTAGGAAACCGTAAAAGAGGAGGAAAAATGTGTAGATTCTAATACAAACAGATGGATAAGGTTATAGATGGAGTAGATAATTTTAAAACAGATACAGGGACGAAGTTACTGGTAAAAGTTTTGCAATTATACCATGAAAGATAATTACTTCTTCATGCTAAGAAAAACAAAAGATTATTCCCTCTAACAAGCCCATTATAAAGACGTAAGAACATCAAAAGGGGTCATGAGTTGCCTTTTTTTATTATTATTTTGTACCGTTCTCCGAGGTCCACCTATAACGTTATCAAGATTTTTTATAATAAAATATAGATTCATAAGACAATACCATTCTCTTTAGGAGCCTTGGATGGTGTGGAAATCTCAGGAGTTGTAGGTAGGGCTGAGAATCAACATTTGCATTGGGTTAGGGAACTATAGAAATGCGAGTACAAGAAGTACAGAAAACCCCAGAAAAGTACACTTTTAAAGGGGTCATGAACTGCCTTTTTTTATTATTATTTTGTACCGTTCTCCGAGGTCCACCTATAACGTTATCAAGATTTTTTATAATAAAATATAGATTCATAAGACAATACCATTCTCTTTAGGAGCCTTGGATGGTGTGGAAATCTCAGGAGTTGTAGGTAGGGCTGAGAATCAACATTTGCATTGGGTTAGGGAACTATAGAAATGTGAGTACAAGAAGTCCAGAAAACCCCAGAAATAGTCACACTCTCAAAGGGGTCATGAACTGCTTTTTTATTACTTTGTACTGTTCTCTGAGGTCCACTTATAATGTTATCAAGATTTTTACATCAGAAAACATCATAATTTAGCAGTAATAGGCTCTTTTCTGTCCTGTTTTGACCTCCCACATCAGAACGCTCTGTTTAAATATCTGTGGCAGATTGTAGACTCGGAAGTAAACACCCAATGCTATGATTGGCTAACAGTTGTTTATGTTTGACATCCTTCATAGATGGACGCTGCTGTGATTTTAGGTTATAAACGCATAAATAGTCAGTACATATCAAACGATCTGTAATAATAGATAAAGCAATAGTGATCACGTAATAAAAACAGTTACTCACACTTGTGTGGTGCGACATTACTGTCAAATCCAATATAGTCTATTTCACTACATACTATTATAGGACTACTGAGTACTATTGTGACCAGGATCACAAATACCAGTCTTAAGTAGCACGGGTAGATTTCTACGAAATATGCAAAATACATGGTATGGGTCAGCATCATATAAAAAAAATTTATTTTTCTTTTTGCCAAAATAATCATTCGGCTTATGAAGTAATCAAATCATGTTTAATGAAGATATTTTGTAAATTTTACGGAAATTATCACAAACATAAATTTTGATTAGCAATATACATTGCTGTAAGAACTTAGATTGACAACTTTAAAGGCGATTTTTTTTTTTTTTTTGCACCCTCAGATTTCAGATTTTCTAATAGTTGTATCTCAGTCAAATATTGCCCTATACTAACAAACCATACATCAACGGAAAGATTATTTATTCAGATACAAGTCATGAAGTTTATAAGGTTATACTAAATGTGTATTAAATATGGTTCGTATAAGTTGGTGTATAAATCTTAATTTCGAAAAATTGACACTTATGACAGGTTTTGTGGTCCAGAGTCTGATTTTAGGTAGGGATACCTTATATACTATTTCTATCTTATCACTACTAATGTGATGGTTAGCTAGATCACTATAGTCACTAAGGACTTCCGCAACAAAACACCACAAGTAAGTATATAACAAACTTTCATTCTGAATGTGACAAGCAGTTCCTTTACAATATTGCCGTCATAACATTATACAATAAATAATTTCAAATCTTACTTGCTTTACTGCATTGTGGTGGGTTTTTTCCCCAGGGGCCCATCCATTGCTTTACACAAAATAGAGCATCGCCGTTCAGTGATAGCCTCTTCACATTTGTTTATATAAGTTATCCCAGTTGGTAGGGGGAGTGATTGTCCAGCCGTCTTTTGATTAGGAATTGGAAGGCATGGGACACCATTGGGGAAAAAAAGGAAAGACTTTTTTTATATAAAAGAATAGTACTGATAATTAAATATTTTATTAATTAAAAGGAAGAAACTCACAAGATTTTTTTCCTTCATCTCATGACTGGCATTTTAACCATAGCTTACCAAAACATTTAGGCAGATCTGGTTTAAAGGTTCCGTCCTCAGAACAATGAAGTGTTGATTGTCCTATAAGATTAAGTCCTGTGTTACATCTATAGGAGACTGCATCTAAATAATCGTAACTATCCAAAGGCTCATCTTGAAGTTGCCCATTTTCTAAGGCTGGAGGTGCTGAACATTTCACCGCTAAAGAGAAAAACATATCCAGATGAATAGGTTTTTATTTCCAGGACAAAAAAAATATTTAATACAAATTGGGAATGGTTTTGTGCTCTTCAATATTATATTTTATTCAAATGGAAGAACTAACATACATTCACAGAGAGGATCTCGGCCATCCCATCCCTGATCTCGGCATGTTCTTGTTGTTTCCTTACCCGCTAACATGTATCTGAAAGCAATGATTCTCATCTTACTAAATACTCAACTAACACAGCAAATCTAAATTCCACATGGTTTGAAACAGACTTAAAACAGCATATATAAAATGACATTAACTGTTTCACTTACCCTGTGTGACAAACTGGTTTAGCCGTGTCGCCAAATAAATTCCCAGTCATATCATATCTCCCATTAAGGAAATCTGCAAGACTTCCACAGGATTTTCCTGTAATGTATTCAAGATATTGATTCATTTAGAATTGGTGCTCTTCAAATACTGTCGAAAATAATGAAAAATCATCTTTAGTGTTGCTTCATTACATGATACAGGGATTTATTCTTGCCGTCAGTGGCAAAACCACTATGAGTGATTTAAAGACTTCTTGAACTATACCATACATCCTTCACATATCTAAATTAGACCTTTTAAAATACAATGTTCAAAGGCATTTTAAAGGAATTTACAAATGTACATTACTTAATATTTAATGACAGTACATACTTGTGCAACTGAGTTCCAGACTTGTCCACTGGTTTTGCTCACAGGTAACCGATCTAGATGCTTTTAAGTTAACTGGCTTGTGTCCAATCACGCACTCAAATGTTACAGTGGCTCCAGCTGAGAAACTTTGAGTCGAGAGATGGTTTGCTGTTAAAATGACATTTCTTGATGCAAAAGAAGGCTGTGTACATTCCGCTGTGGAAATAAACAAAACGTATGCGTTACAGTAATCTGACGCAGTACTATATTGATCATCATAATTATTATTATTAGAACAACTTCTGCTCCATTCTATACTTATATTTGGTAAAAAGAAAAAACATTACTAGGAGGGGATTACCTTTTTAAACAACAGTAAATTAGTATTACTTACTCGAGTAAGACGTGCAGTTGAAATTAAATTAAAATGCTTGAATGGGATCAGCTAATTAAAGTTTATTAACAGTTTTTACTTTTTTTTTTATGTTGCTCATTCTTTATCAACCCCCACCCCACCCCTTTAAATATATAAATATAAATTGTTTTCAAAACTTGTAAAATTTCGTTTTAGTATTTGAAAGAGCCAAAGTAGCTTTTGGGTAAAAACACAACTGTGTCTAATGCTACACGCAATGGTGCTAACTACAACTGAGCAAATCATGTGCAGAAGTTTTCATACAGTTTTATCACTGTGATCATTGCAAAATGTATTAAGGTTACATAAATATTTGTGAACTGGGGACAAAAACACATCTGCTGGTTAAGGTCACGATTAAATCTGTCCTGACATTATTACAAGGGCACCAATGCAGGCTCATTTAAATGCTAAAATTACTTTTGGGTTTATGCATCCATTTCATGATCAAAAGCAAATGGAAGTCATGTGCATGTACCATGTTTATCAGTGAAGATTTTGGTTATTTCGGTGTACAGTAGCGGCATGCTGTGTCCCCGATTAGGATCAAGCATTAAGCTAAAACTTTTCTGTTTGCAAAGCATTATTAGTTTCTAGTATCAACATTATGCTATGCTATGCTATGAGGCTATACACAGTTTACAGAAAACACAAAGTCACCTTTCTTAATATTATATTACAGCACCACACAATTCTTAGAATAGAAATATGTTATCCACCTTTGACTAAGGGAATGTTTTACTGTGTTTTTAAACATATGGGCAGCACTTCTGGTTTAGCCAAGTGTCTCTCAAATACACTGAAACAAATGATTTCATATTTTAAGGGTGCACTACAAATAATCCTAATTATCCTAATAATCTGTTAGATTGACTGAATGAGCTATATGTTTTCCGTCATTCTTAATTTATCTATCATACGTAGATACACCCCATTCATATGTAGATAGCACATCTGATTTTTTTTTTTTACTTTTCTGCTGTAACAATATGAAAAAGACAAAAAAAGACACTGTGCCCATGGTCTGCTATCGTGATTTAATGAACAATATCTCACAAATAATTCACTGGAATGTCCCATTTTGTAAATGCTTATTATTAGAGCTAATCATTAAACAAGTTTATTGTCAGTATCTGATTGTTCACACTTCTGTGGAAGTTCCTCCCATAATTCACTGAAAGCGTCATAGGGTGTAGAAAAAAATGGATACTATTCATGCCTGTTTCCTGGAAAAACAAAAACCTTAAGTGGCTTAATGTGGGCTTGTTTTTCTAGTGAGTTCTGGCAACCATGTTTATGTGTCATGAATATTTTTGTATGGTATTGCCGGAAGACAGAGACTGTAAATGTTAAATCCGTATATCTGATTAAGGTTAATTTTATACACTAGCATTCAGATTATCTTAAAGCTAACACACACACACACACACACACACCAAAAGCCACAACGCTTTAAGTGTCGTAGTAATCGTAGTTAAAATTCATTAAAGATAGATAGATAGATACTCACCTCGGACATGTTCACAGATCATAAGATAAGCAAGGAGAGGACACGGGGAACGACCTACAGCCCATCTTGTTCATGTCGGTGAATTTCAGCTCCAAACAAGGCCAATGTTATTTGTTTGTTTTTTCGCAACTAATAAATGTAAAGATAGCTTAGCGTAAGGAAATGCGCTTTAAAAAAAAAAGTGTACTTTTTAAATAATTAAGTCAACACATTCAGTACAACAACAACAACAAAAACAAAGAAAAAAAAGAAACGAGAGATTCACATGAGAAAAACCTGTTAGCATGTTAGCAGCTAGCATAATCAAGACGGGGTTTAAATTAACATGCCACATTATTAGACAACTTACACATGATCTGAACGAATGCTAAATAATAGGCTTAGTTAATCAACCAAGCTTCATTTAATTTTCTTATAAGGCTATTCGTTACGCCAAAATATTGTTAAAGTACGCAGCGCGTATGAAGGGCGTAATGGCCATTGGTCACTGGCTTCATCTCTTAATTTAACAGTCGATAACAGAAACCCTAATCTAACTCGACACACGTAAAATACCATTGTGAAATAACAAATAATTTCACATAAAATAAAATAATGTAATGTAGTCATATATAAAAAAATTTTTTTTTGGACAATTTCTTTTAAAAATATCGAGGACTTTGTGGTAGATAGGCTAATCTATACACAGAGAAGCGAAAATGAAATCCTTGTTTTAAGCAACCTTACCCTCGGGTGTTTTTAGAAGATTTCTCGGTGTTCAACGCAGGATTCAGACTGAGACAGGAAGGGGTTAGGGTGGAGATCAACACTTGCTTCCCTTGAAGTAATTTCCGTCTGAGGCCGAGGAGGGCGTAACGATGCGTCATAGATTTTAGAGGGTGGGACGCTTCCGTTACCGATTCTGAAACCTCACTTTACGACTTGAAGGTTTATTATGGTTTATGGCAGAGCCAGAGTTTTTATTTTTTATTTTTTTTATTGCAATTGAAAGATTAACAACAGTTATTTAGTAACATGGGGCTAACGGACATCATCACATGAAGTTAGACAAGCTACACAAATTAACAAAATATATCAATGATAAAGAAAAAAAAGAAAGAAAGAAAGAAAGATAGGAAAGTCTTTTAAAGATAGCTTACAATAGCCTCAAGAATGTTAAAAGTTTTAGAAGCCTTTGAGTTCAAAGGATTTGACATATTCTTAAAAGAAGTAAAAAGGGACTTTATATCAGATGAAAACATTTTAAAGTTAGGTTTGCAATGAATGGTTCTGGCTTTATGAAGGTGAAATTTACCCAGAAGACAAAGCAATAAAACAATATTTTTCAGATTAATGTCCTTGGAATGAAAAATCTGACAAAAAAAAATAATAGAATCTGTTATTTCTATCATTTTGTTACAGCAAGAAAAAATTAACATGGTAACTTCTGACCAAAAAAAAACTGGAGAATGGGCAAAGATAAAACAGATGTAGGATAGATTCCTCATCAGTATTACCAGAACACATTCAGGAAATATTCTCAGAAAATCTGCTCAAAAATAAATTACAAGGGTAGTATCTATGAGCAATTTTGAAATAGAGTTCTTAATTTGACTTGGGATAGGCAGAGCCAGAGTTGCGTCAACGGAAGTCCGCTCGATCGTCACGTGATTCACGTAGACCTCAAATAGTCAGCTATCCGTACCTGCCTTGTTAACATATTTTAAGCTTTAGTTACCATGGTAAAAGTCCGTGTATGCTATATAAACGACATCGTGGTCTTCTGCCAAGGTAACTTCAGCCTCTCTATATAAATCTAATTAAATGTGTGGTGTGTTCTTACACTGCTTAGATTAGTCCAGTTCAATCAAAATATCCTGTCCTTGTGTGTTTACTAATCTCATGGTAAGGTTAATTTGTCTTTGAGAATCATTCAAAATCAATGAAGAGATTTTATTAAGTGAAAAAAACCTAATCTTGTGCAAGTGTTTTTGATTCTTGGCTTGCACCCCTCAGTTATTGATATATGAACAATTATTTGTAGTATATTCCAATTTTAAAACAACTTGAACCATTAACCACATTACTCATACTATTTATGTATGTTGACTTTGCTTTATTGCACTTATTTTATCAGCAATCGTATTATATCAATTTATAATAACCTATAAAGCATGTGTACCTTGAAAAACAGTCTCCAAAAGTTTGCTGTGCTGCATGGGAATGCATCAATCACTCACAGATAGTGTGAATGTATGGTTTCCCTACTGATATGGAGAGCAATATGCGTAAGTTTATAGTTCAATTCCAGTTATTGTATTCACTTTTAATATTACACATTGTTTCAACGATCTTTACAGAAAATGAATGTTTCTACATTACAAATAAGAGTTCTGTTAACAGGTGTAACTGTGCCAAAGTAATGGTAGAAATGTTCTAAAATTAGGCTGTACAAATCATGCAGTTAAGTAACGTCATGTATTCAGAAACAATTAAATATATACAGAAACGATTAACAAATTAAAGCAATGGTTACATGATGTGATCATTTTGATTACAATGCAAGGAAAATGTAGCAGTTTTGTATGTTTATTCAGAGTCAGCTTCATCTGAAGCCCTCTCAAAGGTGGGCGTCATCTCTTCACAGGTGTTGGGTCATCTGAAGTCTTCGTAAGAGGCTGGATATAGTCAGCAGGAGCAATCTATAGATCACACCAACAAAATGTGATGTAATCATACTAGGGAACTGGCACTTTTTCACAGCAGGGAAAGACTTGCCAAAACCAGTGAAGAGACTCATTGTGAGGGTGATGTCTCTTTACAGGGAGTCTTCAGGTGGTTCTTGTTCTGAAAAATAGAGAAGGAGAAAAACAGAGGAGAAATGGTTAAGTGATGCTCCATCACATTGCAGTCCTGTGCATCTGCTCCTTCAACACAGTGCTTCTTTAGTAGCTAAGACGTTCAAGTATAAAATACAGTAATAATGTACAGGTTTACTGTAATTACTTCTATAATATAGTAGTGGTATATAATCCATTTTTGGACATTTAGCCTAGCATGATTCTGAAATGAAAACTGCTCACCTACAAAATAAACTTTTCATTCTCACTTTGGTCCATCTGCATCCTTTGCAATATATCTAAGTCTATTTAATAACTCCCCACCAGCAAAATCACTTATAAATTACACAACAATGGATGAAACTGCATGAAGAGAATGAATAATGTCCCCTAAATCTACTAATTTAGTGAGGAATAATCTAATAATCATCTGTTTTAATGTACAGGGTAATTTGATTAGCTGTGCTGATAATATACTATTTTGTTCTATAAATGTCATACCTTTCAAAAGTTCATCACAGCGGTCTCTTCTGCTGCATCTCTACGGCGCTGATAGTATGAGCGCTAACTTCCGGTGTTCCGGCGAATTCAGTTTCCCTGTTTCCCCCTCACAGCGCCTGCGCAACTTCGCAGTGTTGCCAAGTCCGCGGTTTCAGCGGGTATTTTTAGTAGCAATTGAGCGTTTTTTTAAAAAATCATCAACCCTGAAACTTCAGCTTAATAAAACATGCGTCATGATTCGCCCGGCTAAGCAGTCAGCTTGTGGGGTTGGGGTCTTTCTGCAAGCACCGTCATTTCCACCATGTTATTTATCATTTGTAATTTAAATAGGTATTGCATGTACATGACGTTTCTTGTTCACTGCGAAAACAGTCGAGTCAGATGGTCCAGCTAATTCTAACTTTTTCCTGTTGATATGAAGTGTAACCCAACATTACAATGACAGTAAATCCTCTTTAGGGCATTCTTTTGTTCAGACGTCCATTTCCATTTTATTGTTATTGTTGTTGTGTGTGTGTGTGTGTTTCTGTTAAACAACTTGAGCCTTGTCGAAATAATAACAAATAAATTATATTGCACAATGACTAGTCTCTCTTTTGTTATTTTAGGTAACTCAGAGTGATGCTGCTGATGTGTTTTTAAAATGTCATAATTATGTCAAACGGAGCAACAATAGCTTTCTGTTCATGTCTGATCAACTTACATTGTCTTATTCTGACTCAATGTGATATGAGAAACTGTTGCAGAGCTCAGGAATTTCTCTGTCGTTTGGATGGATGTTGAGAGTGATGTTGTGCTTCTTATACAGTCATAGCTAGAGAAAGCTGGTCAAGAAAGAGAGGTTTATCTTAGACATCTTATATGTCAGACAATCAAGAACCATGTAAACATCACTATATATGTTCTATATGTATATATATTATATTTATAGTATATAGATAATATCTATATATATATTACTATATAGATTAAAGTAGTACATCTGTCCACACTGTCAAGTAAATCTAAATGTACTCAGACAGTTAAAAAAAATTACACCATAACAAAACAACTGGCCTAGCAACACAACAATCATTACAATATCACAGTACTATTAATACTGAAGTCCTCTGAGGACATTCTCACTGCAGTCCTGAACTAAATTACAAGATGGCGCTGGTTGCATTAGTTTAAAACAACTGTGCGAGTCTGAGGTGTAATACAAAAGACATGAAGGCGCTGTCTGAAATCCAAG
This sequence comes from Sinocyclocheilus anophthalmus, assembly GCA_018155175.1. Lineage (NCBI taxonomy): Eukaryota > Metazoa > Chordata > Actinopteri > Cypriniformes > Cyprinidae > Sinocyclocheilus > Sinocyclocheilus anophthalmus. The sequence goes on from JADLZN010004424.1 coordinate 127,273, forward strand.
GGCATATAGCAGCCACAAAGGGGGCACTTGCGAGCACCCTTCTGAAAACTAAAATTATGAATTGGAGACCCTACAGTCTCGTGGACTTAATGGACATGTGCATGCTAATTGCTAAATACTAATGACTAAAACTCTTAAGTTCAAATAGCTCAGTTCATCATCCTTATAGTTATTGTCCTTGGTGTGAATGCACCTTAACTGACCACTGTTTGGTGCAACTGACCAATCAGAATCACGAATTCCAAAATGCAATGTAATAAAATACTTAAACAATGTACAAGTTAAACTCACCGTTTGATGAGATGAGATAAACACAGTCCTTGTCTGCAGGCTGAAGTAGTTGCAGAGAAACAAATTCACTGTTCTGGCTGCTGACCTCATTAAAGGCCGAGCAGAAAAGCTGACTGTCTTCAGTGATGTTTGAACAATGGAGAAAAAGATCAGTGGAATGGTGCAGGACAATGTTATTTGGGTGTCCAACTCTGTACCAAGTGTACCGCACATCCATTCCTCTCTCACTCCTACAGCGAAACGCAGATGGTTGTCCCCAGCATGTCATCTCTGGGGAACTGAGAGGCCAAACGTTTGGTTTTATTACAGCCTCTGAAATGAAATTGATATTTCTTACTGTGAAAGTCAATTTTCAAATGTGAACAATTACAGGTACACTGGGCAAATTATCTTTCAGATTGGCTTAATCACACTTCACATGATGAAAATAAAGTCTTACCTTTTGTTACTGTGACTTGTATGCTTGTCATTATATCAGTATACATTTTGTCAATCCCGACCCAGTACATTCCACTGTCATCCAACTTTAGATCTCCTATATAAACAACCAAACCTCTAGACACTCTATCAATGATTTGAGCCCGTGTTCTGTATGCGGCCTGTGTGAATCCATCTGTGTCCATCAGAACTTCACACGAGGATCTGGATAAGTTCCCCTCCCCCATGTGCAACACCGTACTTCTTGTTAAATTTGAACTTGGATGTTTTGTAGGTGCATACAGTGGGTACGGAAAGTATTCAGACCCCTTAATTTTTCACTCTTGTTATATATTGCAGCACCTTTGCTAAAACTCATTAAGGTAAAACAAAAAATTTTTTTCTTCATTAATGTCCAACTACAGCGAAACCCATATTGACAGAATTAAAACACAGAATTGTTGACATTTTTGGAGATTTATTAAAGAAAAACTGAAATATCACGTGGTTCTAAGTATTCAGACCCTTTGCTGTGATACTCATGTATTTAACTCAGGTGCTGTTCATTTCTTTTGATCATCCTTGAGATGGTTCTACACATTTATTTGAGTCCAGCTGTGTTTGATTATTGGACTTGATTAGGAAAGCCACACTCCTGTCTATGTAAGACCTTACAGCTCCCAGTGCATGTCAGAGCAAATGAGAATCATGAGGTCAAAGGAACTGCCTGAAAAGCTCAGACAGAATTGTGGCAAGGCACAGATATAGCCAAGGTTACAAAAAAAATTCTGCTACACTTAAGGTTCCTAAGAGCACAGTGACCTCCATAATCCATAAATGGAAGACGTTTGGGACGACCAGAACCCTTCCTAGAGATGGCCGTCCGGGCCAAACTGAGCTATCGGGGGAGAAGAGCCTTGGTGAGAGAGGTAAAAGAAGAACCCAAAGATCACTGTGGCTCAGCTCCAGAGATGCAGTCGGGAGATGGGAGAAAGTTGTAGAAGTCAACCATCACTGCAGCCCTCCACAGTCGGGGCTTTATGGCAGAGTGGCCAGACGGAAGCCTCTCCTCAGTACAAGACACATGAAAAAACACCTGAAGGACACCAAGATGGTGAGAAATAAGATTCTCTGGTCTGATGAGACCCAAGATAGAACTTTTTGGCCTTAATACTAAGCGGTATGTGTGGAGAAAACCAAGCACTGCTATTCACCTGTCCAATACAGTCCCAACAGAAGCATGGTGGTGGCAGCATCATGCAGAGGGGGTGTTTTTCAGCTGCAGGGACAGGCGACCTGGAGATGCAATCGAGGGGAAAGATGAATGCGGCCAAGTACAAGGGATATCCTGGACGAAAACCTTCCCCAGAGTGCTCAGGACCTCAGCCTGGGCCGAAGGTTTACCTTCCAACAAGACAATGACCCAAAGCACCCAGAGCTGAAAATAAGAAGGAGTGGTTCCAACACTCTGTGACTGTTCTTGAATGGCCCAACAGAGCACTGACTTAAACCCAATTGAGCATCTCTGGAGAGACTTAAAAATGGCTGTCCACCAACGTTTACATCTAACCTGACAGAACTGGAGAGGGTCTGCAAGGAGGAATGGCAGAGTATCCCCAAATCCAGGTGTGAAAAACTGGTTGCATCTTTCCCAAAAAGACTCATAAAGTGTATTAGATCAAAAGGGTGCTTCTAAAAAATACTGAGCAAAGGGTCTGAATACACCATGTGATATTTCAGTTTTTCTTTAATAAATCTGCAAAAATTTCAACAATTCTGTGTTTTTCTGTCCATATGGGGGTTGCTGTGTGTACATAATGCGGGAAAAAATTACCTTAAAGGATTTTAGCAAAGGGCTGTAATATAACAAAGAGTGAAAAATTTAAGGGGGTCTGAATACTTTCCGTACCCACTGTATAATAGTCAATGTGCTTCCAATTGGGGCTTGAATCTTTGTTTTATCACACTGAAACTGCAGACTTACTAAAGAAAAAAGTTACATTTTTTAAACATTGTGTAAATAAAGTTGATTATTAAAATATATTGTTTTATTCAAGCACATTTATTATTCGGGACCACTCTCCCTTTGTCAGACCCTTGGAATCACCCTAACCTACATAATCCTGACATATACAGGATTTCTCCAATCGTTTAGCTCCAATAATTTAGTCCATTTAAACCCGCCCCTGGAAGCTTGTGTTCATCTGCCTCCACTTTTAAACGCCCACATCTCAAAATTCAGTCAATAACTGATGCATAGACCCAAGTTCCCACCCTACACTTTTTCATTTTCGATAATCTGTTTCACTCGGATGTGTCAAAATGCAGAAGAAATTATCTGTCATTACTTTCACTGTAACTTTAAAACCATTTCCACTATATGGACTTGGATGTTTGTAACACTTTTTGCTTTAACATTTGTAACTCAATGTTTTCTGCACTTCGTAATCAGACTTATAATATCGATCTATATCCTATTCATATCTATCGCAACCCTTCGGCTCTGACGAACTGTCCATGCACGGTCCCCCCCCTTCCACACTCACTTTATTTTAAGAATTTTAATTTAAAAAGAGCAGTAAAAATCATTCTAAAACAGCAAACCCATAACAGACTGTTTGTGCATGTTTTTTCTTCAGGTCATTTTGTTCAATCTATGTGTGAAAAGACCAGTGGTTACAACTCTTACCATCTGCTCAGATATGATATTTAAAGATTTGTAAAATTTTGAGTAAATGCTACATTAAATTAAACAAGAACATCTGATTTACAAGAGGATGTGATTCAGTTGATGGCAATTCAAGTCATTAAAAATGCATTAACATGATAGCAAATCAGATTATAAACCAGAAGAGACATTTTTTAAAGTACTCATAAATTGTGTGGTGGTCATGCATGTCCTAACTTTTAAGTGGTAAATCATGGCATGTTACAATATGCCAACACAAGTCTCTTTACATATAAAACTATACTCTCACAGAAATTTAGGTTTAATTTACTAAACAAATACAAGGCAGATAAACACAAAAACTCCTGTGAATAGATCAGTAAAAAGAGACTTACTCTGTGCTAAAAGCAGTAAGTACATTCCCTTCATACTGTTGATGAGAGTGTGAGAGCTATGTTATGTGTTGAAGCACCTTGTTGCATGCTGTTAAAAATGAAACAGGATGTAAGGCAGCGATGGACAAACTGTGGTTTTCAAATGGCATTGTACGGTATGCTCTCAGTATGCTGACATATGTAGACATAAACACATATGTACATCTTCACTAAATCTAAAAAAAGGAAACAGCACTCTTCATGCAAAAACTTTAAAATAATAAGAATTATAATACAGAGAATCTAACCATTTTCAGTAATATTACAAAGTTATATAAAAGGAAATTGTACTTTTAATAGACCATTTTTCACTGAAACAAAATAGGAAAAGGTCAAAGAATGCATTTAATTAAACCAGCCACTAGAGAGAAGACTACCTTCAAGTACCTTGTCCAATGTAAAGCTTTGATTATAGTATTCGTTGTATATATAGTATTATAAATAGTGTGTGTGTTTATGTGGTTTATGAGGACACAAATTTGTATAATGACATGGGTATGACATAGATATTATAATGTGAAGGTGATTTATGAGGACACTTTCTGTGTCCCTGTAACTCAAATGGCTTAAAAACACTAGATGGTGTTTTTTTGAAATCTAAAAATGCTGAGAGTTTCCTGTGAGGGGTAGGTTTAGGGTGTTGTAGGTGTTGGTAGTGGTCGCACAAGTCTAGACTACCAGTAAAAACTTTTGAGACTTATGGTGAGGGGACACTTTGTTAAGGTCCCCATGAGGACGACACCCGTTAAATCAATTACAGAATGAAGTATTCTGAAAAATCCAAAAATGTAATAAAGTTTTCTGTGAGGGGTGTAGGGTTAGGGTAAGAGGATAGAAAATCATTACCCCTATGGAATGTCCCATAAGGATTGGAATAATTCTGTGTATGTGTGTGTGTGCGTGTGTGAAATGTTGAAGTAGAAAGACTAAAATAGTATTTTCTTGTCATTTTACATAGATGTATCTCTTTCGGTTCACTTAAAGTCATGTGGTATGACAAATTAAACACACACACATAAAATATATCTAAAATAATACATTTTAAATACAAAACCGATTCCAAAAAAGTTGGGACACTGTACAAATTGTGAATAAAAACAGAATGCAATGATGTGGAAGTTTCAAATTTCAATATTTTATTCAGAAGACAACATAGATGAAATATCAAATGTTTAAACTGAAAAAATTTATAATTTTAAGGGAAAAATAAGTTGATTTTAAATTTCATGGCATCAACACATCTCAAAAAAGTTGGGACAAGGCCATGTTTACCACTGTGTGGCATCCCCTCTTCTTTTTATAACAGTCTGCAAACGTCTGGGGACTGAGGAGACAAGTTGCTCAAGTTTAGGAATAGGAATGTTGTCCCATTCTTGTCTAATACAGGCTTCTAATTGCTCAACTGTCTTAGGTCTTCTTTATCGCATCTTCCTCTTTATGATGCACCAAATGTTTTCTATGTGTGAAAGATCTGGACTACAGGCTGGCCATTTCAGTACCCGGATACTTCTACGCAGCCATGATGTTGTAATAGATGCAGTATGTGGTCTGGCATTGTCATATTGGAAAATTTGCAAGGTCTTTTCTGAAAGAGACGACGTCTGGATGGGAGCATATTTTGTTCTAGAACTTGGATATACCTTTTTGATGGTGCCTTTCCAGATGTGTAATCTGCCCATGCCACATGCACTCATGCACCCCCATACCATCAGAGATGCAGGCTTCTGAACTAAGCGCTGATAACAACTTGGGTTGTCCATGTTCTCTTTAGTCCGGATGACATGGCGTCCCAGTTTTCCAAAAAGAATTAAAAATTTTGATTCGTCTGACCACAGAACATTTTTCCACTTTGCCACAGTCCATTTTAATGAGCCTTGGCCCAGAGAAAACGCATGCGCTTCTGGATCATGTTTAGATATAGCTTCTTTTTTGACCTATAGAGTTTTAGCGGCAACGGCGAATGGCACGGTGGATAATGTTCACCGACAATGTTTTCTGGAAGAATTCCTGAGCCCATGTTGTGATTTCCATTACAGTAGCATACCTGTATGTGATGCAGTGCCGTCTAAGGGCCAGAAGATCACGGGCATCCAGTATGGTTTCCGGCCTTGACCCTTACGCACAGAGATTGTTCCAGATCTCTGAATCTTTGGACATGATATATTTTTTTTTTTTTAGACTGAGTGAGAGATAACTTCAGCTCTGGTTGTAATTTTTCTAGGAGAAACTCTTCTGAGATTGCTCCACTATACTTTCGTCGCGCATTGGGGGGATTGGTGATCCTCTGCCCATCTTGACTTCTGAGAGGCATTGCCACTCTGAGAGGCTCTTTTTATACAATCATGTTGCCAATTGACCTAATAAGTTGCAATTTGGTCCTCCAGCTGTTCCTTATATGTAGATTTAACTTTTCCGGCCTTTTATTGCTACCCGTCCCAACTTTTTTGTAGCTCTCATGAAATCCAAAATGAGACAATATTTGGCATGACATTTCAAAATGTCTCACTTTCAACATTTGATATGTTATATATATTCTATTGTGAATAAAATATAAGTTTATGAGATGTGTAAATTATTCCATTCCTTTTTTATTCACAATTTGTACAGTGTCCCAACTTGTTTGGAATTGGGTTTGTCGGATAAATCTCTTGCCAGTCATGTTGGGAGATTGTGGTTTGGCAATATTCAATGTTTAAAAATAGAAAATTATACGTGAATTAGATACATTAACATTTCGATGGAAACATGTCATTTAAGCATGTAACACTGCAAGAGGACGCTTCTGTCATTGCCTGATATGTCAGATCAACTACCTGAATACATTTATTTCCAAGAGCTACACAAGTATCTCTCTCTGACATGTACACATTCTCTAAATTCTAGTTCATCCACAACTGTTTTGAATGTCATCAAACTGGCTTTGCTGCTTTCAACAATGAAGCAAATGACTGACTTTCTCAATATCTTTTTACATACAAGCGCACACCCACCCACAAAAGCTTCCTGTGTGGGTGTATGGGCTCTAAGACCTTGTGCTACAAAGTGTTGGACAGAAAGAAACAGGCAGGCAGAGAAAAAGAGAGAAGGCCGAAGAACAGACAATAAACAGTACTAGGTATGCAACAATGAAAAAAGCGAGAGAAACTGAAGAGAGAGATGAAGGGCGGAGAGGGTCACAGTGATACTTAGAGTTGACCACAGAACCTGTGAACTGTTGCTGCCACTGCTTCCGTGACGACACTTCGCACAGTTCCTCTACTCAACTACAGACCTACAAGAGACACACAGAGAGAAAGTGAAATATGGACTCCTTTCAGAACCCCAACGATCTCCTCAATCTCTGACATGACAGAGGAAGCTGCTGTGTCACACATCATGCCATGGACGCCCAAGCCCACATTCTGAGGGACCTATTGGTCAAAATCGCAAGCAAGGAAGCAGAAGAGGAAGGGGCAGAGAACGGCTTTGCTGGAGAGTTTTTGGTAAGTTATTAACAAAATGGCAGGGTTTCGTTCGAGACAAAGAAAATACGTTCTCAGATGTTCAGATTCATGTTATGTGACAACATATAGTTTTCAAAAGATGCCAACGTACACCTGTATGGGGTAGCTGTATGCTAGGCTTAAAACAATCTGGCTTTTTTACATTACATGCAATGTTTGTGCGGCAATGTGAAGATTTGTAAATTAATGGACTGAGATAATAAAAATATTAGCATTGCATGTGCCAAAAGTAAGCTAAAAATAAAACATGTCTGGGCAGCGAGTTGATGCAAAGGCTTAAATGGCTAAGCGTGGACTTCCTCTTCTTAATACAGTGCCTCTCACTTTAGGTTTTTGTACAAGACGTTTTCAACCTGGTTTGGTTATTTATTACCAAACTCATTTATTATTGAATCTATGGATGACTGTCTACAAAAAGGGACTTTTGGACCCCACTTCTGCTTAGATTTGTTTCCAAAATATATTTGCTATGCTATTCCCCTCAAATGTCAACTGTTAGATATCCATGTGAACAGTCATGGTGACTGAGAGGAAGTTACTCATGACCCATGCTGAGCTGTTGACTCAAACTTAGCAATACAAAAATGAAAAAATTCAAAAATGCTTGTTTCGGTAAGAGTGTTTTATATCTATTATTATGATTATAATTTATATTTATTGACTTGCCAGCACACTGTCATCCAAATCAGCTAAGTGCACTCTCTCTCTCTCTCTCTCTCTCTCTATATATATTATTTAAAAAACAAAACAAAAACAAAGTGCTTTACTATTTTTTGACTTTCTTGTAAAACAGTAAATTCGAAAATTCATAGATAACCACAATTATATTTTAGCATTAGAAACACTAATGTGACTAAGCGAGTCCCATACTGGTGTGTATATAACCAGTATATAAAACAAAATACTAACATACATAATAATGTAGGTAATCCCCATGTTACTGTTGTTAGGGTATAGCGGTAGCAACACACCTACCATGAGGTGGTGGTGGTGGTCTAATGACTTTGTTAAGCACTGTACATAAACATACATATCTGTATGGGCTAGATATATTTATTAACACGTAATGAACCATTCCATTTCTACATAGTTTCATGATGTCCTTTATTCCATATGACAAATACATTTGTATATGTAAAAATTTCTTCGATATTACATTATGATGGTGAATATACACTACGCGCCTATCTCTTTTGTGGACAGGATCATTTGGGGTCATTAGCATCTAAATGTTTTAAAACCATTGCTGTAAAAGAAGGTTACAACACTGGATTGTCATACGACACACGATTGCAATGTATGACAACTAAAAAATACCATCACTTCATTTTTAAGGCTTAAAATGTATCACCAAGTTACATGTTACTCTTGTATCTATAACTCAGTAAAGCGTGACACATCTGTACACATTTGCTAAACCCTGAAGTACCAAACTGATTTTAGGCCTGTCTTTGCCACTACAGCTTTATCCTGTCCTGCTGAACAAAACATGCTCTTTAGTCCAGGCTGAACGCTACAGAGTGTCTTTTATAGTCGTCAGCAGCTGCAAAGTGTTCAGTTTGTGTCTTTATACAGATTTTCCCATTGTGAAACCAGGCCATAAGGAAGGCCCTGCACGTCCCGTCTGCTTTCTCAATCACATGAAGTGGTCTCTTCCTACTCTGATTAAAAAAAGCACTTTCAGACATGCTGCTCTATTATCTCTGTCAAACTTCTGCCAAACAAGACTTCTGCCATAATAGTGATTCGACTCGCTCACTAATAGAGTGTTTACAGGAAGAGAAACTGTCTATTTGGCAGGGCATGGAAATCTAAGTTCCCATCACACTGATCCTCACTGCTGGACTGCAATTTATGCCCACACAAGGGAAATCAACGTAGAAAAATGTCAGAGCCCAGTCTTACTGTACAAAACTCTTGGACAAAACATGAGGGTTTCCCACAGTGGGAGGGGCTGGTTCCTCATACGCAGTCCTGACTGTTTCGACCCAGAGATCCCATGCTAATTACTCAGCTTGCTATATTGCTCACTGTCTGTTGGGCTCATAAGGGTTCTCGTAAGCTCAGCTGTGGTCGGAAAGTCTCTTGGTCTGATCAAGGTGCTTGTGCGCAGAGAGACACACAGTTGAGCGATGGTACATCCCACATGCATATTGTGGCAGTCACACACACTCACGCATACACAGCCAGACTTATCTAGCTTTCACAAATCGTAACCACAGGGCTGTAAAGTGCTTTAGTGCTTTTCCACAGGGCTTTAGTCTGTTAGTATCAGATCACAGTATCACAGTTGAGACGTCAAATACATGGCAAATAAGATCGTTTCAAACACAGAAGGTTTTCTTACTCTGCTTTGTCTTTTAAAATAATATAAGTATTAACAGCTCAGCCCTGAACATATGGCGTGGACTATCTGCAATATAAGCAGAAAATAAAATGATGAGAGAATACAAAAGTTTTATAGCACAAACTTATACAAAATCATAACTGAATCTTTTGTAAATTGTTCAAAACAGAAACTGAAGAGACAGTCTACTAAATATCGTGTGGAGAAGACATATCCTATCACAGTCGCGGACAAACAAGACAATGTGAAGAAGAACAGATACAAAGACATTGTTCCCTGTGAGTATCCCATTTGACATCTGACAATACTATAGTACAGTACAGTATACTATACCATAATATACTGTACCGTACTATTTTCTACAATATATTATACCCACTAAGCACACATACAGTGCATCTGGAAAGCGAATATATGTGTACTAATATCTGATAAACATAAAAAAAAAGCAGATTTACATACACTATAAAAATATCCTGTTACATTTAAGGAAAAAAATAGCAGTTACGGTTGCCAGAAATTCAGCATAAAAAAACATAGAAAATGTTTCAGGTATTATGGGATGGCATTTTAGTGGCCTGTGGCTGATATTTTACAAACATAACCGTGACCTGTCACCACCCCTTGCCCTATTTCAGAACATTTCATTAAGTTATATAATGTTAAAATACCAGTCTGCATGAAGTACCAAAATCTCCTTATACTGATAACTACTAGCGTATGGTGTCAAAATAGAAAACCACATGATGAATCGCAAGTGGCTTGTTGTCTATAATACAAGGCCAATGCTTGTACGTAAACGGAGCACAGGGTCATACACACAGAGACAAAACACCATCAGTGTAACACACAACACTAAAATAATGCAATAAACATCACACACCTAAAAATAACATGGGTAAAGTAGAACACAACACCTTAATGCACTGATAACAAAAATATGTTTTTTTTTTTTTTTATGTAAAATAGATCATGTGATGTGTCATGCAGAGACTGGGAATGTCCTTGTACGGTTTTTCATTGCAAATTACATAATTCATAGTGGTTACTTGCCAAAACCATACATTTTACAGTTGAAAACCATTCAGTACCATAACGGTTTTTTTTAAAACATCAATTGAAGAAGTCTTCTCTTCCTACACTATTTTCTTACTTCCTGTGTCTATGTATATTCTGAACGATGGTTAAAACTTTGTATTGTTAGCGCTTCTCATGGTATTGCCTCCTTAAGATTAAATGGCCTGCTGCGATTTCTCATTTGTCCTGTCGCTTAAAAAGTGTATATCCAGCGTCTGCTAAATGTATAAATGTAAATGTTTTATATTAGCATTTTTACAGTATTTCATACAGTGGTCTAAAGAATAAGCATCATAAAGACGTTCTCTAAATATCTAGTCAACATCTGACAGGAAACATTGTAGATGTATATCGCAGAAGAACAAACACTCTAAACACATCTTTGAAATTAAAACGCATACATTAAATAGACGTCTGTGTGATGTATGTGTGCTGTCTGGGTATATTATACCGTAAAATATTGTATTTCATCATAGTAGACAATGCTAAAGACAAACATGGATGTGGGAGATTAACACAAGATTTGTGAAATGGGCAGTTACATAAAAAAACATGGAAAGTGTTGATTGTGAAGATTACAGAAACAAGATGTGGTAGAGATGCTGATGGCTGTATTTTCTCACAGTTGATCACAGCAGAGTGAAGCTCTCCCTCATCACATCCAAACATGACACAGATTACATCAATGCTAGTTTCATTAAGGTAAGGAAGTGCAAGAAAGATCTCAAGCTATACACATTTATACACAAAATCTAATTCTTTACCAGATTTGAAGACTATACAACTATACACTGATCAGATTAAACATAACATGTTATGCTTAAACAATAACTGACAAAATATCAGTGCGATTTAGAAGGATTCAGTTCTGTTTTATTTCAGGGAGTGTTGGGCTCTAGGGCGTATATTGCCACACAAGGCCCGCTGCCAAACACTGTGCTTGACTTCTGGAGGATGCTTTGGGAATACAATGTGCAGGTAAGCGCTTGGTTATGAACATTTCACACACATTCCACTTCCTGTAGAAAACAGGTTCAACCTGTTAGGTGAGATTTGGGTGAGATCTCAGGCCAAGGAGAAACATTCACACAATGAAATCTACAGAAATGCCTCTATAATATCTCACTCGCTCTCTGCAGGTTATTGTGATGGCTTGCCGGGAGTTTGAAATGGGAAGGGTAAGTTGTAACTGACAGTATGTTATAGGGGAAATGTTGACAGTCACTGTGTTTTAAAGAAAACATTTTTTATTAACCACATCCTCAGAATGGTGAGGCAATGCATCAAGCATGTCATTTTCTTCTACTTCTTTTTTTATCTTGAGCTCCCACCCTTTCAAAACTTTTGATACTGTTACAGTGCTGCCATGCACTCAGCGTAGAAATTCTCATAGAGTAGATAGAAGCAAGCAGTTGAGACTGAATACTGCTTTTCCTCTTTCTTTCAGAAAAAATGTGAGCGTTACTGGCCGGAGTCAAAGGATGATGTGTTTGTGTGTGAGCCCTTTACCATATACTATGTAAGAAACACCTCTTCCCTCACTCACACCAAACTTCCTGTCCTTATGTTGTGTTTTATTTGAGCTCACACACACACATACACACACACAAAAAATTGTTCCGCCCGAAATCTCAGTATTCATCGCAAGTATCTAAAAAACATACAATATGAACACTAAAGTGACGAGACGTTCTTTCACAACGTCACTATATTTTCTTGGTATGTTGACATTTATAACAAACAAAAATGTTACCGTTGGTAAAAAAACATCATTATCGTATAACATGGGTCACAACTTCATTAGTCTATATTGGGTATTGGTTAATCGTCTAAACGAATATTTAATTGTGCAAGGTTATTTGCTTTATTTAGATTACCTTTTTTATAGGACTCACCTGCATTAATAAAAGTTGGTTTTAATATAAAGTAATATTTTGTATAGATTATTCAGAGGTGTTTCACCTGTATTTTGAATTAGGAAATGCCTGTAAATGTAATGGATAATGGCAGAAAATCACCGGTACCTTTTTATTCTTTTTTTTTTAGTTTATCTTTAAAACACTAGTAATGTAGTAACACTTCTGAATGTAATCTTTAGCAAATCTCAAAAATGAATATCAGTGTTGTTTCATATTGTACTTTATAATTTTGTGCTGCATGCTTAAATTCACTTGCAGCACTTAAAAAACATTTTATTTTTAGTTTATTTATCTCTTAAAAACAATAATGTTATATTTAAGGGTTGTATATTTAAGGGTTGTACATTCTGCACCTTTTAGCACTATGGTTTTCACTATTGAATAATATTAGCCAAAATATTATCTGCAATTTACTGATACAATGAGCATTCAAGTCATGTACATGTTTGATTTTGTCCAGGAGTCTGATGAGAATAAGGGAGAATATTTGACACGGACACTGAAGGTGACATTTAAACAAGTAAGTAACATTTCTTTGATCTTGACTTCACCGCACTGAAAAATATTTTAGTTTACCCTATTTTACAGGCTTTATAGCTTATACGAAAAGATTGTACATTTAGTTAAATATTTTTATTGCTTTTTATCCTTGCTTTTAAAATAAAACAATTTAAAAATCTCATTTTTTCCAATGTCCTGACTATTTGTTTGCCATTAAATAACTGCTTTTTAAACTGATCGCTGGATGTGTTCACACTTCAGTCAAGTTTAATAAGCTTTAAAAATATTGCTTTAGGTCAAACATTGTGTCGTGGTGACCTATGACCCGTTCATAGATTTTCCCTTGAAAATGTCATTGCGTAAGGGTAGAAGTGTTCAGCTTTAATAGTCAAAAAGTTCAGACTGTACAGACACTGTAGTGAAACAAACATAAACACAGACAGGTGCTGACATTTCAGCAGATGTTTTGTAGTGATGACAGAAAACCACCAAAATGTGGTGGTATAAAAACCAGGTTACCAGAATAAACAAACAGTCTATATTACACCGGTTATTTTTAGGTGTCTCGGACACTGAAACAGCTGCACTATGTGAACTGGCCAGATCACGGAGTACCCGACTCCATTCCTGCCATCCTGGAGCTGCTGCAGGACATGCGGATTTACCAGGATCATGACGAAATTCCCATCTGTATTCACTGCAGGTAAATGCCTCTATTTGCTGTGATGGACTGTTAGGATTGATTTTTACAATGACTGCATTTGAAGGCTAATCAGATCAGTCTGAGGTCCATTTTTTTTTTTTTTTTTTGTGGCCTGGTTGTAATTTTTAGTGGCATGAACGCAAGATACTGATACAAAAGAGTTGTTGTGCTATGCCACGGTAACCAACAGACGGTAAAGAAGACCCACCTCCATTTTTTTACACATGAAGTTGGATTGGTGTTGTCTGACAACAATCCATAGCGCAAATTGCACCAAGAAGTATCTGCAACTACGCGAACCAATGATTACAAATGCCAGTAATGCTATTCAGAAGACTTTAAAATATCAAACAAGTAGCGTGAATGAATCTACTGCCACATTGTCTCAGAAATGTATTCTTATAAAGTATTCTTTACAAGCTAGAATTGACGATTAAGACGAGAGATTATCGAAAGATATAATCATTGGTGTCTTTTGCACCATCGTCAATCTGACCCGCTATATATAGGTTAATACACAGTATATATTCTACATTATGTTTCTGTTTTCAATTCGTTTCATGTTGTGGTAAGTAGTCTGACATTAATATTAGATTTCGACATAATACTTGGTACCCCTCCCCCCCCCCAAAGAAATGTACAATAAAATAGATGGAATACTTATTACCCTTCGTACCTTAAAAAATATTAGTTAAAGCAGGGGCGCACATCATGATATTAGAATATGACACTCAACTGTGAACATGCTACCCGTGAATCTGTTCATGAATAGTTAGACTAAATAGGATAGTATGAATTATTTTAAGTCGTAATATTTGTTGTGAAAGGATAAAGTTAGTTATGAGCCCCTTAAAAGATTAGCTACATTCAACAGTGTTATTAAATTATTAATGCTGTAAAGATTAACTTTAAAAAGTTTTTCTACACAGAATACTCTGAGCACCTTATAGGCAGCTCATTGACTTGAAATTTTCCATCACTCGACAGCAGTGTTATGTAGAAAACTGCAACTCATATACTACACTCATACTACACTCAAGGGTGTAAGCTGCTCAAATGTAAGAAAAGAGAATTGTGTTTTCACTGTTCACTCATTCTATTGGAACTCTTGGATTTGCAGTGCAGGCTGTGGAAGAACAGGTGTATTGTGTGCCATTGACTATACCTGGAATCTACTGAAGAGACAAGTAAGAGTTCAAAACATCTTATTGAAGCTTTCATTATACTGGCACAATATAATCTATATTCTGACAAGTTGTTGATCTTATTTGCTCTTGTTTAGATGATACCAGAGAATTTCAGTATCTTTGAACTGGTAACGGACATGCGTAGACAGAGGCCCTCTGTGGTTCAGACTAAGGTAACCAACTTAGTTTCTTAAATTGCCATCATCAATAAAAACAAAAAGTCTCCATTTTCTTAATTAAATAATTTCTTCTCCTCATAGGAACAATATGAACTAGTATACAGGACCATCAAATTGCTGTTTGAGAGATATCTGGCAGCAATGGATGAACCAAACAGAGAGGTTAGATAAGCCATCATTATTACTCACTCTTTATTTACATAAATACACAATTTTATTTCCCATTGATTTTGCTTCCCAGTTATGATCATTATACAACATTTGCTGACCTTATATGGCATGCAGCCTTTTTTTTGCATTCTTAAATTAACAATTTAATTTGATCATCGATCAGGTCCCAGCTTCCCCCTCTCCTGTCACCTTAAGTAGTGGGAGTGAACTCTCAGATTTCAGCGACTTCGAATCAGAGACTGGGACAGACTTCGGAGCGTTGCTTCAAACTGAGCACAGGTATGAGGAAATATCTCCTTTTAATACAATTTATCCACATTTTAAAGGAATAGTTCACCCAAAAATGACCATTTCACTGTCACCATAGCACGTCCGTTAAGTTTCATGGCTCATGAGGGGGACATAAATTTCATTTTTGGTGTCTGTACCATGTCTGCTCTCCTCACGCTCATAGGAGTACATCTATAGTGACCTGGACCACCAATAGACCCCCCCCTCCCCCTACTCACGTCAGGGGTCTATTGTTAGCCTAGCCACCAAAAAATTGTCTGGGTCCCTCATTTCTCGGCTTTTATCGATGGTCCCTGAAGCTCTCATTGCAATTGCTCCCGTCCACTCTTCATGTAACTAGTTTTTGCTTCGTAAATCTGCATTGCTCCGCCCTTCCTTGTACACCTACACCAGGCGGATTTCTCATATTTTTTCTCTGTGTTTTGCCACCCTTAGATTCCTAGATTTTTCAGATAGGTTGTATCTCGAACCACCTCTTATCTCTCCTGCACACACCATACCTCACTGGCCGCTTCTTTCTGCCCCCCC
Organism: Sinocyclocheilus anophthalmus; assembly: GCA_018155175.1. Taxonomy (NCBI): domain Eukaryota; kingdom Metazoa; phylum Chordata; class Actinopteri; order Cypriniformes; family Cyprinidae; genus Sinocyclocheilus; species Sinocyclocheilus anophthalmus. The sequence goes on from JADLZN010004424.1 coordinate 143,489, forward strand.
CCGTTCCCCCCTTCCAGCCCCTTCACCACACCCCCCACCCCACTGGGCCCCTGCTTGAATGGGGATTGTTGGTCACGGTCACACAATACCTGTATAATAGATAGTAGATATAGAGAGATACAGTTATACTATATCCTATAAGTGGGCCCTGATCCCAAATACCAGCGTTGTGGCTGGCACCTTGCCACGACTTGTGTAGGAGCATTAGTCAAGACCATATTTCCGTGAATTTGGCCCGATGGTGGTCAAGACAGGTACTGGGTTAATTATTACCATGATGGAACACACTAATATAGGTGCGCTGTAATTTAAATGTAAGTGACAAGTTTTGTGTTTAAGTTTACACATTAGTTTCAGTCTTTGCACTTTGACCGAGCTACACATTTGTTCAGAGGCGAGGTCCATCTAGTGATGACAGAAGGAGCAACGAAATTGTTGTGGGTGACTACAAGCGCACCGATTGCCACAACCACTAACGACAAGTGCCACACTTTTACAAAATACACATTACCCATCGCTCTGCACTCAATTCCATGGTAAAACATTTGGTCTCTATACAATTTTTGAACATCTAAGTTAATTTTAAGTTACACTGGAATTGTTACTGATCATCTCACCTTTTGGGTTGCTTGTCCTGAACATAATGGTTACACTAGCCACGCAAATACCACACCAAAGTTATTAGCGACTTAGTGTGCCATCAATTCGGAAACATGAGCATTTAGCATTGTTTTTCGATCTGGGGACAGATTCTTTGCATGTAAGGGTCCCTGCCTGCATAACACTCTCTTGGTATTCTGCACAGTGGCCACGAGATTAGGATAAATTGTAGGGATTAGCTTCTTGGGAAGGCCCAAATAATTTGTTTCGCAAGAGGTTTCTCTTAAAACCATACTCATGCTGGACATGGTCAAAAAAACACATCACGTTAACACCGAGCAGTGAGCTTGAATTCACACTTTATTTAAAATCTCGTCAAAACAGTTCTTGAATGTTCATGTCAAAGGGTAATTCAACTTCGCCATTGGCTGGTTGCGTAATCGATTAAAACGTGAGCATACGTAACGCTAGTGTGTTTCATATACTTATGGAATTAAAGAGTTGAACACATGCCATACGCACCTGCTGGCTGCGCACCAACACTGGTAACAGAAGAACTCTTGAAAATAGGTGTAATGCAGACCTCGGCTGCCCACCTTCTCCAAATAATACTCCTCTGCTGCCGTTCCATAGACCATATGCACGGAAAGGGCCCCCCCCCCCCATCTCACCACGCACCCCCCAGGCCGCGAGCCTGTTCACACTGCCAGCGCCCGATAAAAACGGGACGACGCACGCTCCAGACGTATTGGGTTCTTCTGCTGTATGCTCTATGGGTTTATTACAGGTCATGACAGGGAATCGAACTGCTGTCGTCGCTTGCAGCAGACTCTGTGTGTGAACAGAGGAATTCGAGGCACTAGTTTTGATTCACATATTAATGACACAACTGTCATTAGACGCTCTTAGTGTAGTGAGTTATTAGCTGGATAAAAATATGTTCCACACTACAGAGTGCCCACTGTTCAAAAGTAGTTGTGTTTAACGCATGCGATACTTTTTTTCAGTTGACGATTAAAAATATTGAACGCAATTAGCAGGGAGTGGAGATAGGGTTGCCACACCAATCACAAACTGTCTGCTTTGTGACCTCTTTTTCTGTTTATTTTTTTTCTCTTTTTATTTTGAATTGAGTCGGGTGACCGGCCCACTTCACCCTCAGTCAAGCTCTTAGTCAAACGACGACGTAGGCGGCATAATTGTGAACGGTGATGAGGAGATCAAGCTTCAGCAAGTATAAAAAACACAGGATGTCGGTCATTAGCTAGAGACTCGATGTTGTCCAAGGCCAGTAACGCAGTCAAATAATGAATCTTCTTCGTCCTGTACGGTCTATGGTCATATTATCAGTGAACAATGCTCAGTTAAAGGACATACTCGTCTGCAATCGCGCGTACGTACAAATGCGGTGTGTCGCCGCTACTTATTATTAAGCCTATAGTATGATTAGTAGCGGCAAATGAAACTAGCGAGCAGCAGCGTAGTTATGTCGGTCATGGTATGAAGACATGAACCACGCCATGAGTGAAGGTATTTAAGCTGGACTGTATATAACTGTGCATGTGTGCGGAGCAGTATTTGTTCTATATGAGTCATATTTAATAACATGTCTCTTGAAAGTGCAGTGTTTTCAAAACGGTCCTAGAGCAGCCCAACACGGTTCCCTATCAAACACAACCCGTCAGCTGTCAAGGCCTCATACCGCTAGAGACTTTTAAGACCTGAGGTGGGTCAGAAAAGATAAAGAGTCAGCGAGTGGTCAGTCATAAAAGCGGGGGGGGTTAGCCAAAAACCTAATACCCAGATGCGTGATGGACTGCTAATCAAAGAACAAAAGCACACAAAAGAGGTTTAAAGAATCCATCTATATTTGATTTAGATTTATGATTTGATAACTTTATTCTAATTTCTGTCTATTTCATTTGTAGAGCCGCGCACAGGTACCTAATATGAATTTACTGGATAATGGGGGTATGTGGAAGATTGATTTTAGTTCACTTGGTAAATCTCCGACCTTGATAGCTCTCCCATTCTAACGTAAACTAAATGTGGAATGGCTCCTCTTCATGGGGGAAACAGATTCCTCGAGCCCTCGCGGTAGTATCGGTATCCGTGATACTCACAGTCAGACCTCCAAACAATGCCACTAAACTAATCTTAAAAAATGAAAATTACTGTACATTTGTTGTTTCTCATGAAACATGATGACGAGTGAATGTAAAATGTATTGCAGTATTAAAGTATATTTAAAAACTTTAACGTTAGGTGGGATTAATCGCCAATTTAAGTCACACAGAAACACATTTGTGATTGTAAATAGTTTTTTTTTTAATTGATTGATTGACAGCACTAGTACACACATATAATGAGTGCATTCAGCCCAGCACACATCAGTTTTGGATGTTTGTGTAAATTCGCAAAATATACGTCATGACATATGCTGATCTCAATCAATGGTTGGTATAGTATCCGTATGCTACATTTTCATTTTTGATAATCTTTATGTTTCAGGTAGTCTTTCAAAGAAAGACAGCGGTGAAAGACTAACGAACGCATACAAGAGACTAAATGTTTAATTTTCGTGTTATTGAGTCCAGACCAACAAAAGACCACACACACCCTTTTGGTCCAGACCAAAAGAACCAAGAGAACAAAACTGCAAGTGTAAACACACTCTAAGACACATTGTGACTGTCTTTGTTGTATTCCTGATCATAATAAAATCTTTCACTGTTGTGATAGAAAAAAGATGGAAATTCCAATGGATGAACTCAATCATGTCACAGACAACGTCACTTCTTGGCCACAGCCTCATTCACAACCATTCAGTCAGGAGGTCTTCTACACAAAACTCAATCCTGAAGACATGCTCAATAGAACGAGTGAATGGGCCCAGATTAAAGATCAGAGGTTATTAATAGCACCCACTCCTCAAACAGACTTTACAACCCGTGGATCTCAAAGAACTGAGCCATCCACCAGCTTCAACACTGATCTCACCCAAGCTGCATGTTCAAACTATCCCATCAGCCTAGTACAGGAGCTGAGACCGAGTATGAAGCATCTGGAGCATGCAGAAAACCAAGATGTCAGACCTGCTGCCAAAGACCACAACCCTATTATCCCCAGCACAGTCTGCTTCACTGTGGAAGATCCTTATTTTGGTCCTGAGTCTCCACCGGGTAGCGACAATCACAGTGTTATGGACACTATGACTCGTGAACCATGGATGGAGAACCCTTGTTTCACAATACCTAGTTTAGCTCTTAATAATCAGGTGTTAGAACTGCCAAAACATGACTGCAAAGACAAAGGTATGAAAACCTATGACTATTTTAACAATTGATTTTCTGAAAAACTATGATGGATCTCTTATGATGATTTCCTGTTTTATAATTTGAATAAAGGTGCAAATACACCTTCATCTGATGAAGACACCCCTCCTCCTTTGCCAGAGCGAACCCCTGAGTCATATATACTGGCAGATGAAATTAATGGTTAGTCCAACTTAAGGGCTAAATGTATATCCTTACCAATGCTTTTTTTAGTTGTATTTTATATACTATTACGGCATTTTTATTAACATTTTGAACTGGCTTTTGTTTTTATATGTTCAGTTTTCATTTTAATTTTAGTAATTTTATGTGATGTTGTCATTTTTATTAGATCTTGCTTTTAAATACTTCTATTTAACTTTAATTTATTTTATTTCAGTTTTAGTTTCCATAATTTGGTAAGCCTTTATGTATAATGTATCATTAAGGTATTCATAATTCACTGAAATGCATTATATCTTTACATAAATTATTGTAAACAAATTAAAATGCATTACAACATTTGCAGATTCCATTGTTTATCATGCATTTTAATGCATTAATGAAATAAAATGAAGTATTATAATGTAATGCATTATATAGGCCTCAAGAAAAGTGTTACCTGAAATTTTAGTACTTATTTATTTCTATTTAATATTTATATCTTCTATTATTTCAACTTTATTTATTAGCTATAGTAAGAATAACAACACTGATTCTCACTTGAATAAACTGACATTTCAAGACATAGGCTACAACATATACAAATGGTCCAGTACATTTTCTATTAACTTATACAATTTCTTAAAATATGTTTTAAACCTATACCACAATATATGGTCTTGTTTCCAGATATCAGTGAAAACACCGAAATGTTGACACTGATGATCCCAACCAGCTCAGACTCTGAGAGCATCAACAGAGGTGAGCATTATGCACACTTGAAAATTTGTGTATAGATTTGATGGACAGCAAATTATGGACAGCTGTAAATTATCCCATTTTCTCTAAAAAGACAGCTCGCCCTCACCTGTGCCCCCACTGCCTGAGAGAACTCCAGAGTCTTTTGAAATGGCCACGGATGAGGGTACGACAAAATGGGCAGGGATGAATCCATAACAAATTTCATCTGGTCACTTCTTTGTTACTTATCAAATTGTCATCTAATTTCCAACAGATCTGGTACAAAATGTGACACAGGAAAAGCCACAGGATGTCATAATGAGAGTTGGGAAATCTCTAGAATGGTCTGGGCAAACTAATGAAGCTCAGACAGACGTGAAACGATCTTGGTCCAGGAGCAAGGTGAGAGGAAGCAGGGTGTATAGACTAATGAATCATTTAAGCCTATTAATAGAACACACCAACCTTAACAATATAATCGTAAATAAAATTATTTTCTTTATTTCAGAGCTTAAAATTTAGAATGTCACTTCCTGGTAAGTCAGTCATACATACAGTGGAGATCAAAATTAGAGAACAACCTGCAATTTTCTAAATTTCAAGGTCACTGCTTATTCTTATTTGTTATTCTAACAGGAGTAGGAGGGCAGTTTTTTATGCATATTTCTTTAATTGTATTCAGAAGCACAGTATAAAAATCTTTTTGAGATATTTGAAAAAAAACTGATAAAAATTAGAGAACACTTAAAGATACCAATAGTTATTGGTGTTTATCTGGCACCTGGTGCTAATTTCCTTAATTATAATGACAAATCCTATTTAACTGGCAGTATTCCTCAAATTTTCACTGAGATTACAAGATGGCAGGCCGCTCTAAGGTGACTGAAACCCTTTACCAGGAGGCAGTACAGATGAAGGCCAAAGGGATGACCCTTTCAGCCACTGCAAGAGAAGTTGGTCGTTCCAAATCTGTGATTTCTAGAATATTGCAGCTGTACAATGACACTAATTCAAGTCCCCCAAAAAGGATGGTCGTCCACGCAAGACAAATGCACAAGAAGACAGGACAATTCTGATAGCACTCAATGGGGAAATCGTGTCAACTCTTTCACTGGATTGTCTCGCCAAGTTTTAGCGATGAACAGGGTATGGATCTGTCTCGGTTTAAAGGGGTCCTATTATGCTCTTTTACAAAGTCTTGATTTTGTTTTGGGGGTGTACTAGAACATGCTCTCATGCTTGGTGGTTCGAAAAACGCATTATTTTTCACATAATTTACATAATTAAAATACCTCTCTCCCCAGCCTGCCACAAACAGCTCGATTAGTTCCAGGTTTGATGAACACCCGCCTTCCAAAAAAAAGTGTTGTGATTGGTTAGCTGTCCCAGTGCATTGTGATCGGCGAAAAGCTTAGACTGTGTTTCAGTACTGCCCCGCCCCTTGCCAAAGCAGCAAGTTCTGTCTGCTTCGGTATAGTTAAGGATGGCGTCAATATTGCCATATCAATTAGAGCCGGATTCAGACCCTGAAAATATTGAACAAGAGGATCGTGCAGAATCTTTGCACGCACGGATATTGCAAGACATATAAGAGTGGTAACGTTATTGTTGTTGTTTTTTTCTTTTGGCTAAATCACGTTTTAGATAGGATGTCAACAACCGCTTAAAAATAACTGCAATTACTATTACTACAGTTGAATTTACTTATGCCATAGTCCAGTGTCTCCCACAGACTTGCACTCTCTATTTGTGGCGGCATATATATGCAAATTCATTCTCTGCCAGCAGGAGGCGCTGTTGGAGTGATAGAGATCGAGGTTTCCTCGGTAACGGCTGTACACAGAGCAGCGCTCCGCTCACAAACTTTATCAGACATTACATGCAAGATGAAATGAAAATGACATCCAAAATTTTCTGAACACAGTCGGTTTCCTTCAGAAATACAGAGATATAAAAAACACCCGCACCGGGTTTTGACTTTGACACATGCAGTGCTCATGTTTATCCAACAAAGTCAAAGCCTTTTGAAAAATCTATTTGTGATGGTCAGTTTTGATATTGTGGCGGGCGCCACAAATAAGTCAATGTATGGGAAAAACTGTAGTCTCATAACTGAAGTGTAAATTCTGCAGATTACATCATTCTCCAGTATTGCACTGTCAGCAATTTACAAAAATGTTTTCATAACTGATAATAGGAGGTTCATTTACCTTAACCGACCATAGGAATTTTGAACCATTATACAATCAGTTAAAGGTGGTGTAAGTGATTTCTGGTAGCCAATGTTTATATTTCAAATCACCAAAACAAACACACCCCTACCCAAAAGGATCTCGCCCCTATTTTTATAGCTTCCTCCCCACACAGACTAACGCAACCCACAATGATGAGTTCTGGGAACAAAGCAAACCGTGTCCAAACCGTGTAACAAAAAAAAATGTTACACCGGTGTCTACAACCGGACGTGAAGCGGTGCCACAATACTATAGAACTCCGAATCATTGATACTGTCTTCACTGGATTCGGTGCGGCGCCACAACAATCCCCGACAGAAACGCTGCTGCATTCCTTTTATTACGTATTGACACCAATTTGCAAATGATTTCAATGAGTCGCTTATCTCCCCGATCCATGTAGACAACTTAGCTGTTTGCGGAATGGCGAGACAATTTGTCCGCGTCCGTGTAACACGGTGTTACTCACCTATCGAAATGAAACAAAGCAACCTCGGCGTCTGATCGTAGGCCTTCCGCTCCTTGAGTTCTCTCTAGTGTTGGAAAGCTGATCCGATATTTACACGGTTCCTACTTCTTGCCTTATTGGTAGCCTCTTTTGTTCCGACTTGTCTCTTTTTTTATTATTTTTCTTCCGCTATCCTCTACCTTCTGGCTCTAATGTCCGTCCTTGGCACTGAGCGTTGCTCCTCCACATCATGAGTAGCACGCCCCTTACTGCTGATTGACAGGTGTGTTTTGGTACTCGCCACTCATTTCTAAAGCGTTTTGAAATACATCCCCCACCTTTAAAAAAAAAACGGTTTTTTAAAAAGTCATTTAAATTATAAGTTTTTTTCAGTAATTTGTCAAAATATATAGGTTTGCTGCATGGTTAAAATACGCGACGTGTATTAAAAAAAAAAAGTTTTTTAGGGGGAAAAAACATAAGTTGCGTATAAGTCACATTTTATTGTTTCTAATGCCGACGCGAAATGTTTACAAACATTATAAACACTATAAACATGTATTTTAGTTCCCCTCACTCCACAACTAATCCTTTCAATTAACAGTATTTAGAGAAGTACAAGAATTCAAATTATAAGAAGCTATAGCAATATAAACGAGAAGCCAAAATGAATTAATTTAGGCTAAATGAAACTGAAACCAACGTTGGGTCTCATTACACACAAAATCAAATGTTTCTGTATTTGTGATGTATTTGAATGGCAAATTATTATGTACTTCATTACTTCAACGTGTTCCAATATCCAATATCCATGTAAAACAAAATGTTTTGCATAACATCACGGTGGTACTGTGATAACACTTAACGGCACAGACTTTACTACATATTTTTTGCCATTATTTCATATGGCTCCGCCCTTGAGCTGCTTCCTTGTACAACCTGTTGGTGCAATCTACAGTAAAGGTTGATTATTACTTTTTTAATAAGATATTTTCTTACCAACACACATAGGATTCGCTACTAGGCCTGAAAAATAAAACTTAGGAAAAAATAAACCGAAAGTGAACATCCCTAAATTGTACCTTCATTATTTTATCAAACCTATCTTTCAGGTGCTGTGTAAACACTTTCGAAAACTTGATCTACAGGGCTCACTTGGCTGATGCACTCAACCAGCTCTAACCACACCTCGCCGCTTCCCCCCCCCCCAACCTTTTCGAATTTCGTTGGGAATTATTTTAATGATATTCTAACGGACCGCTTTGTGATATCACAAAACCCGGAAAACAAAACGCTGTAGTCCAAACGAGCCATTCGTTGTAGTTTTTGAACACAACAGATCCTTGGGGAGTCAAATTTGAGATTTGTAACTTTGTAGATATTTTTTTATGCCCAAAAATACACACTACACACTGACGAAAATTCAAAAAGTGAAAAAGCATATTAGGACCCCTTTAAGAGATTTCGGACTGAAAGCACCCTCTACAGTGACCACCCTCTCATCAGCAAAAATAATCAAAAGACTGAGCTCACCTTTGCTTACGAGAATGTTGTGTGGAGAGAGGAGAACTAGTCCAAAGTTCACAGTGATAAGAGCAAGTTTAATTCATTTGGGTCTGATGGGAAACATTTTGTTCAGCATCAAACTGGGGAAAGACTGAACCCCGAGCACATAAAGAAGTGAAAGGTGGAGGAGGAAGTGTCATAGTTTGGGGGATATTTTCTGCAGCAGGAGTTGGGCCTCTTATACAGACACATGGCAGGGTGAATGCAAATGTGTATCCAGAACCTCCTTCAGCAACATGCAGCTCCTTCCCTGCATGCATCTCCCAATCAGCCTGCAATTTTCATACAAGACAATGCCCCCATCACAATACAAAACGGATAAAACTGTTGTTCCTTGAAGCTGAAAACATTGAAATAATGAAATGGCCGGCCCAGAGTCCTGATCTAAACCCAACTGAAAATCTCTGGAAAATCTTTGGCAACAAAGTTACGGCTAAGAAACCCACTACAGTTACCAAACCATGGAAGAGACTGGAAGAAGAGTGGACCAAGATCACACCAGCGCAGTGTGAGAAACTAGTGATGTCCTACAGCCGCAGATTCTGAGATTCATTGCTGGAGTCATTCGAAGCAGTGGCCTCTACACTTCCTACTAATTTCTGACAGCTGTAACACTTCTTTCATGCTACAGTGGTTACTGGTCTCTAATTTTGATCACTGTGTTTTCCACAAAATAAAGGTTTTTGTTGAAATACCTTGGTTAAACATTTTAGTATAACACTGGTATACTTACAGCTAATATTCCTTCAAACTTTGAGCGATAAAGATTAACAATATTTCCGAAAAAAAAAAAAAGAAGTATTTATAGACTCTTCTCTAATTCTGATCTCCACTTTTTCAGTATTTCAAAGTCATAGATAAGATATATAATTCTGGCTACAATCTTGACAACTCCTTTTTTTTTTTTTTGCTGCAGCATCATCTGCTCCACTCAGTCTTTTTCCAATCACAAGTCACAGTCCTCCTCCCCTATTGTACAAACAACCTCAGGGTAAGACTAAATTACAGTTTAACAGGAATAGTGCATAGAACAAATTTAACTTTGAATATACTCTGTAGAAATTCACAGGTATACACTGGTGTTAAAGCTAGGTGACGTCACCATTAAACAAGTGAAAACATGCTATATATTTAAGGCAATTTTAAAATGCGTCTACCTTCAGCAATGAGTACAAAAAACTGACAGTACAACAATGCAAACAAAATACCATACAAATCTAGAATTTTGGAAGTCGATTCACCTGTGAAAGAAAGGTGACGAAACCTTAGCCTATATATGACATTAATAAACAAACCAAAATTAAACATTGTTATCTGAGCTGAATGCTAGCTGAGGTGAAAACCTTTGTTATAGTCGCTCAAAATGAATAAACTTAGTCGTCACATATTTCAAGATTAATGACTGTTCATGTGTTCACTTACTTACCTCTTGTTTCAAAGACAGGCATCGTGCTATTCAATTAATGGCCAGTATTAACAGAAGCATTGGTGTTTTAAACTTCTGAGCAAATCTTTTTTTGGACGACTCAGTGACTGACTTAAAAACACACTCACTGGTCGCCACCTACTGCTAATGATGTAATTTACAGAAAGAGTCAACAAATGAATCAGTAAATGAATCAAAATCCCCACCAATTGTTTTCCCGTGTGGATTAGTCTTCACTTTTACGATTCTAGAAGGGATACAGCTATGGCCAGATTGTCCTACTGTACAAATCGCTGCAGAATAATTTTGGCTGTGAATTGTACATTTTGATTCTAGTCTCAGGTCTAAATTTTTGGTTATCAAGTTAAGCTGATTGACAGAAACCTTTAAAACAATAAATCTATCCACATAATCTATAACTGATTCTTAGGACATTTTAAAGTAGGCTATAATTGCATGGCAACACTGAGGATACATGTTTGCAACTTCCTTCCCATAGTATAGACTTGTTCTAAAACAACTATGAATGTATTTAAGGAAGTTCTGTCAGTGTCATTCTGGTTGATTGTTTTAATATAGGCTATTCCTTCCTATTTTAATCGTTAGAATCTCTACTACACACCCCAACACCACATGAGCAGACATTCAACTCAGTTCCAGGGACAGGTACTGTATATCACACATACACCAGTGTAATTGTTCCGTTTACTCCAACATACAACATCTTTTCGCTGATTTAAATGTACACAAACTCACACTACGTTTTGCGGTTTTGTTTCATAAAGAAAGTGTAACTCCACCACTTCCTGATAGAACTCCAGAATCGTTCCTTTTTCAGACGGCGAAAGGTGCAGTATACAGAACCTACAGTATACATAAAAACTTCATCTTCATTTGTTCACAAAGCTGAATTTTTTTACTCTTAAAGTGGCCGAGAACAGCGCCCTCTGTCAGCCAGCTGAGGCAGAGCATCAGAGACTGAGAGTGGGCACATCATCTGAATGGTCAGGCAGCTCCCAGCCCAGATCATTCCTGGATCATTCTTGGGCCCGAAGCAAGGTTACATTGCATTTACCTTTATACTCTTACTACATACTTTATACTCACTATATACTAAAAGTGAATTCTGTCAACGTTTAGGAGTACTCTATAGCATATAGTTGACCTCAAAGCATATAGACATAACAAACCTCTAATTTAATTTAAGATGTACAGAAATGCTGTGCTATAATTTTCCCATTGTATGATCAATGCTTGACTCATTCTTGCCAAAATGTGTCATTTTCTAACAGAGCGTCAGAGCAAAAAGTTCAAAACAAGGTAGGTTGGTGTTTCCATTGTGTCCTCCCACACCTCAGTCACTAGTGTCATTACAACATAACATGTACAAGCAAATTTGCCCTCTCGAGTGCACTGCAGTGTAGTGTTTGTCACTGTGCCACAGAGATAAAGAGGGCACACTATTATTGGATCTATGTATGCACAGCTGTGTTTAATTTTACAGAGTCTCTATCTGTGGCTCCGCTGACTCTGCCTGTCTCTGTAACCATAGCAGCTGGAGGCCAAGGTAAGTGACAGCATAAGTCCCTTAACGGTGATTAACCATTACTACATAACCTTAGTTTAGCTTGCCCTGTGGCTAATACAGTAGAGCACCAGACGGCACCCAGCAGCCAGCCGGCAGCAACAGGACCAACAGGGAACCAGTCGGACAGAGGGAGAGAGAAAACTTCACTGGTCAGCAAGGCCAGGACCAAGGTTCAAATTTGTTACATGTAAAGTTCATGGCATAATAAACATGTAAAATGTTTAAAAAGGCAAATTTATTTTGTATTGCCTGTTTCCCACTGAACCCACATACTGAAAATAGCCTGCCTTGAATGCACTTTAAAGGGGCCGTTCACACAGAGTGTGTTTTTGTATTCCATTGCACAGCTTTTCCATTGTTTTGTTTAAAACGCCATGTCAAGAAAAAGAAGTTCACCTTTTATAAATGTGTACCGTATTTCGCATTTCCAAACACCCTAACTCAGGGCTGTCCAAACTCGGTCCTGGAGGGCCGGTTTCCTGCAGAGTTTAGCTCCAACCCTAATTAAAAACACCTGAACCAGCTAATCAAGCGCTTACTAGGCCTAGAAACTTCATTGAGGCAAGTTGGAGCTAAACTCTGCAGGACACCGGCCCTCCAGGACCGAGTTTGGACAGCCCTGCCCTAAACTGTTGGGGCATTCACACCGAACCATTTTGCATTTAACCACCCTTACTATGCAGACATGCGCTAGATGGTTGTGTGCTAAATGTGTTTGACCGTTGCGCTCGTATCTTTCCTTTTGCAGAGTCTCATGCATGCATCTAAAAAACGGAGCTGAACGTTTCAAAAAGTCTTTAGACCGTTTTTCAAAGTAAAAACACATTCTGTGTGAATGGCCCCAAAATGGCTTTTCACACAGAACATGTTTTTACATCCCACTGCATAGTTTTTCAATGTAATAGTGCTAGACAGATGTTTTGGACGGTTGTCCCATGTCTCGCTGCCTTTTCAGCGCCTTGTGCATAAGCATTTAAGATTCCATGTCAAATTAAAAGAAGTAGGCCTACAACTTTAAAAAACGTGCCTGAGACCCTGCATACTTTCTGTTCCACTGCACTACAACTCACTTAATGTACTTGTTTGATTGTTGTGCTTGCGTCTTTTGCAGCATCTCCCGCAAAACGTTGCGCTCAAATTAAAAGTAGTTAAACTTTTTTTTTTAATGCATCTCTAGACCTTTCATTATTTTTTTTTCATTCCACTACCATGCCTCTCACATTTTTCAGTGTAAAATCACATCTATGCGAATGGCCTCTCATGTGAATCAGTTCCTGATTTGGATACAAGCGAATTCTATAAATGTCAATACATATTTTCTTTTCTTACAGAGTATTAAGTTTTTGAAAGGAAAACAGAGGTGTATGTATAATAACCACTTCTACTTTTCATGTTAATATAACTAATTCTGTTAAATTGAATTAAACAGCTGTGTGTGGCTTGAACATCATGCAACTGTCATTTGCAGCAAAAATGGCCCCGCCTCCGACCCCGCCCCCAGGCCCACCTTCTGCCCCGCCTCAGTCTGCTCCACCATCCTATGGTGCTGCTGTTGGATTCCTATTTTGTAAGCGATCACTCCCTTTTAATATATTTTTAAATGACCAAATATGATTTCAAACTAATGTTCTGAGACTTTAAAAGCTGCCACAAGATAGAGCTACTCTATTTTACATTTCTTCAGTTTTGGTTGATGCCTGGTAGCACTTGGCCTGTAGTGAAAATGACCCTTTTCTTACTCCACAGCTTTTGGATCTCGTTTTGGAAAGCCAAAAGGCCCACGAAATAAGCCAGGAACATGGGTCTAGTTCATGTTGAAGGTGAAGAAAAGGAAAACAGCTTCACAAAACAGTTCAAAAGAGGATTAACTGAGCAAAGTTTTCTTTCAGCTGACAGACAAGCACTGTGGTTTTTGAGGGAAAGAAGCCCAACTACAGACCTCACACAATAGACGGACGTTTATAAAGACTGTGCTTTTGTTAATGGCTTTTACATCTTATGAAGGTATAATACAGGAGAATGGCCTTTTTAGAAATTAAATATTGAAGCATGTTGCATTTTTATGCAACTAAAATGTATATACAATTATTACAAATGTGCAACTAAAGATAATAAAATGCATGAATGTTCTGAAAAGTAGACACGTTTGTAATCTCATAGGTAAGATTTTTATGGATTTTATAATATATACAGACGCAGATAACCATGGCCAATCAAGCCTTTCTATGTCACACAATGTTGGACTTAGTAACAGTGCATTTGGTGCCATATCTGTCTGAAAGGGACGAAAATGACAGAAGATTGTGAATATCTATTGTAAAGGTTATGGTTTGTGACAGTATATAAAAAAAAATTCTCATTTGCATATTTTCAATTTCTGATGCAGTGAATGATCCTCTTTAAGAAACGCTTCACCTTAGTACACTCATAAAATGGTTTATTTAAAAAAATACAGAAAAATGTCTATGCATTCCATTGCATTTTTACACAATTGAAAAGATCCACCACAGTTCTATTAAATGTAACTTAGCATTTACAAAACATTACTTTGACTATGTTCATAATTGACCATCTAATTAGTCCTTAAAAATCAATGAAATTGAAAACCTTTATACAAATATCAAACAGAGAAAATAATGAATCAAACACACAGAGCATGCCTTGATCCCTAAAGTTGAAGTATTTTTCCTATATTACAAACGACCATCAAAACCTGATCAACACAAAAAAAAGAAACTAGCTGCCAAAATTCAGAAGAAACATAGAACGCTAAACATCATGTTTATTTTAATATAACATGTAACCTTAAGATATAAAAGCATTGTGTGTTGCTGAGCGGAAAACATCTGAAACCGTATATAGGAAGATTCATCTTAATGGATTGGTGTTAAAGACACCAATAAAGGCATCTTAAAAGAAATGTATTTGGGTGAAAGGATCTTTTCTTTCATTAAGCAAAACCACTAATCTGCAGAATCTGTAACTGAGGAAATGCCACTGAATAGTGGCGAAAATAGGCTCACACACCTGCCTATATAATCCTAATAAAAAAAAAAACTGTGGGAAATATAAGATTTGATCCATATTGCACATGGTTTTCAATTCACTAGAAGTCATTTACTACCAATTTTTCTTTTATTTTGTTTGCATTCGCTACCTTTGATGGGCAATAAAATGATCACCTTCAGCTGCTTTTGGATTAGCAGAATTTGTATCCCAGAGTAAGCATGATTTTTTACGATAATAAATACCCAATCATTAATTATTGCCAGACGTTACGAAATTCCATCACAATTAATGCTTTGTACAACTTGAATAACATCAATTAGCTTAATAGCAGACAATTAAAGACTTAATAAAAGGCACTCATTTATAGAAGGATGAATTTGATTAGGGAAAGCCATTAGATAATTTTGTTGAAACCATAATCAATGTAGACTGATTGCTGGTGTGAAATTACATTCAAAGCAGTCATTAGCAATACTTGGCGTCAAAAGAGAAGCACAACTACTGCCCATAACCCTTTCAAAAACACTGAATGCCTGCTTTAAGACTTAATCCCATTCAAAAGAAACACATCAACATGTGCAAAAACATTACTGACACGCAACTACACTCAGCAAGTGAAAGCTAAATTGCACTCATCCAACTATCTGGGAGAGCACAGTCACCCCAGAATGCTTATCATAAAGACTATAGACAACTTTAGTTCAAACACATAGGAAACAAGTGTTATGCAAGAGCACTGGACATACGCCTTCTGCTACTACTTTCATAAAATAATATCAGATGCTTTCTTGAAAGAGAAAAAAAAAATTGGGTTTGACTTGGGTAGCAAATTATGGGAAGAGCAACATAACAGTTTTCTTGTACAAGAAACATGCAGGAGTTTATTCATGTATATTATGTTAATTAATTTTTGCACTGACTGATTTTCAGGGGGGAAAAAATCTAAATCAACAAATGCTTAAAATGGCCAAAGCAACAAGATTTTAGTCATTTGGGACATTTAAAAAAAAAAGTGGTGACAATGTCCATGACAGACAAAAACAGAAGTTTAGAGCATAATGAACAAAATTAAAGTATGATTTAAAAAGAGCTTTCCGTTGTGACTAAAACTACCCTGATAGTATGAGCAGAATTGTGTAAAAATTATGAAGAGAACCTTGTTTAGATGATACATTTGAATCAAGAGACGGTTTCCTTTACATGAAGCTCATACAAACACATGTCAGAATTATAGGTTCAATCAAAACCCAATAATCTGAAAGTATGGATTAGACTGCTATAAAACTTTAAAGTAGAAGGAGTAGAAGACTTTACAAAATGAAAAGGCATCAGTATGTTGCTCCTGAGTGTAGGTTTGGTTATTTACATTTCCATCCAGTTTTCTGCTAATGTCCGGACTTAGATGGAATATGTCTTCCTAGTCCAAACTAAAAACATAAAAAAGCACAACGGCTTCTGCATACAACACAGACAGAAAACAAACATGACGAATTAATTCATGACCATGATCTTAAAAGACTGACTATTCTGGACAAAAATAAATAATTAAAATTAACAAACAAATGAACAATCCTCTTGTGGATTCCGAATCCTATTTCCTGCATACATGAGAGGTAATGCACAGGTTCCTCTTTGATGATTACTGCTATTAGTCATTCAAAAAATAATGAATTTTCCTTCAAGCAAACCAGAGAATGATCTATGAAAAAGCAAATGTCTCACTTTAAACTGATACCTACTCGCTAGTCTATCTTAAATACGTCATATACTTCAGTGACATTACACCATGGGGACATTTTTTTCTCTCTTTTAAGATATGATTGCTGCTCTCCACTTGTGACAGGCACTTTTTCCCCCTTGTATTTGTCTGTAAAAACCAATTAGCAAATCAACATGATGCACATGATGAAAACGTGAAAAGTCCCTCTTGAGAGATAAGTTCATCTCATTTATAATAATATATAAACAAATACTGAGTAATAATCAGCAAAAATATACTTCAAATTAAATATTTTGGCTGAGAAAAACCTAAAAAGTACTTATGGGGTCATTTTCTTAACCAAAAGCTAAAAAATAAAAATAAACAGTCTTCATCATTTTTAGGCAAAGTCCAGATATACCTTTTTTACACTGTGGAATGTCAGTCAAGTCTGAAGTCATTTGGGGAAATCTGTGGATCTGCTGCCGTCGAGTGAGGAGTCTGATACAGGCTCGGCGGGAGTCTGTGGAAGCATTTGCTCTGGTATGGGCGAGTACAGAGGGCAGGGTGCTGGGACAGGACCTGTCTCCGTACAGGGAGTGGCAGAAACAGTGTGGGCGGATTTAGCCGGCTGTGGAGGCGCGGGCTGCTGCTCTCTGGGTGGCGTTGCGGGCCTCTGGAAAACCAGTTCGTCCATTTTGGCCACTCCACCTTGTGCCGTGTTCGTTTGTAGCTGGGCGCAAGAGGTGACTTTGGTGTCCGGGTGAACAGGGGATGAAGAGTGGGGAGGACATGAGGTGGAGCACAGGTCCTTGGTCTTAACGTCCTTTGATTTCTCCTCCTCGGAGTAGTACTGCTTTAGACGGATGTGCCACGCGAGGCTGCACACGGCTGAGACGGTTTTGAACTGGTGGATCACGTTACGAGGAATGAAGTAGATGTCATCGTCACAGAGCTGCATGCGAACGTAGCGGATGCCTTCTCGCCGTAACTGGTTGAGTTTGGCATCATCCACCCACTGGACACACTGAAGAGAGAGGGGCATTATGGGAATGCTGACCTATTTTATACCGGTCTATCCTATACCTGTATATCATCTCCACACCTGTTCAGGATCATGAATAAGTTACTGCTTATCCAACACCACATGGCATTATCAGATCAGATTGTGATCTTAAACTAAATAAAAATTATGCATTATGCATAGAAAAAAAATTTAAACATGCGGTTTCAGGCTGGTTTTTTAGACAAATTTCTTAACGGTTTGCAGGAGAAAAAAAGAAAATGTCTTTAAAAAATTGTCCAAATGCTTAATCAAAAATGGCCGAACCACAGCCTTACTGATATTCAATACAACACATGTAATAATACATAAATATTACTTATTATTTTTGCCAGTTCTTATACTTTAATTTAGCAGACAAATAAGACTTTTTGAAAGAACTGAAATAAATGAAAAAGTAAATCTGTTGACTGGACACTAGTGTTGTCACAACACCTTTAAAAAAAAGTTTCAATGTTCAATACTATTTTCGATATCATGGGGAGAAATTGACAACATTAACAGCATAAAATTTAGTCAAAAGTATTTTCTTATCAACCAAAACTATCTGAGATTCCTCAGGCATGCTAGCTCTAAGTGGGACTGTATAACAGTAATAACACCATTATTATTATATCATCATTTATTTATTTCCAATAAATATATTACGATTCACTGACTGTGAAAAAAAAAAAAAATATAGTAAAAAAAAGTGAAAATTTCTGAGAATGAGAATTTCTTCACTTGAAAGAATTAAACCGACAAGCTTTCAACTGCAACGAGACCTTTAAGTGCCTGCCACAACAGGTTTACAAACATTTCTCAATACAAATCTGTGTGAAATGCTGTAATCATCTGCCTACAAAAATGTGGGAAATTATGCAAAAAAAAACAAACAAACAAAAAGATTAACTGCCTCATGTTGCATTCGCAAATGCATGTTAAAGGGGTCATATGATGTTGCTAAAAAGAACATTATGTTGTGTATTTGGTGTAATGAAATGTGTTTATGAGGTTTAAGGTAAAAAAAAAAACACATTATTTTCCACATACTGAACATTATTGTTTCTCCTCTATGCCACCCCTTTCTGAAATGCATCGATTTTTACAAAGCTCATCGTTCTGAAAAGCGAGGTGTACGCTGATTGGCCAGCTATCCAGTGCGTTGTGATTGGTTGAATACCTCAAGCGTGTGTACTAAACGGTTTACGTCCCTACATATTGTGATGCCGTGTCCCGCCGCGATGGGACAAACACCATACAACCCATTACACACGAGCCTTTGTTGCATCCAGTGGGACATAATTCTATCATAATGACTTAGACCTGGTCTTTTATTACCCGTTGTTTATCACGTCCAGCGTAAACTAAAACCTTTCTCTGCATTTGTGTCGGAGAAATGACAACAACAAGCGCGACTCTTTTTTTTACCACCCAAAAAAAAAAAAAAAACTGTCAAAAAACTCGCGTTTGTATCGTCAGTGGCAAATCCTTTAAATATAAAAAAAAAAAAAAAAAAAACCTTACTTCAGTCTGTGTCAGAAGAAAAAATTGGAATTGCCCACTTTTAGAAACAAGCCTTGTGCCCAGGACCATTGGATCTACTCTACCGTGATCAGGGAAACAGTCCTCCCTAAAATGGGCTGGCACACATCTGAATATTTGGGGGTTTCACTGTTTCTGGAACAGTGTTGTAAATACAAGATTAATTAACCACTGGATTTCTATTGTATCCTCTTTTGGTAAGGCAAGAAAGTGAGTTTTCACTTTCACAACGACACACGGCTCGCATGCTTGAGTGAGGAACAGCCGGCGGGCTTGCCAGCAGATTCGACGAAGGAGCGGCCGGCGGGCTTGCGGCAACCAAATGTGACGACTCCGGGCTGGACTTCGCTTCGTCCACGTTGAAAGCCGATCTGGCGATCCACAGCTTGAAGTTGATGTATTTCCTCAGTGACCCATACGGATCAGCTCCAGGCATGACGAAGAGGATATCATCCTCTTTTTAACCGTTTTTGGAAGACCAAACAAAGTAGTTTTCGCTTTTCACAACGAAACACAGCGCCTTCAAGACATGGCGGCAGCAACAATACTACAGCGAGAATAAAAGTTATGCCTTCTTTCTTTGCGTGAACATTTGGGCGGTGTTGAGCAAATCTTCCCACACAGTAATGTAGACATGTGGGGACGTGTTTAAACGAGGCATTTTAGGAGGGCCTGGACAAGTCTTAACTTTTATAAAGAATATCTATTTGGGTTTGAGACTTTAGTCTTTGCAACATTAGGGATCTTATCTATGCACGAACAACAGAAAATTTTAAATTGCATCATATGACCCCTTTAAACTCACAGCACACCTAGAGATGAATTTTGCAGCATTTACCGTTAACTGAGCAGCTTAAAACACTGGATCATGTGTTGCCATGCGTAAATGATCACAGTGACATGCTTTGCTCTGAAACATGCAGTGTAATAGACTATATAGTTATATACTTATGATTGCATAATAAAACCAAAAAATTAATACTGAACGTAATACAATGCCATATACTAATATAAACACACAAGCCCACAGTCTGTCCTGAAAAATATGCTTAGCAGTAACACAGCTCCTACCTGTGACACAGGTGGCTCATACAGGTCTAGCTGAAGCCTTTGAACAACCTCATTGAAGTCCTCAGCGTGAAAACAGACCACATCTTTGGTTATTCGTGGCCGGTCACTCCTATGGGAGATGATGAGAACACCAAAGGTCATTTAATCTCTCTCTTTTTGCATGTACAAGCATGTGCATATGTTTCTGCATGGCAGATGGTTGCACTCACCATTCCCCAAACTGCACTGCTTTCAGGACACCCACAGCTGCTGTACTCTGCCAGTCGAAACTCTGGCCAACATGATCAGCGTGGGCTCGCGTCCGATCCTCGAAGAGCACCTCACGTGGTTCACTGGTTCTCGGTAGGTAATGCAAGTTCTTGATCTCATTCATTGATCTACAACCAAAATAAAAGCGTTTTGTGAGGCGCTACAAACAGTTTGTAACACTTATCTTTAAGAAAAGACGTTTCTTTTGCAGTTGAATCAAAAACAAAGCACATACCTTCGTCTTTTGAATGGAGATTTGGGCATATCGGCAGTGGGGACCATCTGCTCTCCTGGTCTCACCCACATGATGGGACCATCATCACTCTGAGACCTGCAGTCAAGCTTTAGGCTAGACAGGCTGCCCCATGGCAAAGTCATCTGCATAGACAATTGAAACTTAATTCAGGAAGTTAAAACAATCCCGTAGCCTTGCCCTGACCACTGTCTGAAAGTATGAATGGCAAGAAACGACTGAATGAAGAGTTTTCTTTTCTGTGCTGACATATTCCCTATTGAATCAGGACATTGGGATAGAACATATCACAGCCATTATTCATGACTTGCAACTTGCTGTTGCTTAGGAATGCATATCAGTTACTGGCTGATATTAGAGACTTTTTATCGATATTGGACAGTTAACTGCTTATTTTCCCTATTTTTGCATTCAGATACATTCAGGATTACCTTCATCCAACATTCATTTAAATCTTAAAAAATTTTTTTTTTTAATAAAAGTTAAATTTAATAGCAAATCTCATTTTTTATACTGTTCAATATAATGTTATGATGTCTAAATTCACTTGTAGAATTGAAAATAATTAGATTTTTATTAAATAGTATACAAATAAAACGTAGTATAGAATTTTGATATTTACCACTTATTAATAGTGGTCGTACCGATATTGTTTTTTTTGACAGCCGATGCCGATATCTTGGAAAGCAGGTTGGCCGATGGCCGATATAATTTTATTTTTTAATTAATATTCAAGAAATTTGAAATCATTTGAAAATGCATTAAAAATAAATTTGTAAAATAAACACTTATACTTTAGAAGACAAAGCATTTCTCACAAGTAAATAAATATTTAATAAAAATCTAATTAAAAAAGAAGTAAACACTGTAACCAACAGTGCACTGCAGTATTCTCGAATTTTGTGTGCAGAGGAATCATGGTTATGTATTTATGTATGTTGTAGGTATGTATATATATATATATATAGATATATATATACACACACACACATATATATATATATAATTTTTTTTTTTTTTTTTTTTTCAATAAAGTCACAGCAATCATTTTACTACCCCACGCAATTGAAAATGACAAATATATGACAGTGGGAAAATGCATAAAATGTAATATAATATGAAATAACGAGTTTAAAGGGGTCATATGATGCGATTTCATTTTTCTTTTCTCTTTGGAGTGTTACAAGCTCTGGTGCATAAAGAAGATCTGTAAAGTTTGCAAAGACTAAAGTCTCAAATCCAAGAGATATTGTTTATAAAAGTTAAGACTCTGCCACGCCCCCATTAAACGGCTCGTTCTAACACACCCCCACATATCTACGTCACTATGTGGGAAGATTTGCGTAACACCGCCCAAATGTATACGCAAAAGAAAGAAGGCGTAACTTTTATTTCTCGCTGTAGTATTGTTGTTGCCGCCGCTATGTTGTGAAGGCGCTGTGTGCTTCGTTGTGAAAGCGAAACTACTTTGTTTGGTCTTCCAAAAGAGGACGATATCCGCTTCGTCATGCCTAGAGCTGATCTGTGCTGGTTGCTGAAGGCAGGGTTCGTACACATTTTTACCAATACATTTCCATGACTTTTCCATGACTTTTGAGACAATATTCATGACCTAAATGTTCCATTATTTTACAATAAGAATAAAAATCTGTTCAAATTATCATAGCATATGTTAACTAAAATGAATGACTAGTAATGCTACTCGTTTGCTTTCTTGTTTTAGTAATAAGTAACTCCACATTTCACATCACTGAATATTATCATTTATTTTTTTAAAAATTATAACTGTGTGGCCAGGATGGCCATTTTGGTGACATTTTGTGTGTATTTTTGCTGCTTAAATGCAACAAGCTGCGCTTTAGAGCCCTGCATTTCAGCCCGAGCCCAACGGCCCCAACTTATGTATGGCTTCGGGACAATTTTCACGTCATAGCTCAGACACGGGCCAGGCATCAGGCTTGCTTCCTCCTTATGTTTATATTTTAGATATCCATCAATTATTATGGTGATGACAAAGATTTGCCGCGCTGGTGGAAACAACACGAGACTGTGCTACCGCGACTGTCAAGAGTGGCTCGGATGGTGTTTAGTGTCCAGCAGCAGCGAGTGCTGGAAGAGTTCCTTGTTAAAGTGCACGCAAAGCTTGCCGCAAAACACCAGCAAGTAATTACCATGATGAATGCTCCAGGGGAAATAGAATATTCGCAGGGTTTTTTGTGAAGCGCTCCTGCTCAAGACCGAGACAGCAGAAAGCGTATCCTGTTTGTTTTCTAAAAAAGCACAACGTATGCTGATATTGTGAGTGCACACAAATAAAAGTAGACCCTTAACAGTCCCGAATGATGTATTACTCTTACCTTTATGAGCAAAAATGACTGGTTGTTTCCACTGTTATAAGAAAAAATGCAAGTAATCGTGCTGGCGACTCCATGTCCTGCAAAGCGCGCTTTAGCTTCTCTGCACAAACGATTGGATACGCTCCTAATAGCACACATTTTAAGCATTTTATATAGGCCTATAGATTTTATTTTAGCCAAGTGGTGATGATTTGAGAAGGCTAAATTGATCAAACATATGCTCAACTCACTGTCTGGCGCTGGCCTTTTGGTATTTTAAAAAACAAAAACTTGAATTTAACAAACAAAAACATTTTCCAAACATATGTCTAAATTAACGTAATAAAGAAACGAAAATATATATAACCACTTTTGCCATTAAAAACGAAACTGAACTATTTTAATGGCTACAACAGCAGCTGTGTAATTGGGGAAGAGAGAAAGAGAAAAAAGACACGTGCTCCAGTCGGACTTGGCCAGTAATTCTGATAATCTGTCGGATAAGGGCCGGACTAGGGCATATGTTTGAGGCTCGTGCAGGGTTCTGCTGAGCTTATTTGGTAGCAAACTCAATACTCATATACGCACGAGCGCACTTTGGATGTGACTGCGCACCGCCTCTGGAGCGCGCGAGTACCGAATGGCTTAAAAAGACGTGCAAATAAATAATAACATTTTCTGACGATGCAACAATGACCCGATTAGGCAAGTGACTATTCTGTCAACTGTCCCGAAATGCGAGTGAAAGTCTTTTTGGCCGATATACGGTATATATATCTCAGTATTTTCATTTTTGTATTTTAAAAAAATCTGTATTTAATATATATATATTTCACTTACTGCCCAATGTTGTCCAACAAAACAATACATATTAAAGGCTAATAAAGTGAATGTAAGCCTTTATATTATGTGCAAAAAAGGGTTAAAATCACATTTCATTCTAACATTGCAATCTAAAAACAAAAACAAGGCTTTTACAGTGGAAGTTAACTAAACTAAAAATGAAAATAAATGAGAACAAAAGCACAGAGTTGTGTTAGGCTATTTTGATTACCCCATTACAGTCACTTTACAGTCAGTGCTATCATAAAAAATAGACTTGTAGGTTTAAAATTCTACATGTCACATTTATTGTCCAACTACAAATATTTCAGCGAAATGTATAATTTAGTCAGAATTATTGCGCTCCTGTTTAATTGAGCCCTGTCTGTTTGGCGCACATGCGCACGGCGGCGCTCGTTCACTGTTGTTTGTGAAATATAAGTTATGCATTCAGGAAGACAGCACATCTCAAACACATTAAACAGCGCGAGTAGCCTCGGTCCCTGTCAGCGGCACATGCAGCCTTTCTGTCAAAGCAAATGACGGGCCGAGCCGCTTAAACTATACTATGTCTTATCAGTTTACTCCTGGCAAACAGTGAATTGAAACACACTATTTGCACTACAAAACACCGTAAGCACAAAGCCTTTAAAACTCGCTCATCTGTGAGAGATTATGTCCTAACCTTCAGAAACGGAGACTCCTCAAGCATGTCCAAGAACTCCGGGAAGTAATCGCCCACCTCCTCATCTACTGCACCGACCAGACTGATTTGCCTCATGGGACCAGCTCTATATGTCCCTGAGCAGTACGTTCGGCTCACCTGCAACATAAAAGCCCTTCAGAGCCGGGAAACATCCTAACACACACTTTCTAAAGTTTCATGATACAAACAAAAAGTTTAAAGGCCAATTCATGCAGAGATAGATAACTACATTAGCATTAATGGAACAATAATGTTTTGTTTATTATAAGCACCAGCTCCGGTTATGTCGTCTGCACCCTTAAATGCTCAAGCGCTTTCAAGTCAGGTGGATTCTGATTGGCTGTCAATGTTTTTATAATTCATCAACTGGAAAAAATCACTGTGAAAATGACTCCAATGATATTTTCTCAGAATGAATCTCATAGAATTTGAACAATAATTAAAACATTATAGTTATTGTTCTTTGTGTAAACGGAGCTTGAGGCAAGATCTACAATAATGTGGTGTTCAGACTGCCATAAATGTGAAAAAAATAAAAATAATTTCCCTGAACTGTGATTCTCCTGCTTCTTACAAGAATGAATTCAATAATGTCAGTTTGTTTAGTCTCCAAGACGGTAGAAAATTTGGTCTGCATCACATAAGACTTCCAGCCACCTGACTTGTGTAAATAATAAATGCAGCTGCTTTTAAAAGTACTCTAGAAGTGAAAAAAGCTAAATTAACACATTTCAGATATTTCGATATACATTACCAGTGTTTCCCATGCATTGATTTATTTGTGGCATTTGACTTCATTGAATAAACATGAGCACTGTACGTTTCAAAATCATAACACGGCACGTGTTTTATATGAATGGATCTCTGAAGGAAACCGACCGTCTTCAGAAAAGTTTCGATGGCATTTTCATTTTATGTGATAAAATTTGCGTTCATGAGCGGAGCTGCTTTGATTACAGCCATTACTGGGGAAACCGCGGTTTCTGCCGCTCTCAAAGCACCTCCTGCTGGCAGACAATCAGTTTGCATTTTCAATAATAAGCCCATCTCCAGCGATTTTTTTTGTTTTCTGCAGGCACTCAGAGGCACTTTCATACACTTATCCTACTGAAGCACATTTGTTTTAATCTATAAGAATAATCAGCCTACACTACCAGTCAAAGGTTTTCTCAAGATTTTTTTATTTTTTTTTAAGAAGTCTCTTCTGCTCACCAAGCCTGTATATATTTGATCCAAAGTACAGAAAAACCAAACTTTTGAATATTTTTACTATTTAATAACTGCTTTCTCTTTAACTCATTTTTAAAGTGTGATTTATTTCTGTGATCAAAGCTGAATTTTCCGCATCATTACTCAGTCTTCAGTGTCACATGATCCTTAGAAATCATTCTAATATGCTACATTAATGTTGAAAACAGATAGTACATTTTTTTTTTTCAAGATGCTTCGTGAATAAAAGATAAAAGGGCCAGCATTTATCTGAAAGAAAAAAGCTTTGTACCATCATACTACTATATCCAAGGCCATAAGCTTGGAGTAGTAAAGTTCTATTCATCAAATGAAACCCTGAAAAAATTCTATTCCTGCTTTCAACTAATAAGAATGTTTTTTGAGCAGCAAATCAGAATATTAGAATGAATTCTTTAGGATCATGTGACTGGAGTAATGATGTAAAAATTTAGCTTTGAAACCACAGGAATAAATTACATTTTAAAAATATATTCAAATAGAAAGCAGTTATTTTACATAGTAAAAATATTTCAAAATGTTACAGGTTTTGCTGTATTTTTGGATCAAATAAATGCAGGCTTGTTGAGCAGAAGAGAATTCTTAAAAAAAAAAACATAAAACATTTTACTGTTCAAAAACTTTTGACTAGTATATATACTATGTTTTGAAGTTAAAGATCATACTACTTAATAAGGTGAGTCTGAGATGTTTATTTGACAGTGTTTTCACATTTCTTGTTTGTATGAAGGCTAAATACAAATAAAAGTTGAACATAAATAAATTAGTGCTGTTTTTTTGTTGTCTAATAAATTAGCCTAAATAGGTGTTATAGGAGTGGTTTATAGACTTGGCAAATTCATTTTCCATAAGTTTGTAGATACAGACATCTGTTGTGGGTGTTCTTGGCAGTTTTTATGAGGCTTTTTAAAATAGTGTTCATATCGATATCGGAATTATATCGTATCGACCAAAATTAAGAAATATACCGTGATATAAATTTAGGTCATATCGTCCAGCCCTACTTGAAGTTGTAACCCAAAATGTTACGAATGCAAAATGTCATCCTACCTGGGAGTGGAAGTTGGCAATCGTGGTGGTCTCAATGTCCTTTTTACCAAGGATTTCCATCTTGACAGGTGTGTTTGGGAAATTGAAGGCAAAGTAGTCCAAGAAATCAGGCAGGTAGGCAGCCGCTCCGTGCACCACTGCGAGTGCGTAGCGTGCAGCTCCTTTAGGGTGTTCAGCAAAGGCGAGATCCAGAAACTCCTGGGCGAATCTTTCAGTGTCCCCCGGTCGCAGTAAAGACAGTTCATCTGCGTATGCGTGTAGTACAGATGCCCCTCCATTGGGCTGCTTTTCCTCATGGATCAGTCTGCTGAAGGAGCCGTTGGTCTGAAGCCACGAGCTGCGGATGTAGTGGTCTTGGTGTGAGAGGAACGGCTTCTTCTCAGCTTTGGGAGTGTAGTACTCACCTAAGCCTGGACACGGCTTCTCATCTTTGATGTACACATGTAACACAGGGTCTTCAGAAGATGGCAGAGCATCTCCTGTCAATCCTGTATACATTGTCTGGACCTCTTTGTTGTGTATGTGCAACTTCTTGCCACGCTCATCTTCACGATGCCGCCGCTTCTTTTTCTTTTTCTTTAAAAGGTATTCTTCCAGGGTCTGGGTTTTGCCATTCTCACTATGGGGCTCTGAAAAGATCAATAGAGATGGTAGAGCATAGAAAAACTATTAATAGTTCGTAGCTTCTTAGTCTTTACCTACGTACAATTGTAAACATGAAAAACCTCACAAAAATTATTTTGTGGCTCCTTAAAAACTTTGTAGATACTTCTTGATAATCAATTACCAAATGCTTACCAAATATCCAGCAATTCTGGACATTTGGTGGTCCATAAATAAGTTATCTCTGTAAGACGCTCCTACTTAATATCTAATACTACTACATTTATATAAATTTACCATGGTAACCACTGACCACAGTTTTGGGCACAATACCATAAGTACTACACAGTTGCTGTTATTAACTAACTCATATTAATTCCTTTTTCTTTTTTTAAAAGTGTCAGTTCCATGGTACAAAGATGGGAGCAAATGGTATGGCAATACTATAGTACGGTCTTTCAAATCTTTACACAGTTGAGTTAAGGTTGCTCTGTGCCTGCTCAAAATTCTGTGACATAATGGTGCATATAAAAGTCAGACTAAATTAAGCTTGCTCTGACCCACATTAGCCCTTGTGTCAGTTGTAGTGTGAAATTTGGCATAATTAGGCCTGTCGCAATAATCAATATATTGATTTATCGCACAATATATGTACATGACCTCAATCATTTTTGGTGACGCAATATATCGGCCAATAATATATTGGCCATTATATTGGCCGATATATTGTGTCACCATGTGACATTAATGTCATTTTTTGCATTCCACTTGCGCCTGTGTCTTTTGCAGCTTCTCGTACATAACGTGATGTAGTCATGAGGTGCTAGTTCAAATTTAACAAGTGCTTCTACAAAAAAAAGTTTCATCTGCAGATATGGCCTTGTTTAGGGATCTGTGCCTTTATGCATACGGACATCTGACTGCTAAGTAGTGATTGTGTTTTTCAGCAATAGTGTGCACCCTTCATTTACAGAGAAAAGAAGGTCAGGGAAAAATCTCCATAAAAGTTATTTGTGAATTTTTCTTTTTTCTACTTGTTACTTTGCATTTTTTGTTAGAAAATGTTTATTTACTATTTCTTCAAGTTTTTAAGGTATCTAATATTTCGACTTAATTTCCATGATCTAAATATTCTTTAAAATTAAACGTTTGTTGTCATTTGGAAGTGTGTAGGCCTTCTTGTATTATTATGCTGTTATTTTATGATTATATATTCAGTGGCATAACATGGTCTTAAAATGACAATAATATGGTTTATCGCATTTATTTCTGGGGCAATATATCGCACAACAAAAAGTTGTTATCGTGACAGGCCTAGGCATAATAACACAGGACAGAATGATCACCATATATAAGGTACTGGAAAACACTTCAAAGAACATCATAGTATTGTGTCTAAAAACATGGTATTATTATGGTATCGTGTTAATAAAAAGCTACAGCAATACCACGCTACTTATGTTTGTGAAATTACAGATGAATGTAGTAACAGCGAGTTTAGTAAACATTACACATGACAGATGTAAGGAGAACGTCTCTAATACTAAACAGAGAAAAAGTATATATTTGCATTTCATTTAAGATGTACTTTCGCAGCTGTGAAAAGTTTCTTCCTCAATAATCTTGAGCAGTTCTGCTCATCTGCAAGAACATTGCGCTCGAGTGAATGGGGGCGTTCACACAAGCGTGCTCGCGCATGGGTTAGCAGCGGAGGCTAACTGCACTTTCTCCGCTCACTTTGAAGTTGGAAGCCAGCCAGTAATGTAAAATCGTTTGGCTTACGTGTAAACGCTGTTAAAATTACCTTTCTTTTTTTTGCATTCCCCCACTTTAACATTCGCCTCGGCGTTTTCCTTCTTGGGCTTGAGTTTGGCGTCCTTCTCGATGTGTTTGGGCTTGTTATTGGGGGTCTCGGCCTTCGCTACTTTGAGTGGCGTGAAAGTGAACAGCGGGGAAGGTGGCAGGACCGTCTTCTGCGGGACGTGTGCTGCTGGTGTCACTTTTCGCGGCGGCCAGCCCGGAGGTAATTCTTTCTTGGAGCTGAGGAGGTGATGCTGTTGATGATGGCGGTGTTGCACAGGTGCCTGCTCTTTGCTGAAGTTGCGCGCTTGGCTGTTCTGTTGTTGGTGCGGTGGATGCGCTCGTTGGTGGTGCTGTAACGTTAGCTTTATTTTCTTCGCTTCCTTCTCCGCTCTCTCGCGCTTGTCATCGGACGGCGAACATTCCCGTTTTTTCTTCCTTTTCTTCTCTTTGGTGGCTTTGTCAAAGCTGTCCCTGCTCTTCTCCTCTACTTTGACGCGCAGTAGGTCGACCTGTGCAGCCATTTTGCACGTAAATTTAAAAGGCTTTAAGAGGGACTTTTTGCGCATGTCTATTGGGAGCTGTAGTTCTTTTTTGTCCCTAGCCAATCGGAGCTCACGCGTTTGTAGTTTTCCCGCTCGGAGCGCGCATGCGCACAATCGGTAGCGTTGGGGGTAGTGATGTTTCTGTACTGCTATGGTTCAAGGTATGCGTGCGCTGCTGCACGCACCTCGGCCAGTGACTGACGTAATGCTGAAGCAGCTTCAGGGGTTGGGCGGTTCCGTTTCGTTGAGAGGAGATAAATGCGCTCGGAGTTGAGCTCACAACCAACAAAAGAGCAACACACAACATCCTGGAGATAATAGTCGCACGGTGTTGGATTTCTTTAGGGGGCGTTGACACGGGAGGCTTTCTTGCTATTTGGGCTATTTTTGGTTGGTCTATGTACACAACATAGGCCTATGCCAGACGGACGTCTTCAGATATTGCGTCGCATCTGCCTGTTATTGGCGGCACGAGCGTTGCATTTTTTTTTTTTAAATCGGTGTGTCAAATTAAAAATAGTAATAGGCTTGCTCGAGATGCATCGACGCTGCGCAGACCGATCGGCGTGTGACATCAAAGTACCGCGAGAGCGATTCAAAAGCTTGGAGTCTCTCCAATCACTCTCGCGGTACCTCGGTCATACGCCGATCGGTCTGCGATTGATTGTATGACTCGTTTTTAAATGTCAAAACGTTCAAGTTTAAAGTTAGTTTTAGTATTTTATTGTAAGTGGAAATTATATTTAGGTTCTAAATGACTGTTTTATAAGTTAAATTATCGCAGCAACAGGGTGGGACAATACAGTTAGCACACAAACATCACGTAGACGTCTATTAGACATCTGCAAGATGTATTTTTCAGTGTTTTCTCATCTGCAATACACCTATAGCTTCCTATCATATCAAATAGACGTTTAAAAAATATCTTTATTGGTTGTATGTAGAATGTATGTAAAACTGACATCTTAAGGACATCCGTCAGATGTTTGTACACAGCAGATGCTTTCCAGATGAAGTGATCTTTAACAGACATCTTGCAGACGTACGTGTGCTATCTGGGACGTTAGAAAATAAGTTTATATCAATAAAATTTAAATAAAACGTGTCTAATATGGCTCTAGGTTGTACGCTTATCATTATTATGATGGGTACCACGGGGATACTTCATTAGCAAAGGAATCTCTGAACTGATTTTCAACGGTTTTACTATGACCCTAGCAAAGAACCTGTTCAAAACTTAAAAGATCAAGAGCATCTTTAGTAAATCTTTAGGGCATCAGTGCATGACAAGTCATGACCAGAGTCATTGCGGTTAAACCACTCGCTCTCGCATATAGATAGGCTGATACTCTCATTACTTAAAATATAACGGGAGGCGAGTGTAGAATGTTGTTGTTTCGTTATCCCCACAAAGGCAATGGGAGACAGGCGGTCCTGTCATGGTATTTTTATACCTTTACAACTACCACAATGTAGAGACCACAAGGCTTTTTTGTGTAAGATAAAGTAATGCAAGGCCACAGTATCATACATACAACCTCATGACATAGATCACTAATAAACAAGCTACAAAGTGTTGAGATTAAGGCGGGTCATGAACTGAGTCAATCAATTCCCGTTGCTGAGCTTTTGGACGGATATAAAAACATGGCAGTAAATTTCAGAACTCAAAACTCTCATTAGTCTAAAAAATTTTATATTGAAGCCAATGAATCTGCCAAAAACGGCCACCCCTGAAATGACACTGGCCACCCCATTGGCCCCCCCCAACCAGAAAGATTGGAGTTTTTTTAGAATAATAATTTTATTTTATAAATTAACACGGACATTGACGAAACACTATATTAAAAATAAAATTAATAAACTTGTATGATGTGTACTGTAGAATACTCTCTCAACAGTGTAACAATTGTTTTGATGAAGTGATGGGTTAAACATCTATGCTTTCTTTATACTTTTACTCTCATTTGAAATTTGCACTCCAAATAAACATGACGGTACTTGCAGTTGAATTGCAGAGTGACTTTTTTCTATTTTGCTCTATACAGAGAATAGTAATTGCCAAAAATTAATGTCTGCCATTATATTTAGGCATGCAACATTTTTACTGGCCCCTTTCGGCCACACTATAAAAATAATCCTGGAGGTGCCACTGCACACAAGTGTGAGTAACGTTTTATTACGTGTCTCACTATTGCTTTGTTATTACAGATCGTTTGATATGTACTGAGTATTTATACGTTTTTAATCTAAATCACAGCAGTGTCCGTCTATGAAGGATGTAGGCTGTCAAACATACACAACTGTTAGCCAATCATTGCAGTGGGCGTTTACTTCCGAGTCTACAATCCGCCACATCTATTCAAACAGAGCTTTCTGATGAGGGGGGTCAAAACAGGACAGAAAGTAGCTTATTACTTCTAAATTATGTTTTCTGATGTAAAAATCTTGATAACATTATAAGTGGACCTCAGAGAACAGTACAAAGTAATAAAAAGGGCAGTTCATGACCCCTTTAATGATCAAGAAGCAATCATAAACCTTGTTAGAAAGTATTCACATTTTTCATCATGATTAAATTATAGAAGCACTGTAGCATATGCAATGTTTGACTGATGTCTGCTCTGCCCATACGGACACTTAATATTATGTATTCGACAAATACGACGGCAGTGACATTCAAATACGGTTGGAAAAAGATATTGGACAGGGGGGGGATATCTTGGGTCTGAGCGGTGCCAGGGGGGGATGGCGGCAAGACCGGAAGAATGCCACAGCCAAAGTGTTCGGCACGAAGGCAGAGGCGACAGGCCCGGGGCGAAAGGACCAGCAGCGGGACATTGAAAGGAGATCGGAAGAGGCATAAAGACACGTTAAGGAAGAGGAATCCATAGGGGGAAACAATCAGTATGAACAGTCGAGTGCGAAATAAAAAATATAATGTTAGATTGGATAGTATGTCAAAATATATCTGAATTTCTCCTAGTTCTGCTTCACCTTCTAATGATATGAGCGAACATTTGATCCCAAATCTACACACCGTGCAAATGCTCCACCGAGATTAACTGTAAAAGCTATAGCACTGTGAAAAAATATGTGTTTGTTAGGAAGCCGAAAGTCGTATCGGCAAGCTGGAACACTAATAAGTGACCTGGCTCAGAATGGATACAAATATCTATACCGCTATACATTTATATGTTTATATAATCATATTCATTTCAATAAATTACATATGCATCGTCTTCAACACACAAGTAGTAAACAATATACTTAACCTTAAACTCAAGTTTCTGGGCTTTTAAAGATGGATATGTCGAAAATTCACTGCAAAACAAAGCTGAATAATGCACAGCCTAAACAAAGTCACTTCTCAGGACTGGATCTTGAGGACAGTTGCATCACTGAAAAGTCGTTAAGGACATGCGGAGAATCAAAGATGGAAAATTAAAGGGATAGTTTACTCAAATGAAAAAGGTTGTCATCATTCACTCATCCTCATGTCATTTCAGCACCGTATGTCTGTCTGTCTTCTGTGGAAGATCAAAGATTTATTGGTCCATACAATAGAAGTCAATGGTCACCAAATTGGTTTAGTTACCAACATCCTTCAAATATCTTCTTTTGAGTCATACAGGATTTGTAACATCAAGAAGGCTGATAAATGCTGACAGAATTTTCATTTTTGGGTGAACTATCCTTTTAATACATATTAATAGACATTTTTTAAACCTTCACAGAAAAGCATCCTTCATGTTATCGTCACAGGAGCAAAGAGACATGGATGAGTTTGTAGCTGCAGTCTGATTGGCACAAAACAAAACTGAGGCTCGTATTGTTGGTGGACTCAAGCAAACGCTGCATGCTATCAGTGTAGATGGTGATAGTCATACCAAAAAATCCACAGTGATTCACATCAATAACTGCTCCCAAACACATTAGACTCCATGCACCGGAGGCTGAATCCTTGCGGAGCTGGGCACCTTCCAGGGGCCTGGGGTTATAGGGGCTCTCTTGTTGGTAGGGTTTCCATTCTGGGGAGTCTCTTGAGGGACACCCTCGATATCCTCTTCCCCTCGAGGCCTGTCTTGTCCTCTGTGGTCCTTCCGGTTGAGGGTACCGCTTTCAGACCACTGAGGTTCTGCTGTCTTGTCCCTCGGGGATCTGTCACTGCCACCTCTTGAGACCTCAGGTCTGATTTCTCCTGTTTCCCTGTCCTGCTTGTGCATAGTGCCCTCGTCTTTGTATCTCCTTCCAGAGTTAGGCTTCAATCCGTCAGTGGCTTTTTGAGGCACCTCTTGTCTGATCCCAGCGTTTTCCTTCTTGGTCTTCCTGGGGCTTGGGGATCGAGTTTCTCGTCCACTAGGATCACTCTTGTTGTCCATGTTTAGAGTCTTTTTTGGACTCTGTAAGCGTTCTTTCCCATCCTGTCTCTGGGGGAGTGTAAAATTGTCATTGTTGTCACGAGGCATGCTTGGGTCGCTCTTTCTAGTTTGCTTTTTGCCGTCTCTGTAATGTCTGTGTGAAGCAGCCACCGGGTCGAAGAAGAGCTCCTCGGGTGGAGAGGGGTTGACCTCAGGGGAGTGAGAGATGAAGGATGAAGATGCTGGTGTCGACGGCTCATTGGATGCAGAATACCTTGGAGAGTTTGCAGATGGCCCGGTCATCATATCTTTAACATCTGAAACGCAAAACATGATAATTATTAGTGTAAGAAGATAGGGAAGGACAATAAAACCAATTATTTTGAAGGTGCACTCAGTCTGTTTTGTAACATGTAAAAGAGCAAATCAGTCTTTTTGGTAAGACATTTTTGGTTAAGAAAGATATTTTTTGAATAAAATTTATTTTTATTTAGCAAGGATGTACTACATTGATAGAAAGTGACAGTAAAGGTATTTATAATGTCATTTTTTATTTTAAATAAATCTGTTCTTATAAAACTTTTTATTCCATCAAATAATCTTGAATTTTTTTACAAAAGCAGAAAGATTTTATTGACCCCAAATTTTTGAATGGCGGTGTGTTTGTTTGTTTGTTTATTTGTTTAGTCGAATTCTTTTCTCTGTATTAATAACCTGTCAAACATTTTTAAATCAAGCTCATATTCCGTTTCTTATATTTTGTTTAACCCCTTGGTGTTGTTCAGTCAATTTTAGCTCAGAAAAATCTTTTGAAATGTTAAAAATCGCTATTTCATCAGAATGGTACGAAACTCTATGAAACTTTTATGGCAGTCGCTATGTGACCACAAAAAAAAGTGAACTCTATTTGAAAAAGCTAAATGGTCATAAAAAAATAGTCACACTTGTGTTGTTTGCGGTCAAAAATGACAGCCCTTGGAAATGAATGGGAAATATGCAAAAATACAGAGAACTTTTTGTGTGTACAATCTACAATCTTCCACAACGCTGAAAAAATTGCACAACAATGAAAAAGGTGACACTAAAATATCAAGAGTGCAAAATAAACACACTCAACCCCCCCTCCCAAACACACACACACACACATATATACTGTATATACGAACTAGTATGATGAAAAAAACCTGTACACCAAGCATGGTTTTCGCATGATTGACATAAATCATAATTCAGCCACAATGCCTAAGACACCAAAGTTAAACTCTAACGCACAAGGAAAGAAAACAGAAACACCCCTCACTTACAGACACAACACAACACACTAATTATACAGCATTTCGTTCATTTTTGTTGAATTGCTGTTATGGGTAACAAACCGGCGGCCTGAAAGCTCTAAAATGCGGCCTTCTGGGCGGGGCCAGTAATTGCAAGGCGCAGGCACCCGAAGGTCAATTCGCGTGACGTCCTGCCGCCGAAGGTACCTTCTGCTGATCTAATGTTAAGCACTAGATGTATCCTTCACTGCCTTTGATAGCCCACAATCCTGTGCGTTCCATTCTCTGACAGTTAAGCTAAAAAATAAAGATGACGTCTGAAAGTTGCGTTTGGTGGTCAGTTTATTTGTAAATGTATGTTTCTGACTAACTTTTTGCACTTTTGATGATATTTCTAGCGAGAAATCCTATTATAATAATAATATGTCTTAAAAAAAAAACAAACAAAAAAAAAAAAAAAAAAAAATATAGAATCTAAACTCGTCCTCTTTGGGTATTTTTTGATCATTTAAACCGTTATGCGGTCTCAGAACCTTGTCCGAAATCAGTTTTCAATGAGGTTGCCTCGTGCAAAACACCTTGCTGCAAAGGCATTGCCTCATAAGCAGCGAGCAGCAAGTCAGCTGGTCAGCTTCCACAGGCCACAGCCAAAAGGTCTTTCCCCCCCCCCCCCCCCCCCCCCCCCCCCCCCCCCCCCCCCCCCCCCCCCCCCCCCCCGCTCCCCCCCCCCCACCCCCCCCCCCCCCCCCCCCCCCCCCCCCCCCCCCCCCCCCCCCCCCCCCCCCCCCCCCCCCCCCCCCCCCCCCCCCCCCCCCCCCCCCCCCCCCCCCCCCCCCCCCCCCCCCCCCCCCCCCCCTCTGTTTCAGTTTGACTGTATAAAATTTTATGCAAAACTGCCAGTTCAAACAAACTAAACAAATCTAAATATTACAAAAAGTTGTCTTTGAGAATGTCTAAATATATATCCAGATCCACAACTTAATAAAAATAAGTATTAGTCTAAAAACAACTAGAATTTATAAGCCTTTTATATAGAGCTATATAGGAATCTAGTGGCTAAACCATGGAATTGCAGATGTTTTTGTGTTTTTTACTCCCACCAGATGGCACTAATTTGCCTTAAAATGTTTTATTTTAAAGGCATTGTCTCTATTTTAACATGAAATACTGCCATAATTGAAAAGTAATAGAAAAATATTAGAAATTTGTTTTATTATTTTCAATGGGAAGAAATTGATCATAATTATTGCATAAATATTCATTAGTACCATGAAATTCTCTCAAAATAAAAAATATTATTGAACCAAAATACATTACATTGATTTCACTGAAAATAAAAAAAGTTACATTTCAGGTGTTTGGTCACGTTTGACCGTGAACAACACAAGTGTGACTCCCAAATGAACAATACCAGAAGGTTAAATAAAAAAGATGTACCTAATATTCTGTTGTGCTGGTCAGCTGTTATGCTGAAACCTTGTGATGTGGATGCAGCAATCACACCATGATTAATTTAGTCATTAAACGAAACTATAATAATAGGGAGGGAGAATATTATTATAGTATATAATAATATTAGACTATTGATACAGTATGACTGGAGTGAATGTACAATGTAATTTAAATATATTTTTCAAATGTGCTGTTCATTTCTTTGTGCAAAACTTTTTAATGAAGAAAAAAATGACAGAGTGCACGTTTAAACACTGCAAATTGGATTTAGCAAATCTGCAGAATACAACTGATAGACTGAACATAATTAACCTGTCTTCTGAAATGCATTTCAGCAGAGACATGATTCTCAATTAAACTGTCACAGTTTTCAGTCTTCAGTGGCGTTTGGCCTCCAGATACAGTGACACAATTCGAGCAGCTGAAACCGGCTATGAGAAAGAGTTAGACCCAGAATGGAAAAGTTGCTATTTTCTCTCAAGATAAAATGTCACGCCGCCAGACGTGAAGCAACAAGAACCAAACATTAAACCCAAGCTGGTGGCTCCTGACATGGGTTTCAATTTCTTTGTCATTTAACTGTCTGGTAAGAAATATATTTGGTCACATAGCATCACTCCAGAGCAGTATTCCCAACTAAGGGCACGTGAACTCCAGGGTTTTGCTTAAATTATATGCTCTGATGACAGTTACAAATACTGTCACATAAATATCTACAACACATGGTTATTATTGTTAACTAAAAAAAAAAAAAAAACACCAATCAAGCTGAATACATAATCTTTAAAAACCCTAAAAATTAGTAATCTTGGCACTGGCAACTAAGTTTAAAGTGAAGTACTTTAAATACTAACAACTAAAATGAAAGAAAACAAATATATATAACTAGAATATATCTATATATATATTATAAGTATATCTATATTATCTATATAATCTTTTTTTTTTTAATTGACGAAACACATAACTTACAAAAAACCTAAACTAAAAACTATGAAACTATGAAAATAATGGGCTTCATTCATGAGATACAGAACATATTTCTATCTAAATCATAAATATACAGTGTATCATATAAATAAAAATGTTGTACTGTAAATCCTTTGTAAACCATTCTTATATAAATATACAATGACTTAAAAGCAACAACTTATGTGATAATTGTTTAATAAAAATGTGAACAAAAATGATCACAAAAAGGAAAGTGATCTAGAAAATGGCCAGTCATTACTGTGTGTTTATATAGAAATATATGATCATGAATTGTGAATTGTGATCACTCATATTTCCTTCTTTTCTTTAGTGACATTCAAAATCAAAAGGTTCATTTTAAGGCAAAGGAAAGGGAAAGAAAGGCAGAACTGCACATACACAAAATAAGCATAGAGGAGGAATGCAACGTTTACCAAAGTTATTATAGGGACAGACCAAGAAAAGCAGAGAAGCCTTTAGTGATGCTCTGGTTTCATGTGGAAGCACAATGTGGAGGAGGAAGAGTTCAGACCTAAACCAGGAAGAGAGAGAGAGAGGTGCATAGAACAGTGCCCAGACAGAGAAAGAAACCAGCAAAAATTGAGACAGGAAGCAAGAGTGACAGCAATGCATGAAGATAGGAAGGTCTGACATAACATGCATACGACCCACATCCCCAAATCACTCAATAGGCCTCATTCACTAATAATTGAGTAATTGTGTGCATACTTACAGTATCTATTTCGGCAATTAGTGTTGATCAATATGCATGCAATGTTTAGGCAATAGAAAGGTAAGTGTGATGATGATTGTAATATTTCTGTAAATCCACCGTGGTTATACTCTTTATGACTATATTGTAATAATGTTCTGAACAAGAGTACCCATGTTGCATGAAGTACCTTTAGAAAGCACTCTGTTGAGAAAAGATAACCGTCACAATGCATTTTCAATGGCTTTTGAAACAGCAGTAGAAAACAAACCCATCTTCAGAAATGGATTTGTTTCTCAGAGGGGAACATGCAGGCTTGAGGGAACTGATTTTTCTCGGTTCATGAAGCAGACGGAATTCAAATGAGCGATTAAACTTAAAGAGGTGGTTTGGGATGGAGAGCGTCTCTCAGCTATGTCGGTTCATTGTTTGAGAGGTCGGGTATTAAACAGACTCACTATGATCAGGCACCAGGCCAAGTCCGGGCCTCAGAAGCAGCAACACTTTATTGCCCCCGGCCTGGATGAGCTCAATGGCCCGTGTGTGTGTAATGCCCTGTGTGGGTTCACCGTTGATCTCCACAATCTGATCTCCCACCTGTGAGGTTACAAACACAGAACCACTGATTTATTTGTATTTTACTTGTTATATAATTTAACTGTATAATAATAATAATAATGTTATTTTTCAAATGTTATTATTCCATAATGTTTTATTTGATCTAAAATACACACTACTGTTTAAACGTTTAGTGTCAGTAAGATTTTTTTATGTCAGCATAACCTAACTTATCAAAAGTGGCAGTGAAAACATCTTTAATGTTTATAATGATTTCCATTTCAAATAAAGGCTGCTCTTTTGAACTTTCTATCCATCGAAGAATCCTGAATAGTCAGCTTCATCCTACTGCCTTAAAACTTTGACCTTTCAACGTTTTGAACATTGATGTAATGGTTTGAATTAATAAATGTTCCATTTATTAATATGATGCGTTTCATAATTTTTTCATAAGGTCTTTTGGTATTAGTGTAAGCCTGAAACTTACATATCCTGCCATCTTTCAGTGCAGGACCGTCCTCAGCTAGTCTGAGGATGAAGAGGCCCAGGTTATATTCCTTCCCTCCTCGCAGACTGAAGCCAAAACCTCTCTGTCCTATTCTAACTCCACGGTTAACACCCTGAAAAGAGAGATGTCAGTTACAATTTGTTTGCATATGAATATAAACAGTTCAACACAATCTAAATTCAACTTAAAGGTGCTGTATGTAAGTTTTTACTGTACTAAAGCATACAAATACCATAATATGTTTGCAGATATTTAAAAAACATGCTAAGTTAACATGTTTGTTTATCTGAAAAACAATGCTACAGTCAGTTATTCTCCTTTGAAAATGTGCGTTCCGGGCCGGAATGTCGGTCTCTGTTTTGGTTTGTGAAACCCGCCCCACTGCCAGTTTACCCAATTGTATTTCGGCACCCCGGGTTGCCAGTTGGCGGAAAACACAGCGTATTTCATTTCACTCATCGGCAAGTTTGCTCGTTCCTGTTGGTGTCGCCAATCTGGCAACCTGCTTATGCCTCAAGTCTGAGGAGGAGGGGCCAGGTGAAAAAAACCCTCTCCAATATTTTTAATTTGGACTGCAATACCTAGTTCAACCACTCGGTGTCAATGCTACATACAGCACCTTTAAGACATTCACATTACATTTAATTGCACTGTCGAGTCACTAAACTATGCAAATATATTATCACACATTTCTTGCTAAAACACTAAATATATCACAACATTCTGTTCTGAGTGCAAAAACAAACTGCTCTACCACACCTGTCCGTGCTAATGAGAAACGACACTTGATTTGCATATCTACACTCTGTCATTAGCATTATATATTACTTATTTTGCAAACATTTCCTCCATTTCATAGCTCATAAAGTCACTGTAGCCTATAGTATTAATCCTTAAGGTGACAAATGCTTCCATCTCAAAGTTTTAAATTGAATTTAATCTTCATAAAACGTGAGCTGCATGAAAATTAAGTACTTAAGTCAGTTGCATAATTATCTGTGAACTCTTATTACTACACAAATTATTACTTGAAGAACTGCCGTTGTCTCATTTACATCTCACCTGCTTTGGTCCTGAGGAGATGACAGCCCCTATCTCACCCTGCGGCAGGGATTTGTGTTCCGCTCGGGCCATAGTGTCTTTCCTCTCCTCCGTTTCTACGCCATTCCTAAACGACACACAATTAAATGCTGCTTTAGTGCATTTAATGAACTGTTGCACAAAATGAATGCATCTCCCTTTATCCATCGTCATGTTATCCAGCGCAGCTAAGAGTGTTTTTGTTCTTGAGAATTTGCAGTTCATGATCGTGATTCCTACAAAGAAGCTGAGAGTCCTCTTCAGGACCTCAAAGGTCTGTGGAGCTAATTACATCTTTTTGTTGGTCTTAAGTGTGGGCAAAAGCTTTGACAGTGGCTGCCCCTCTTATCTGAACCTTGACTGTAGAGCAAGTTCACAACAAGTCTACTCAATTTTATGCTGAAAAGAATGACCTGGACCATGTGCTTGGAACCGAAATGAAAGGAGAGGTCTTGAGCGTTCTTGACAGAAGAGTAATGGAAAGAGGTCATTGAAATAGGAAAGATGTAGAAGTGGAGAGGGCAGGATGTTATGATGTGTACATGCGTAACTTGGGGCCCTGTTTCTTGCAGCTATAAAAGACAAGCAATTTTAGCTATATTATTTGTTATATTATATTATTTGGACATACACAACCATTCAAGCATTTGATGTTACTAAGATTTTTTTTTAAAATCTATGTTAACCAA
Source organism: Sinocyclocheilus anophthalmus (assembly GCA_018155175.1). NCBI lineage: Eukaryota > Metazoa > Chordata > Actinopteri > Cypriniformes > Cyprinidae > Sinocyclocheilus > Sinocyclocheilus anophthalmus. Next base: position 185,152 of record JADLZN010004424.1, read on the forward strand.
GACTAACAAATACTGTAATATAGTTTTCTTTTCAAATGTAATTAGAAATGTGATTTATTTCTGTAATGGCAAAGCTGAATTTTCATGATCCTTCAGAAATCATTCTAATTTGACTCCAATCACTCTAATAATTTGGTGCTCAAGAAACATTTATCAGTGTTGTAATATTTTTGTGGAATCCAAGATACGTTTATAAAAAAAAACTAAAACAAAAACACAGCTTATTTGAAATATACATCTTTTGTAACATTATAAATGTCTGTACTGCATAAATGTCTTTTGAACAATTTAATGCATATTTGCGGAATAAAAAATTCTTACTGACCCCAAACTGAACAATTGTGTACATGCATCACAGGAGAATTTTATCATGAAGATTTACTACATCACATTATAAATTATTGAATTGTTTTGGAATGTTAGTATTATTTGTATTAAATGGTTATCTATGTCTTGTTGTTTCTTGTTTGATAGCATTTTATGTATCATGCATACAACAACAACAAAAAAATCTCAAAATTACAATTTGATTGGAAATTAAATAAATATATTTAGTTCTGAAGTCAAATATTTGATTCTCATCTCAAGCAATGTGGGACACAAATGTGGGACAGATTTAATTTGTGTAAAAACTGATTAAATTTCACATAATAAATATTGAAATCACATTGTTTAGATTATCATAGTTCTTAAAAGTAATAATCAATAGCCATTAATTAAGATTTTTAAAATGAAACCGTAAAAGGTTTGTAAGTTGACTGTAGAGACTGTGATTGTGTGTGTACATGTGTGTTGTGATTGAACTGGCCGTCAGGATGGAGCTTGTACCTGTCATCTCGGCTGGCAGGCTGCTGTCCCACGGCTCTGTGCTGGGTGGCTGGGCTCTGCTTGGCTGAACTAGTGCCTGACGGAGGTCCGCTGTGTTCTGAAAAATAAACAGGATTATCAGTGTGGCAGAAACACACATACACACACACAACTCCATCCCAAGTTTCAGTTTCAATCCTCAAAGTCAAATGCTTTAACAACAAAAATCAATATGCATTCTACTGCTTCCTTCCACCAGCTTACTGTTCACCAAAATAATGAAGAGATAATATATTTTCCCCAAAAGCTTACCCTCCTCAGGCACCACCGTGAGGGTAACAGCATTTCCAGCTTCTTTGATGAGCTGCACAATGTCGTTGTGGGACAGCTCAATAATTGACTGGCCATTCACAGCAGAGATGCGGTCACCCACTTTTAGCCGACCGCAGCGGTCTGTGGGACTGCCGTCAATGATGCGACCAATCTTATGTGGGATAACTGAGGACAGACAGAGATCAATGCTTATTTCAGTTATACATCTTCGATATACTGACAGACACTGAGAAGTGCTTTCAATAACTCCAGAAACTGATACTGATAAATAAATCTGATTATTCTCAAAGATTTACAGATGTGTCACATGATCAGGAAAAACACCCTGCATTACACGGTACACATACTATGAAACGAACATGCCAGGTTATATATGGTAATTAAAATTGTAAATAAACGTACTTTTTCGATGTTAAAATTACGAAGCTCAGCATAAGACATGCAGACGAAAATGTCATGTGTGGGGCTCTGTATATAATATTTACTCAAACTACAATGAAATATTTTTTATACAATATGGTAAGATTTTGGCAAGAAATTAATACTTTTATTATGATGTCAGAAAGATTTTGGCAAGAAATGAATGTTTATTCCGTAAGGATGCATTAAATTAATCAAAAAGTGACAGTAAAGTCATAATGTTACATTTCTAGTTCTACATTTCTTTCTATTCATCAAAGAATCCTAAAAAAAAAATCACAAAAACGTTTCCACAAAATAACTGTTTTTAGCATTGATAATAATAATGAAATGTTTTCAAATCAGCATATTAGAATGTTTTCTGAAGGCTCATGTGACACTGAAGACTGGAGTAATGGCTTCTGAAAATTCTGCTTTACCATCACAGGAATAAGTTACATTTTAAAATAAATGAATCTTTCACAATAGTACTATCTTGACTGTATTTTCGTTCAAAAACAGCCTTGATATCGCAAGGAAAATACACCCTTCAGCTTCAAACTACATTTTCAACTTTATAGCATAATTTCATAAATAAATCCTACAAACGTTCACAGTGTATGCCCTTATTCAGAGCTAATGGTAATTGCCATTATATCTGAATAAGCGTTTTTGTTACAGCTCTGGGGTTTATTACTGTAATACTTCACAGCTAAGCTAGCTTTGATTATATTATTGTAATTGCATTGTACAGTATGTCACACTTTCAAGCAACAGGAAGAAATATGTAATATAGATTTTAGCCACATTTTCAACAATGTTATGAGTCTGTAGTTGCACATCTAATGCAGCAGAACAAGGTGTGCTTTCTGAAGCTGACAGCAAAGTAGCAAAAAGCTTGAAAATCAGGGTGGGGTGAGACGAAGAGACAGACAGAGACACAAGGAGAGGAAAAAAAGCTTTGAAAGTCATTTCTAACCTCCAGGTGGAGGCTTGTTTTTAGAGGTGAGGATGACGAATCCGAAGCCCTCGTTGTCCTTGCGCTGAAGAGTGACGTCGTAGGGCTGAGGGTGGCTGTGGCTGGACACCTCGATGTGGGGTGGTTTGGGTGAGCCGTTGACCAACGCTGGAACATGTGGGGCCTGAGGTTGACCCCCATCATCTTCCTCTCTTTCTGCTCAAGCATATTACACTCATATAAGCATTCTCAAGCACAGTTTAAATGAACAAAGATTTATGGTGAGGTCCATGTCAGACTCCACAGTTCTGTACTGTACAATGTTATTTTTGTACAATTTATATACTTATATAGTATTTAATAATTGAGAATTTTTTAGATCGATACTTGTCTCGATAAAAAGAGGAAGAGACGCATCTTTATTCACACGCTTCGGATGTGTCAGTCATCGTGATCGTTTTATTTACATCAGCATGGGTTCGAAAATCACATTTCACTGCTTCAGACTCATGCCATCAAGAATTCGCTTTGAATATTTAAAGAGCTGGAATGCTGCACTTTACACTTATGCTGAGGGGAAGCACCAGACGTCAAGAAGCGAGCAGAGAAGGAAAACCTCTCAGAAAACATACAAATAAAGATAATTTTACATGTTTAATTACTATTTGGAGCATTGGGAGCGCTAGACGAGGGCTTAATTAACTCATTCCCTGATAGCACATGTACATCACAGAGATGTCTATTTGACATCTACATTTACATCTGCAAGACATATTTTTTTTACCGTCATTTGTTCATACTTCAATGGAAACATTTTCTGTCAGATGTCAAATAGACGTTTAGAAAGTGTCTTTAAGATGTTTATGATTTAGAATTTATGTAAAAATCTGATATTTGTACACATCAGATGCTTTCCAGATGAAGCGATCTATAACAGACATCTTGCAGACGTACGTGTGATATCTGGGTTTTTGTGAAAACCTCACATTCGACCATTTTTCACCCTTTTTTTTTTTGCCCGTAGCTCAAAATTAGCCTGTACGCATTCCAACTCATTTTGTCAGCACGGGTCACTTATCTCTCAGATTTAATGAGATTTGTATATATAGAAATAAAATCAGCTTTTAATTTTAGTACTTCAACGCAAACATTTTCATTCAGTTTTTTCATCTCATATGTTTAAGTATATTTCAGTTTCTTTTTATAAATTATAAAATAGCTTTATAAGTTATATAATTATAATACTCCATATCACAGCGGGATTGTTTATTTATCAGTGAAGTGCGGATCATTTTTACTGTTCTTGCAGTTACTTAGTGTTTGGTCATTGGCAAGTAATACGCTTTTATATATAATTGTTTTATATTCTCACCAAAGCCAAATTTTGCTTTACTAGTGCTAATTTTAGACTTTCACCTATTGTATTGTTTATTATATAGTTTGCCCAATTCCATCAGGGTCTGATGATTCACAAAGAAATACATTTGGCAAAAATCTCTTTCAATGCTCAACATCAAGTAAAACAAACGAATAAAATCCCAGTGTGCTTTAACAAAACTGAAAGGGAACATTATGAAAGTGTTGAAAAACTGCTACGAGGCATAAAGCCACATTTCATAAAAGCTTCATAATTGAAGTTTTTTTTTCAAAATTACCCAGTGTGTGTTGTTTCGAGGCGTCTTTCTTTTATAGTTACTCAGCGCATTGAGTCATTATTTTGTTAACACATAAATAGTCTTCTGCTTTGACTGAAAACAGTGGTCATTAAATTTAGATTTTGTGGTTATTATTTTATAACTCAACTCGGCCCTTCACTCAGAACTAATGGAGTGAAAAGCTCAGTTCTCACAGGGAGTGGATCTTTTTTCAGACAGTGTTGGATATGACTGAAACCTCTGGAGGACTTCTACAGCTGTCAGAACGTAAATGCAAGCATGCAGTTATCACAATACATAAGCAGCAGGGTACGAACCTGGATAGGTGAGCTTTCTGCGCACGGTCAACATCACCTGCCCGTTGCGGGCGGCGTTGGTCATGAGCTCCAGAACTTGTTTGTGAGATTTGCCTTTGACAGGAACGCCATCAATACAAATGAGCTCATCTCCAGCCCGCAGACGCCCGTCCTTCTCTGCGGCACCCAGAGGAACGATGGCACCAATGTACACCTAAAGAGAGACGGCATGGTTGAAGGTCACATTTTCCATTGTGACAATATGGTAATGAATCACTACAAAGCATGTCAACACTCACTGGCTGATCCGGTCCTTCTCCACCCAGTACTCTGAACCCAAATCCAGTCTCCTGGTTCCTCCTGATAAACACGTCCAGTTCTTTAGTGTTGGTGGCTGGGAAAAAAAAGCAAAATTTGCTGTCAGCCATAAATATTGCAGTGTAAACAGCAAATCTGTTTCACATGTCACTAGTAGCTCCCAAAAGTAGAGATGTAACGATTAACCGCGAGCCGGTTGAAAATCGATTCAAATATGTGACGATTCAAATCGGTTGAGATGCTAAACAAATCGCGATTCAATTAGGGGTAGGTGTTTATATGAATGTATGTCTGAGGGGAACTTACTGTCTTTAGAAAAGTTTAGATGGTATTTTTTTCTTTTCATCTTGCCATAAGTGCAGCGCTGCTTTGGTTACAGCGGAAACCAAGGAAACGCTTTTAGCGCCTGCTCGTCTGCTGTTTCTGTTTCATGCAGATATTTTTTATGTATAGTTTCACAAAACTGAAGTCAAATCATTCTGTTTTTGCTTCAAATTTCGAAAATTATACAATCTAATTTAGATTAAAAACTGTTTGCATGTATGCAGCATCTTTATTTGGATCATGATTAAAAATGCTGTGGTTGCCTCTAATTTTAAATGGAAAGAGCACAGACAAAGCCTTATTTTGTTTATATGAAGAGATTTATTTTATTTGTGGCTTGTTTTAAAATTAAAAATTTAGTTTTGTTATTTAAATGTACATTATATTAACATTTTGTTATTTAGCAGACGCTTTTATACAAAGCGACTTTCAAATTAGGAAAAAAGATGCAATCAAAACCAACAAAATAGCAATAATATGCAAGTGCTATATTAGTATATTATTATAGTGTTATATTTCAATTTCACAAAGAAACGTGCAGCATTTTGTCCAAGCAATAATAAAAGGACACATTTAATTAATGATTTGTCTTAAATCTAATTTTGTTAAAAAAAATCGTGAATCGAATTGAATTGAATCGTGAAATTAAAATCGTGAATCGACTCGAATCGTGACTTGAGTGAATCGTTACAACCCTACCCAAAAGTCAAGGTTGAACTCACGCTTGCTGTCCAGCAGGGCTTTAGACTTGAGGTAGAGCTCAGACGGGTCCAGTTTTGGGGAGCTGGAGCGGATGGCACGAGGAGGGAAAGGAAGGGACTGGGGCCCAGGCTCAGCCGCACTGGGAGTTTCAGTACTGACAGAACTGGTGGCAATGTCCTGCTTCTGGGTACTGGGAATAGCTGGAGTGATCTAAATGAACAGATGGACACACACAGCAACAAACATTACCAAATATTCTGCAACGTTACAGCCCAAGTACTATGCCAAACATGGACGTCTCTCAATACGAAAGGGATTGTTCACCCAAAATTGATAATTTCATTCTTTTTAATGCAGTCACTCAAAGCGTGTCCTTATGACTCACAATGTTTATATCCGTGTTGAACACAATGTTATAAAAGCTGCTCTGAAATAGATAATCAACATTAGAGCCTGTATGAGAAACACTTTTGAGAGAAGCCCAATAGGAAGCGCTCCTGAGGGGCCTGTTGACTCAGCAGTGATATTTGCTGCAGAAGCTCGTGTTTGCCTCGAAGAGATTCACCACATCCTGCTCTTAAAATAACATTATAGCATTTGGCACTTGCTCCGTGAATAATGTATGACTGCAAGGAACACGCTTCGCAGAAGAACCCAGAATGAGGCCGATAAATAATTCATCCTGTTTCATCTTCATTACATCAAAATTCCCTAGTGTGTCTAAATTAAATCCAAAAATTGAGTAATTAAAAGACATTTAGCTGAACTTACAGGTTTCAGAGACTTCACGGGAGATGTCTGACCTGCAGGCACAAACAGATATAAAGAGGGAAATGAGAATGAGCAAGTACAGTTGAAGAGGTACGTTCCAAGACTATATAATTAGACAGAGCAATTTATTGCAGGAGAAATTAAATTCATCAGTTCATTTAGTACACTTAAAACCTTTAACAGTGAAGTGTGCCATTTTTGCATCACTAATGACTCCAAATAAAATATGACTACTTCAAAAAGGTTTACAGAACACTCTGCCTCGTCCGTCATTGGTCAGATAAACAGATAGCCCCACCCCAAACTCATGACATTGGTTGAGTCTAGCTGTTGTTGGAAACAAACAGAACATGTTTTAAACAACAGAAATCAGCCATGGATTGACATACAAAAATGGATCTCTGTAAGCATTGTATAACGTAGAATAGTATTTTAGCATTAATTGTATTTTTTGCACACTTCACCTTTAATTCCAATATCAAGAGCCTTGCAAAATATATTAATCAAGTCAACATCTGTCTCAATGTGATAAACATAACATACACTACTGTTCCAAAGTTTGTAGTCGGTATGCTTTTGCTCTTGACAGAAATGAATACTTCTTTTTTTAGCAAAGATGCATTAATTGTGCAAAGTTGACAACGCTTCATATGTTCCAAACTATTTTATTTTAATACATGCTGTACCTGAACTTTCTGTTCATCATAGTATCCTGAAAAAAGTATCATGGTTTCCACCAAATTATTAAGCAGCACAACTGTTTTAACACTGATAATAATAAGAAATATTTCAGTAGATTAGAATGATTTCTGAAAGATCATCCACCCTGAAGACTGGCGTAATGATGCTGAAAATTCAGCTTTGCCATCACTGGAATAAAAAATATTTGTAAATATTAAAAGTTATTTTAAATTGAAATAATATTTCACAAAAATGACTGTATTTTTGGTTAAACCATTGCAGTCTTGGTGAGCATAAGAGACATCTTTTAAAAGCATGGTAGTGCAGAGGAACCAAAAACAAACAAACAAACAAAAATTCTTATGAAAATGCAAAACGTTTCAATCCTGAGGCTGAATTTCAGTATAGCTTATATTAAAATACAGTGGAAAATCTTAAAAATCAAAAGTGTCCACTAAGGGGCAGTGTACTCTACAATGCATTTACTTATACTGGAGAAATAAATGAGAAGACCTAATATATAAACAATGCAGAGCATGATGATCCGTGGCAGGCATGTTTATGTACAGTGTGTGTGTGTGCAATATGAAAAGCCTGCATGTTAACTGTGAATACTAACAAGACCTAGCTGTCTTTATTAAAAATAAATAAATAAATGCAATAATGACCATGTATAACATCGACATCTGCGGTACATTGTGGTTGGTGGAGATTTTGAGCATATAATCGTGTTTGTGTAAGTCAGAGAAGAAAAGCTTGCTTATGAATACGCTTGACCTTTTGTAGTCACAATCCGATGGTTGCGCTGTGACAGCCGAAACTTGAAAGCGAGTAAGTTAACACAGAACCTGCTATTTTCACTTGGGCTCCAGACAAACCACAGACTTGATGCAATATAGATCTGTGTGTATAGCTGCTATGCGCCCGCTGCTGTGCATGCAAATACAGGATTCAGTTCAATTAAACTGCTGTTGGGGGTTTTTCTCTACGAGTTCAGGAGATGGTAGAACTGGTGTAACAACTGTCTCGTGCATATAAACTATTGATAAAGAGTCCACAAACCGCAGCAGCACAAACTGAAGTTGCAGAGACTTTGTACTCAAATGAGGAGGAGTATATAGAATGACATCACTTTATTTCGATTACTTCACAAATGAACTTTAATCACCCCAGTAACCTGCTGTACTGAGATTGTGCAATCCATTTTCATTGTTACGGTGTGTAAGCGTGAACGCTTTTTCCTTCAGGTGTTAACAGTATTATAGTGATATACGATGATCAGTCTCACTAAAATGTGAGGATCTCTCACTCACAAACACAACCGTCTATCTCTTTCAGCTCTCACCCTCCCTGTTATGTCTCTCGCTCTATCCTTCTTCACATATCTTCAGCTTACATAAATCATTTTAATCACTACTTTATCTCTGTGTTTGCCTTCTCTCTTTCTTTAAAGGGATAGTCATCACTTACTCAGGCTGATGTCATTCCAAATCTGACTTTCTTGTGTGGAACACAACATTTTCAAAACTAAAGAGGACCAAACAAACTTGACTTTCAACATTTGACCCCTTTGACTTTGACTGTATGGAAAAAAAAACATTTTCCAATGAAGAAAGTGTCATTCAGGTTTGGAATGACATAAGGGTGAGTAAAGTTATTGTTTACAAAAACTAAAACTATTAAAATAATTTTCATTAAATTGCAATAAAGTAATTCAATTTTATTGCAAATTATAAAAAAAATATTAGATGAAAATTTGAAATGTTGCCTTGGCACCTAACTGAAATAAAATGAATGTACTAAAATGATTAAAATGAAAATAAAAATAAACTAAAATATAAATATTGAAAAATGTGTTATGAGCTTTTTGTCATTTTTATTAATATTAGTTTTTAATTATTTCTATTCCACATTATTCTTAGTCATTTCAACTTAAACTTATTATATTTTAGTTAGCTGCCCAAGCAACACTTCTAATTTTCATTTAAGCTTATTAAAGTTTATCCATAATTTACATAACATAACTAAAACTTAAACTTAAAAATATAAAAATAAAAGCTAATTCAATATATAAATAAATACTACAACAGCGTGTAAATAATACCAAACAACACTGGAAAATGATAAAAGAATATTCCTTTTTGGATGAACTATCCCTTTAGCTGTCACTATAGCCAGATGAGACCTGCAACTGGGTGTAGTCAAAAAGAATTAAGAGGTAACTGGACCCCAGGTCACACTGTCTCCATCACTCACCTCCTCTGAGCACCAGCACGTTGACCTCGCTGCACACGGGCAGGTCTTTGAGGATGTCCACCACCTGCGCATGGGTGAGGGTTTGTACGTTCTGCTTGTTAATTTCCTTTATCACGTCCCCCTTCAGCAGACCTCGGCACCACTGCGCGTCCAGAATCATCTTCACCTTCTGGCCCAGCGGACAGTCTGCGATGGCAAAGCCGAAACCACTCGGCCCCTTTACCAAAGGCACGCTGACCAGCTCGGGCTGCAGCAGGGTGGTGTCTCCCGCCTCTGGGTAGCGTCCGTTGGGCATTGCTGCAGCTGGATGTCTACCATCGGTGGTCATGTAATGGAGGTCCTGCATGGAGGGGGTCCCGTCAGAATGAATGGGCTGCCCGTCAATTCCCGGCATAGCAGTTATTATGTCGCCTGTGCCCTCTTCGCTGGAATTGGTGTCCTCTGGCAGTGGGTATCCACGGCACAGGACCATATCCACATATTGGTCTACAGGAATGGACTGGAACATCTGGACCACATCTGCATGGGTATTGCCCAGCACACATGTACCATTTATGTCCACTATAACATCACCTAAATGAGAGACAAAGAATAAGTATAAATGAAGCAGTTGTTCTAAAATCCAAACCCTACCTAGACAGAATGTTTAGGCATCAAAGGTAATCCTGCAAAAGCTTTTTCCATACAGGATTGAGCAAAGTTATGATGCCTTGCAAAAGACTGTTTCTCTGCCATCATCACATGACATGCCCAGTTAAAAAAACTTACATTTATTTGATCCTGACCAATTGTTCCACCTAATTAAAATCCACTACTTACCCCAATATTTGTTTGTAATACACGTTTTTTTAACTTAGCAGCATGTTAGGATTAAATTCAATGTAATCATTAGCCGTTAACACTTTAGTATAGGGACCAATTCTCATTATTAACTAGTTGCTTATTAGCATGCCTGTTATTAACATATTGGCTGTTTATTAGTAGTTATAAAGCACATATTCTGTATGACCATATTTTACATCCCTAATCCTGCCCAATACCTAAACTTAACAACTACCGTGCTAACTATTAATAAGCAGCATTTAAGCAGAGTTTATTGAGGCAAAAGTCATAGTTAATGGTTTGTTAATAGCGAGAATTGGATCTTAAAATAAGGTCAAGTTTCTCATGCACTCCTTGACAAGGAAGCCTGTTCGAAACAGTTGGATACCTTGTTATGGCCAAAATGGCCAAAGGCAGCACCGAATTTATCCTTCACACATAAGGCACTCCCAGAATGCAATGTGACAAACTCAGTGAAAATTACATTAAATAAAATGCAACATTTCACCCAATATCTGTGCTTTGCATTTGATTTTTGTTGTGTTATTTATTTTACTATAATTTATATACATATAGTATTATTAATAGTAAATAAATAGCTTTTATTTTCTACTTTCCGATATCTCTTGAATTATTAGTTTGTTGTATTAATTTTATTACTCCAACTTAAAGGTAACACTTCTAATTTTTAAACGATTTATCATTTAAATACATTTATTTAAGCTTTATTTCAAATAAAGATTTTTTTTTTAATTGGTTTGGGTAACAAAAACACTGTATTTGTGCTTATTACAATACTGATCTTTAGCTTATCAACACGCTACCATTAGATTCAATTGTTATCATTTAAAAAGTTTCCTATGTATTCCTGATGCAAATGTTGTTCCAAACAGTAAAATGCCTATTTCTGGGCAACATTGTATGTATCCACACTTCCAGAATACACTTCATCAATTTCGGTAAAACTTATATATTTTTTCAGTACTGAAATGTATCAACAACAACAAAAAAGTTCATAGTTAATTCTAGTTAAAGCACAATTACATCCAATATCTGTGTGCTATGCAATTAAAGGCATACACTTTATATGAAGATCACTGTTTGTGTATGATGTGAGTGACCATAATAATTGCTGTCTATATAGAGTCTTTTTAAATCAGCCACTAATAAGATTCATTTTCAGTAAGCAGAGTGTCTGTACTGTGTATGAAGACAATAGGCAGCAAGGCAAACTCACTAGGACCTGGAACATAGCCACTGTGTCAATTTGAGCACAATCACAAATCCTGCCAGTGTGTTTAAACTGTTCAATTTGATTCCAGCAATGAGAGCTGTCTTGGCTCCTTCTGTTCTGTTCACGGGGGAGTGTGTATGCAGTGATAAAGAGGCAGGTCCCAAGTAACCATTACTCCAGCTAAAGTCAATGATCCGCTCAGTTGGTGCAGTCTATCTAATGGCAAGTTTGTCTATTGATCAATGCAGAGGATGTTGGGGAAACCCTGAATCCTTTTCTACTCCTGACCAATCAATGGCATCCTTCCAGGTTTGCTTCACTTCTTGAAAGTGACTGTTCTGCCTGAGACATCCTGCTGCTTATGCAGTAATGTTGGCACGGAGCACACAATTTGTCAAAGTGCTGCGAACATCAATGTTTCATTCAGATGACCAGGTATTCACACAAGTAACTGGGCCAGGTCTACTGCTAGCCATGATGATTTTAGGGTGAATTTAGTTATTCTGTTAACAAAAAAAGAAAAATATTTCCCACTGATAATTGAAATATAGTGCACCTAAAAATGACAAGCGCTGACTGAAATCATCACTTCCAATCTGTTTGCCTGACTTTAGGCAACTTTTACGCAGTATACACAATACAGTCCAAAAGTCTGGGGTCAGTAAGCCTTTTTTAAAGAAAAAAATAATACTTTTAATCAGCAAGGATGCATTAAATTAATCAAAAGTGACAGTAAAAACATTGATAATATCACACAAAAATTTCCATTTCAAATAAATGCGGGTTTTCTGAATTTCTTTAATCAAGAATGCGAAAAATAATGTTCTCAGTTTTCCACAAAACATTAGCGCACAATATTTCAAAATTGATAAATCAAATATGTTCTGTGGCACCAAATAAGCATATTACAATGAGTAATGACTACTGACATTTCAGCTTTGCTATCACAGAAATAAATTAAATTTTCAAATATATTCAAATAGAAAGCAGTTATTTGAAATTGTAGTAATATTTCACAACATTACTGTTTTTATTTTATTTATGATCAAACAAATGCAGCTTTGGTGAGCATAAGAGAGTAAAATATCTTACTGACAACATACTTTTAAATGGTAGTGTGTAAACAACCAATCGTAGAGACTACCATATCATCATCTAAATTTTTGCCATGACCCATGACAATCTATTATTGTAGTTTCAACATTCTCAATTAATCCCCCCCTCCTCCATAAATAATAAACAAACCGCTGTTGGCTGCTTTGCATGTCAATCATATGGTCTCTTCCTATCTAAGTGGGCTATTCTTGGCCAGAATAAGCTTAAATGAGGACCAAACGTTGTGCTGCAATTCAAAAGTCTGGCGATACAAGACAAATACCAAATGAATATAAGTAAACAGTGAGAATCCACAATTAAAATACACTTGCAATGCATTAATGTTTTGCCAGGTCAAAAAGAGGCTCATAAACAGCCCTATGGCTTTTTTGATAGCTTGTTGACCAAACATAAGAATTTGTTAATTCTTAACATGCCTCTTTGAGCCAGCTGAAGCATGTTTATTGCACTGCACTCAAATCCAGAATTAAATGTATATCTCGGTTAAACTGTTTTACAATTCTATGTATAGACTGATGTCTCCAGGGAGTTGAAATACACAGGCAGTTGTTTCTTCACATTGTAACAGAGGGTGGTGACTGGTGAGTGTTAGTGTAAGCGCTGCAATTATCGCCAAAAGCCACTCTACAGGAAAGCCAGCTCCTCTGATGCTCAGCCACTGATTCTGATTTATTTTATCGCTATCTATGCGATCCCGCTGTGGGCACTTTCACAGGATTATTTACTTGGAATCGAGTAACCCGGCAATGCTCCAAAAAATGGATGTGGCATCTAGCAATGCATCACATATGGTACCATTCGAGACTGCAGTGATGATCCAGGGTGTTAATGTGCATAACGATACTTCAGATTTGATAGATCAAATTAATTACCTAATGGCTTATCAACATTCATTAAATAAGCAACAAGTTGCCTCAGAATTTAATGAACAGGAGCCAAGCGGATTTACCCGAAGCGATTTTGTTATCGTGTGCGGCGGGTCCATCTCTCAGGACGTTCTTCACTTGAAGGAATTCATCTGGTCGGTCTCCACCGATAATGGTGAAACCAAAGCCCTGAGGACTCTTCTTCAGAGTTGTGCGCAGGATAGCACCCTGCAGCTGAGATGGGTCCCGTGTGAATCCCCTTAAACCAGCTTCATCTAAAAGAAGAGCGAAAGAGTATGTCAGACTAGCAATTTAAAGCTTGTTTACTGGACAAGACAAAGTGCACGTACTTCTAAATGAGCTGTTTGTATAGAAATCTCTACAGTTTGTCAAAATGAAGTTCCCTTTTAAAGTCGGCATGAAACAGAAGTTGCGATTCTTCACTACTGTGACGCATATGCAGTGAAATGAGGAAAAAGAAGGGGGGGACTTAAAGGGTTAGTTCACCCAAAAATGAAAATTAGGCTGCTTTTACTCACCCCAGAGCCATCCTAGGTGTATTTAACTTTCTTTGATCTTTCAAGCTGTTTAATGCCACTTAGCGGGTGTTACATGCATCAGTCCAAAATAAGTTAAATAAAAAGCGCCCATCCATTAAAAAAAAGCATCTCACACGGCTCCGGGGGGTGAACAAAGGCCTCCTGTAGCGAATCAATGTGTTTTTGTAAGAAAAATATCCGTATTCAAAACGTAATCACTTTAATGTAGCTTGCGCCAATAGTCCTACACAGAAGCAGCTCCAGGCGGATGACATATGACTTCAGTGTTGCGCATGCGCCGGTGAGTCTCGTGAAAACCAACGTTTAATTATAGGAGCAAAGGAAGCAAAGTTTCCTTACTTTAGCAAAGGAAAACTAGTCTCCTCTTGGCTTATATTGAAATTTTCTGACATTCTTCTTTACAAATCCTCGTTTTGTACGTCTAATTAGTGACCGTTTTTTTTGTTTTGATCTCTCCCCTGCGTTTCCGCATTTGTCATTTCTGAGCGGCGCATGCGCAAAGCTGGCCTCCATACGTCATTCCCCCGGAACTTCTTCTGTTTACAACAGTGAGCGCAAGCTACATTAAAGTGATTATTATGTTTTGAATATGGATATTTTTTTTACAAAAACACATCGATTCGCTACAGGGAGCCTTTGTTCACCCCCCGGAGCCGTGTGAGACACTTTTTTTATGGATGGCGCTTTTTATTTAACTTCTTTTGGAATAAAGCACTGAAACACCCGCTGAAAAACCCCCCCCCCCTGGCAATTATGTAGGGATTTCGAACTACGAACGGACACTGATACAGCCATCACGGATTTGCTAATACCCAAGCCCATGAGCCCATTTCTGGGTCTATGTCCATTTCCGTTGGTGAAATCATCGACTCATTAGATCGAAACTAATTCGACAGGAGACAAACAAAGTCGCTTTGGTATCAGAACTGAAACCGTTCACGACATAGTATACCTCTTTTCATGATGTATAGGACTCGTATATCCACAGGAAACGGAATAGGAAATTACTATGCCCGCGACCACGCATCTATACCCGCATGACCCATTGAACATCTGCTTTCTGCCCTGACTGAAATCCCTTTTGTCACAGACAAAGAAACAGAGTGTACACAGACAATCATTGAAAATCATTGAAAGTCTCGGAGCAACTATATTCACAAATAATATGTTTTATGTCTTAAATATGTGTGATGTGTTATTGAAACCTTAATCTTAATCGTTGCTTTATAACTTTTCTTTTTAGTTAATTACGATTACTGTGTATACAAAATACCTGTTGTTTGAGTTTGAATGAGAGCTTGTGTTATTCACAGAACATTGGTGTAAGTGAATAATTGATATTCAGCATCATTTTCCAGTGATGATAGTTTTATAAGAAGTTCTCAAAAACTTGCAGAAATACTCGCCACAAACAGCATGTGATTCATACATGATAAAGGAACCACACAGGGCGTGGCCAAACCCCGCAGCCACTATCTGATTGGAACAGCGACCTGTGGGATGGACTTACGCCGTGGATCAAAACCCCACTGCAACACAGATTCGTTGCTGGCTTGCTTTTACCCGATCAAGACGTTTGGCTTGCACCTTGGTGAGCGCGAACAAGCGCCGCGCCGTAACACAGCAATAGCAAGACCATCTAAGAACTCAGACACTTCAGTGAAACTTCGCGATCTTCAGAGAACTTGAAAGTCTTTCAAACTCAGACTTTAACAGAACTGCTCAAGCCTCTGTGTCATCAAGGAATCAACCAATCCAACGAGGGATTTCCCCAAAGGACGTCATCCATACGTCATTCCGGCGCCAGATCAACAGCCAATCAGCAACGGAATCCCCTCCAGCACGCCCGTGACAGCGAAGGAACTGCGTCAGCGAAGGAACTGCCTCAGCGTTCAGCTGTCCACTAACTCAAAACGCAAGTACAAACTAGCTCCTATCTGCTGACATCGGTGTTGAACTGGTGAATTGAGTTAAGCAGTAAAGATAAGACAATCGCTGCTTGGTGTTTCTCCTAGGCTGAATTTAAACCCACTCGCGAAACGAGTTAGGACTTTGAATACTTCAGGCAACTCTGTTAACTGATTTCCTTGAATCTTTGTGTGTATGTTTTAGTTAGGTTTTATGTAATCTAGATTAGCCAATAAAATTCATGTTTCATTTATAAAGAAGAAGTGTCTTGGCTCATATAATTTCAAGGTTAAAACTATTGCAAAAAGATCCCTTGCTTGTTACCTAGCTCGTGGCTTACTGATAATAATTACCTCATTAAGAGCTTACAAATTATCATAATTGTGTTGCCCCGTGGCCAGGGAAAATACAAAGATCCAAGTTGTTAAAATATACTAAGAATCACCAGCTCGCTGGACGACCCCTTGATTTGAAGTGCAAACTAACAAATTTGGAATCAGTTTAATCAGGTGGACTTGGGACATTCAGATCCGAGTCCTAGCAAAACCTGAATGTGGTAATAATCATTAATTCCCTATAATTACAAATTAATAATGAATAAATAAATGATCCTGTCATTACAATTATAAAGCTTGGAATAGCCACGACCATTTTTTATCTAACTCCGACTGGATTCGTCTGAAAGACGAAAGTCATATACACCTAGGATGGCTCTGGGGTGAGTAAAACACAGCCTAATTTTCATTTTTGGGTGAACTAACCCTTTAATTCGGTCCATGGGGAATTGATTGGATCGTTGTCTTTGCTATTGCTGTGATCTCATATGAGTGACAGGATGTCCCGTCCTCGCGCAGGTAAACACGCCATCAGAGAAGAGATTTATTTCATTGCAAGGGAATAGGGGCAGTTATTTTGATTAAAGATTATGAGGGCATATGAATGCACATAAATCATTTATATTAAACACAGCAATATCCCATAAAAAACAAGAATTTTTCTTTAATCTGAACTGTTCCTGCAGTGCTTCTTACTGTATTGAAATCATCACGAAAACAGGCTGCACAGAGTAAAACTAGAGGAAAGAAGGGAGGTCTGGATTCCATTAGTCATTCATATTGAATAATGCAACAGAGAGAGCAATAAAAAGAGTGAAGGATACATTACTAAATGAGTGAATGATAGTGGGATTGTTCTGTATATATCCACATACACTTCAATTAATTATCGCAGTCCATTCATTACACTCTTCTCAATTACTCCTAAAATATTTACCCTCACAGCAGCACATTCATAAGAGTGTTCTGGTTAAGAACTCCTAATTAATAACCACTAGGAAAATGCTCAAGCAACATTTGGTGATGTTTTCATCTGATAAAATGTCCTCGGATGAGCTGATAATCATCCCATTTTTTCTTAAACCAATTTGTGGGGTCAGTGAACACATGCAAATGTGTCAAGTGTATAAATTATGTTGCCATGGTGACCACTCCAAGATGAACTACTATAAATCAACTTTAAACACTGCCATAAACATGCTTTTTAAGAATGCTACAAAACGAGAAGGAATTTAAACTACACCGATGATTATTTTGTGGTCATTTTTATGACAGATAGCATCATGCATTATATTAAATTATATTACTTTACTGCTTATTCTTGAAAGGTCATTTTATCATGTCAACAATCACAGGCATTTTATAGGGAGATTTGAGTGTATACTTTTAATGTAAATGATCAAATATGTCTCTTACCATGTATGAAGTGAGATGTACAATAACATAAAAAGTGTCTTAGGCTTATATCAATCAAAAATACTGTAAAAACAGCGATATTGTTAAATATTATTACAATTTAAAATAGCTGTTTTCTATTTGAATATATTTTATTCATGTGATGCCAATGCTGAATTTTCGGTAGCAATTAGTTTCTTCATTGTCACATGATCCTTCAGAAATAATTGTGATATGCTGATTAGCTTCTCAAGAAACATTTCTTATTATTATTATCAGTGTTGAAAACAATTGGAACAGGGGACAGAAGTCGCGAAAAACAAAAGTTTCAACATACCAGGCACTTTGTTTACTTCAAAATTTTTGTTACTTCCCTTTTGATCATTTATGACCATTGCTTTAAAAGTATTAATTTCTTTCAAAACAAATCAAACAAACAAAAAACCTTACTGACCCCAAACTTTTGAATGGTAGTTTATAAAAGAATAACTAACAAAAACCACTGAAATAATGCACAATAGTTTATGGTATCATACTCTACTTAACCAGTGATGATGCTTTCCAATTCTTGAGGGTAATATTGCACATTTCCAAATTCTATTCAACAATTACTGGATATTACAAAACCCCCTGGAGGACTGTGAAAATGATGTGTAGAAAGTATCCATTAAATAAAAGAGACAGTTTCATGCTGCTCAACAAGTTATGTGAAGCGTAACAGCACTGAGCACTTACATCAGATAATCACAACAGTTATGAAACAACAGAGACCGCAAGTAGCACTTTACAGTTTCACCTGTTTGATGAATAACAATACAGCGAAAAGGATGGCTGCATTTTCAGTGTTTCTTAACTCTGCATAATCTAAGTGCATTTTCTTTTTTACACATGGCTTGAGTGTCTGAATAGCATCATTGGTGTTTGAGCAGTCTTGAGCCTTTGTTTTGAGTTTTCTTAAAGACATTGCCCACTCAGCTCTGTCATCATTTACTCCACTTCATGTCGTTCCAAATGATGGCAACTTTCATTTTTGGGTGAACTATCCCTTTAAGATGAAGGTGTTCAACACTGACTCTGAATCAGCTCTAAACAGCGGTCATTTCTTACCCAGCGGTTTTATTTTTTTCCTGTCTCATTTGAGAGTGCCAGCAGCATCAGATGAGGCCACATCAATCTCATTAGGAGAGCACGGATGGATATCTCACCATGTGTGGTGGGAATTTGATTTGCATAACAGCCACATTGATGAGTTGGACTGGCCCTATGAAACGAATTATGTTGATTATAATAACCATGGCACATATTTGAACTGTGAGCCACAAGTGCGTGTGAATTGGTTGTTGGACACAGGTACACACAAACCCATCCTTGCATATTAGATTCATCCCTCTCTATCCTCCTTTACTGATGTTTTCACATTCAGCTGGTGAGGGAATTCTGGGAAAAGGGGGAGGTTTAATATTTATGTTCACTTTATCACACTTCTCATGCATTAAGGGCCACTGTGTCTCTTAGGGCGAGCAGATTATGAAATGTCGGAGTGTAATTAAAGGTGTAGTATGAGCGCTGTATACATATATGTGTGTCTGTCTTGTAGAAAATTACCTGAAGGCACAAGCAGCAAGAGCTAAAATTGTTTTATAATTGTGTAAATGAATAAAACAAATAAAATGCATGAATTTTGTCATTACTATTATAATTGTTAGTAGAATTGTAAAGTTATGGCTATAATTTCTGATTATGCTCTGAAAACACTGCATGACTGCATTATATTTTTGAGCACTCGTCCCTGTCCTGTTCTCAGCTAGACATCACCATCTACTCATTAAAGTGTCTTGGCCAGCTAACAGAGCATAGCGTAGGGGGGCTGCGTGTGCTTTCACTAATGAGACAGAACAGACATCCACTGCCAGCCTTCCAGAGGGGATAGGAGGACAAAATCAACACTCAGAGGACACAGGAACACACAGGAGACAGTGACACTCGGGGAGTCCAAACAGTCTAAGTTTGGTTTAACCTTAAGTATCCTGAAACTGATCCCAGTCATATGTTCATTCAATGCAATTATTTAACAGGATAGAACTGCAGACTAGTGGGCCAGGCAGTGGATGATAAAGCAGCATCATCACTAATGGCTACTAATAAAGACACTAAAAATATGAAATGACAAAAATGGTACAGCTTTGGACAACAAGCATCATTAGGAAGAAACCTCAACAGTTAAAAAAATATATATATATTTTATTTTAATTTATATTATATTTACAAAATATCTTTGTGGAACATGATCTTAACTTAATATCCTAATGATTTTTGGCCATAAAGAAAAATCGATAATTTTGACCCATACAATGTAATTTTGGCTATTGCTACAAATATACCCAAGCGACTTAAGACATATATGTTTACCATAGCATTTTAATACCATAGCACCAAAATTGTGCTTGACCTTTAGCATAAATTAATTATTTAACTTTTCAATGTACTCTGATCTTGCATCCTATTTAGGACACACAGTATGCAAATTGGGACACAGAACATGTATATGTACACCAGGTGTAAACTCGTGCTTTGAAACCTGAGACGTAAGCAAACACCACTGCAAGCAAGAAAAAAGCTCAGAGAAAAAATGAAACTGAAAAAGACAGAGCTATTGCTTAGTGTCACATTAGAAGACGGAACAAGGATGTGTAATGTTAAATAGTGAAACACCAGCAACAAAGTGGGACGCATGCGTAAATATACAAAAGCGGGCACAGATGAGCATAACTGAACAAGTACACGATCTGACATAAATACACACACAGATGGTAAAACACACACACTAGCTGACAGAATTGCTGCATTTGACGAAAGGAGCTCTGAGCCTCTGGGATGATCTGAGATCATATTAACCACAGATGTTGATTATGTTTATCTGATGGAAATTATCTGCCTTAACACCTGAGCAGCTCATGCATCTCTTACTTTATGAGCTCACTTCTCACTTAAACCATGTCCTAACCAGGTGTGGGAGGTAAACCGAGTTTTTGTCCTAACAAATCAGAACCTTGACAAGATATTCTGACAGTTGCTTGGTTTCTATGGCTGGCACTGCATCTCTGAAATCTCATTGGTGCAAAATCCCACTCCACCATCTTTATACTAAACAAAAATGTTCTGGTTAGCCGGTATGTTGTTGCTTCACTTTCAGTGAGGACAGAAATATTTTGTGACAATGCAATAGGAAACAAACCCCCCAGTTTTGCTTTGCAATTTGGGTTTTGGCCCTCCTCTTGCGTGTCACTTTCCCCCCCCTTTGATCCCCCTTCAATTTTTTTCTTCAAACTGAATTGTTTCCTATCACCATTGTTGAAAAAAAAAAAAATCAGCCTAAGGTGGTTAGGTTGGACTGTTTTGATATGTACGTATACCCTGGTCAGGCATGGAGAACAGATAGCCGACCAACTATAAGCCAGCTTGGACTAGTTAAAAGCAGTTTAACACCTCAGGCTGGTTTAAGCTTGTTTTTTTTTTTTTTTTGTTTTTTTTTTTTTTTTTTTTTATTTACAAAAGGAATTTGGGCCCCCCCATATTTCAAAAAAACTGGCTTAAAACAAGTGCAAGGTTAAACACAGAAAAAAACCCATTTAGCAAAACCTTTGGGTTTAACAAAAGCAACCACAATCCCCAACTTTATTCCACAACACAAAAAAACCCCCCCCGTGGTTCCCCTTTTTTTTTTTGCAACTTTTTCTATTCATCAGAGAATCCTAAAAAATATCACAGTTTCCACAAAAATATTAAGCAGCACAACATTTTTTTACATTATTAATAATAAGAAATGTTTCTTGAGCATCAAACCAATATATTAGAATGATTTCTGACAGATCATGTGACACTGAAGACCTGAATAAGGGCTGCTGATTAAAGGATTTGAAAATGCTTTAGAATAGATTAAAGTACTAAAAAAGAAATAAAACAAAAACTGAGGTAGTAAGAAATGGGGAATAAAGCAGATAAAATGTAAAGATTTACTTGTGGGTGTTGGTACTGCTCCTGCGGTTGCTGCTATTGGCTGACTGGTTGGAGATGCGTCCTGGCTGAGTTTCTTCTTGGCTTCCTGCACTGGATTCTCAAACTGAGTCTTCTGATTGATGTGGCTGAAGGAAAGAGTGAGACAGTCAGTGCAAAGGACTGGAGAGGGCAGATACAATGACACACACATGCTTGCACAAACACTGAGAGTAGAGTACATTAGCGATGCTTATCTGTTTATGCAAACAGTCTTTGTAAAGGACGAAACTGTATCAGAGCCAAAAGGTAAGGAACTGTGCGCATGCGTCTCTTCCTGTTTGTCATCTGCTAACCAGGCAGTCACTTTTTCCTTTACCACAGACATTTGGTGAATGAACATAACCAATAAACAACATACTGAGACAGAAACTTGGAAAAATGACATGAACTGGTTTGACTCTGAAAGCATGCAACCCTTTCAACTACACAATTTTGAGAAGACAGGATCAAAGTCTTTAACTAAACATTGTAAAACTATTTTAAAAGTATTTTATACATACTCAATCAGTATTTTAGTATGATTTTAATATAAAAATCCTTAAAATAAGATCAACTTACCTGAGAAGCGAAAAGGTTTAAGATATTAATAAGACTTGTTTTCAGAGAATATTTCTTAAAGTATATTTTTCTTACCTTAAATTTAAATAAGTTTAATTAAGGATATATTCTTCTTCTCAAAACTTATTTAAGTTAATGTTAAATGTTCTTATTTTCACAATGTGACATATTCAAATAAAACAGGATATTCAACAATAAAAACTTTCAATAGGACTTTTTTTTTTCATTGAGAGCTGATTGGATGGTGAAAAGAGGGCGTTACCACTAGAATATGCAAACTGAGTTTGTGAAAACAATGCTTAAAATAGCTATTTAGTTATTTGCTAACATTATCCAGTAGTCTGTGTGCCCTAAATTACATCAGAGGAAATAAAAGCTGTTTTAGAGGAAGTTACTCTACATTTTGATTAAATATTATGAAGACAAATTATAAAGACAACATTTTTTTCTTTTGGAAAAAGCATGCAGAGATTAATAGTTTGCAATAAAACTAGGAGAGTACATTAAGAAAGTCAGTAGGGTCTGCTGACTTTAGAATTGATCTTGTTTTAATGAGGATGCTTTTACTGGAAAATAAGACAAAAACATTGATGAAGAATTGAATCTTTTCATGACCTTCTGAAATAATCAAAAAGCATGGCAAAAACATCTTTGATTAAAAGTACCACAGATCATCCATATTTCAAACCCATCTGTAATTGCTGCACGCACACTCTCCTCTACAACCACATTTGTTTTCTTGTTTGTTAGTTGCCGAAATGAATCGATATTACCTTGGCAAGCCTTTCCAGAGACACAAGCTTCACAGCACATGCGTGTCCTCTGTAGAGGTTCAGGCTCAGTGCTGGAGTGTGTTGTTTTATCCTAACACACAGCCCCTCCCACCCAACAGGTTCACATAAAGTGAAAAAAGCTGCTCGTCTGCATTGTGTTACTTCGCTTTAACTGTTGTACCTGCCGGTCATGACTGCACCTCAGGAAGGCTTTTAACAGCTACGGATCCCTCAAAAAACCAGTCGGCGTGCTGTGTATTTGTAGAAGAAAGGTACTGTTTTTGCTTTTGCTGTGTGTGACTTATGCCGAGACTTATCTACCCAATCCACAATGAGCGAGAGACTGAGTGCTCTCAAATGACCGCTGAAGTTCCCCGTTTTGGTAATTCAGGCAGTGAATAACGAGGGACTGTGCCAAGCCATATTTAAATCATCAGCCTTCTATATCAGAAAAATACTAATTTAAACCAAACTATATTTTTTCAATAATCGAGTGTTTTATCATATTTATTTATCTATAATAGTACTATAATATTTATATTATTACTATTTGATTAAGAACAAATATAATATAGTATAATAAACATTAATTTCTAAATGTCTTTGTATTCAGCAAAACATGTCCATTTTTTTTTCAACCGTAAATTTTATTCATTTCACAATTTTAAGTTTAAATAAATATATTTTGTGTACACTGTGGTCTAAGAGTTTTTGACTCTCCCAATCCCAAGTATTACAATCTTACTTCATACTGAACATGATGCTTTATAGAGTGACTTGGCATTCTGCAGTCATTTACATAAATCAAACAACTCATATAAGCTGCATTACTTTCATTACTTCTGTAATGTGTTTATGATCCCTTTGGTTGAGGATGAGGGTTAAAATCCCTTTATGCTTGTATTGTTGTTTTACTCTGAAAAACTGGATTTAACAAGAAACTAAACAGGAAAAAAAAGTAAAAGACGAAGCCAAGTGAGCAACGGAAAACTTAAATATATAGCAAAAACCAAGATGCTGTGGATAAAAATGTGCCATCCATCATTCTCACTAGACCATAAATGATATGAACATACTCACTCTACATAATAAGTCCCATACTGTGGGTCCTCAATCCTCTCCCAGCCATATGGAAGCTCTGCGGAGAATCAGACAGGCATATCAGAAACAGCTAGAACAGATGCAAATCACCCATGTGCTTGACACCAGTGAGTCTGATGTTCTGACGGTGAATTTCTGAGAAGCCAAATACCAGGTAGGTCAAGAAGTCTGGCTGGATTTACACGCATGTTTGGGCAGAGAGGAGATCAGAAGGCTGAGCGTTGAGGAAACGCAAGGGGTGCAGGTATTAGTAAGCTGTACGGAAAATGACTTGTTCTCTTTCCCTGTGATGTGAAAGGTGTGGGGAGACACCATCCTGACATGGACATACGTGCCCATTGCAAAAAGTGGTGCTGGGATTGCTTGTGTGAGATGGCTCTCAGCATGTCTCCTGTGAGCCATTAGTCAGGCGGGGCGGAGAGAGAGAGAGGCTAATGTATCACAGCTCAGCTAGGGTCTGTTTACTCTTATGTGTGATTCATGAACAAACTCGGTCTCACCTCCATCCTCACATTTTTCAGGAGACTTGGCTTTCTTTGCCAGTCGTGGATCGAGCCAGGTCGTGGTCTTGGTACTATGACTACAGAGAGAGGGAAAGAAGCATTATTAAACAAACACCTGAAAGCCTTTCTGAGCATGGACCTCCATTACACTGGAACACATATGTAGCTTAACAGTGTAACAACAGAAATATGACTATAGCTCACAGGAACAATGTGAAAAGCACACAATCAATCAAAAAAGCTGCTCAACGATTGCTAACACCAGATTGCAAGATGTTTTTCAGATGTTTGATATTTTCAAAACAGTGATTTCCAACCATGTGTACACATGGAGGTACAATGAAAGATTGTGATTTTGTCTTTTTAAAACCTGTTAAAATATATGTCAACTTGTCAAATGATAAAAATAAATAATCATACTTAAAACAAACAAACAAAAGAATTTAATAATTAAAAGTATTTAATGTGGGTCTTATAAATGCGAATCACATTTGTAGACACTGTAAGAAATTATAGTCTGCCTCGACCAAACTTCCACTCCAATTAAACTATTCTCCTTTCTCTACAAAGAGCTTAATTATCATAGAGATAATTCTTTCAATAATATGTAAATAGTAGTTATTCGTCCATCAATCGTAACCTATGGGGGCGGGTGGGGAGCTGGCAGTAGGCCATCAGAACATTACTGCTGACCAAAGGTACGAATATAATTGCACCTTAACATTTGGTTGTTTCCACCTGAAAGACTACCAAAGATGTGGGAACGGAAGGCTATCACTTTCATTGTTATCCGCAATTTACATTTAAGACGAAACTTCATTTACATCTAGCGGGAAGATGAACGTAATAGAGTATAAAATGTTTGAGCGTAGGATGCTCGGAGTTCATTCTGACTTTTTCCTACAACACTCAAAATATATGTGCTTCAAGTCTGTTTTTCACCCAATTATAGATTTTTGTTGTGACTTAAAATATAAAAAAATATTAAATATTAAAATGAAAATTAAACTACTTTTTTTTCAATAATTAAAGGAAAAAAAATTCTGAGACCATTTGTGCATTTTTATTATAAATTCTTATTAAACCTTATTAGCATAGCAATGTGAGTGAATTTAAAGAAAAATAATTTTTGAATGTCTTCTAATATTTGGCAAAACCTGTGAAAAAACTTTGTAATGAACAGTGTTGTTTTGTCTTTATATATGGTAACTAGCAAGCATATTACTAGTATACTAGCTGTTTTTTTTAGTACTTATAAAGCACATATTAATGCCTTATTAATGCCTTATTCTGCATGACCATATTTTAGATCCCTTAATCCTGCACCATACCTAAACTTAACAACTACCTTACTATCTATTAATAAGCAGCAACTTATGAGTTTATTGCATTTATTAAGTTGATTGAGTTTATTAATAGTTAGTTAATAGTGAGAATTGGACCTTAAAATTAAGTAGGACAATATATAATTTCAATTTTTTAATTTGAAGAAAATGTTTTAATAATCTAATCGAATTGAATTGAATCTAATAGAATAGAATAGCATAATTATATAAATGACAATACCATAATATGTGTTTTAAAACTTGGACCTTACTGATGGAGCCAAAAATATGCCACTCATCACATTAAACATCAGCAAGACCTTTTCAAAAAACACTTTAGCAGTCTCTGTTGGGTAGGAGTGAGGAGTCTACTCCAAAAGCAAATGTGTTTGAAATCTGAAATATTCACGACAAGGTGCAGCTCGTCCTCCGAGACTCATGCAGACAGACACGCGTGTGGAAGCAAGGCCCGCTGGGAAGGCTCCATTTAGCCGATTGTTTGCATTGTTCAGAGAATAAAGTATTGATTCGCTGGCTCTCTCTTCCACTGTATGGACAGCAGAGATGCTTGGTTAAGAGCTGCGACTACAGGCACAGGCAATGGGTACTGAATGGAAGAGGCTGGCAAAAATGTAAGCTTGCCTCGGAGTCAGCACACGAGAGAAGAGCTGCTTCAAGTTCCCGAGTTCCTGTTTACTGAGCGAGCCTTTAGCTGGAGAGCTGTTGTCTATATCTGGGCTTGGTTACAGTAAATCATAGGCAAAATCTAAAACGATGGACCCACAAATCGTTCTGTGTTCTTTGTTATACAGCACAGCTTCTGTATGGTCCATAAACTTCCCGTCTATACAGTATGAAATACTGTCTCGTGAGGCCAAGAATGGTGATGCGGCTGACAATGCTAACATTGCGGATGCAGTGGGATCATATTGTATTCAACCTACACATCTGTATGCTTATAGAACTATCGAATTTAAAAACATACTTGCAGTGTTGTGGTTGGTACCAACTACCTTCACATCTTGCCGTTTATTTTATTTTTTTATATCTTTCCAATTATCATAGAAAACATTTTCGAATTGTATAAGTGAACTTCGGTCTATATATTTTTGCACTGGACTTTTACCTGATTAAATTTTTCTTTTGGGGAAAAAAAACAAACTGTGTTTTTTTTTTTACCTGGTACACAAAATTGACACAAATTGCACTGACATCAAAAACCATCTTCCATTCAGTGGCCCATTTCTAAATTACATGTGTTTACAGTTTTCTACCCATTTAGCTGCCCACATAAGACGACCAGTATTTAATTTGCACTGCATTCAAGGGGCACAAAAGAACAGATTTGGCTTATTTCTACTTATTTATCACTTGCAGAAGTAAAAAGAAATAACTGAAATTTTTTTTTAAACACATTTAACTAACCAATTCCCGGAACAACATTTCTGTCAAATAAACATAGTCCGAATCCCAAACCCTAAAATCTGATAGGACCGTTGATCCAAGTAAATGTCCTACTTGGCAATCAGGACTTACTCTATAAAGTAGACCATGCCGGTCTCCGTATAGGCCATCTCCCAGTTCTTGGGCAGAGGCTCCTGGCTCTCATCACGAGGCAGCATGTTCCAGTTGCGGAAGTCCATGCTGCTACTGGACTGTGTGTAGCTGGGCACAGCTTTCCTCCACTCCGGTCCCTCCTTGTGTTCTGTGAGTGGAAAGAGCAAAAAGCCAGTGAGACTTTGAGAAAGAGGTGGGGAAAACACACAGGATTGGGGAGTAATACATACTTTAACTCTCTCTAACACTGCAGAACAAACTTTCCAACCTTCTCAAGAGACGGAGAAAAACAGAGAGAGAGAAAAAGAGAGAGAGAAAGGAGGCAGACAACAAGAGCCACTGGATTTGCATGCCAGTACTGATGTTCGGAGAGCCGCCTCTCGGGCAGGGCCAGGGCCGGACAACGCTTCCTTGAAGCTGATATGCGTCACATACACAAATGTGCATCTGTTTGTCTCTGTGAGTATGAGACAGGCAGTCTGCTTGCACATCAGAGCACAGGCAGAGATAGTATAAGAGGGTCAAAATGTAACACTCAAAAGTTCCATCCTTCAGTTAAAAGAGCCAATCGTCTTTTTGTTTACTGTAGAGCGCATGTGTTCTTGTAGCCAGGACTCTTATGATAAAACATGGTGCCACGGGGTTGATTCCCTGGAAACATCACTTGATAAAATGAATATATATAAAATTTGATATTGTATAATAAATATAAGTTTATAATACACCACTGTTCAAAAGTTTGGGTCAGTACGATTTTTTTATGTTTTTGAAAGAAGTATCTTATAGTCAGCAAGGGAGTATTAAATTGATCAAAATAAATTTATAATTTGGGCGGGAAAAAAATAGATTTCAAATAAATGCTGTTCTTTTGATCTTTCTCTTAATCAAAGCAATCCTGTAAAAAAGTAGTATGGTTTCCACAATATATATTATTCGCAGCACACTGTTTCATCATTGATAAGAAGAACTAATATTTCTGGCGCACCAAATAATAATTAGAATGATATAGAAGGATCAGGTGCCACTGAAAACTCCGGAAAATAACAAACCAACAGAAATACATTAAATGAAAAAAAAAAAAAAAGTAATATTTTCTGTTTGAATATATTTTTTATCAAATGAAAGCCTTGGTGAGATATACACTACCCATCAAAAGTTTGGGATCAGAGCAATTTTTTATGTTTTTTTAAAGGAGTTTCTTAAGCTCATCAAGGCTGCATTTATTTAATAAAAAAAAAACAGTAAAATTGTGAAATATTATTATGATTTAAAAAACTGTTTTCTATTGTAATATATATTAAAATGTAATTTATTCCTGGGATGCAAAGTTGTATTTTCAGCATCATTACTCCAGTGTCTTATAAGTGTCTTATGATCCTTCAGAAATCATTCTACTAGGCTGATTTATTATAAGTGTTGAAACTGTTGTGCTGCTTGATATTTTTTTGGAACCTGTGATACTTTTTCAGGATTCTTTGATGGAAAATAGAATAGAATAGAATAAGAATAATTTTTTTCTAACAATATACCCTACCGTTCAAAAGTTTGGGGTCAGTAAATTTTTATTCTTTTTTTCCTCATTTTTTGAAAGAAATTAAAACTTTTAATCAGCAAGGATGTGTTAAATTGATAAAAAAGTGATAGTAAAGACTTATATTGTTAGAAAAGATTTCTATTTTGAATTAATTCTGTTCTTTTTAACTTTTTATTTATCAAAGTATCCTGAAAAAAGTATCAGTTTCCAAAAAAATATTTGGCAGCACAACTGTTGATAATTCTAATAATAAATCAGCATTTTAGAATGATTTCTTAAGGATCACACTGAAGACTGGAGAAATGGCTGCTGAAAATCCAGCTTTGCATCACAGAAATAAATTATATTTTAAAAGATATTAAAATAGAAACCATTATTTTATATTGTAATAACATTTTGCAAGATTACTGTTTTTTTCTGTATTTTTGATCAAATAAATAAGCCTTGATGAGCATAAGTGACTTCTTTAAAAAACATTACAAGTCTTACTGATCCCAAACTTTTGAACAGCAGTGTATATATTGTTATCAATATGGCCGGGATATGGCAGAGGAAAACATGTGTTAATGTATGGTTCTGCGTGTAGATTTACTGGTTGTACAGTACATGTGTAGAAGAAGTGAGGTGATGGAAAAAGTATATGTTGTCATTAAAAGGCTTGATATGATCTTGCTGACATAGTCATGATTGAAGTCCGTTCATCGGAATGATTCTAGCCTGCCGCTGGGACGCCAGCATGTGTGGCAGATGAATCAGCAATTGTTGTTCCTTTGCCGTAACCATGGCGGCACCATTCATGACACAGGCAGAAACCTAAGCTCCACCATTCAAAAGCAAATATCATAAGAAGCCTTTTGTGCTTGTGGCCAAATGGAGAAAGAAGCTGAACTCGACGATAAACAGAAGGGAGAATGTGGCGGACATTATTTAAAAAAAAGGATTTAAAAAGAAATCATACTTGTGTGTTCACAGAAAATAGCATAATGGGAACAGATGAACACAATGTGTTGCAGATTGAGTGTTGAAAGTAGGACGGGATGTTGTGCTGTGGTGAAACCTAATGGTGATGTTTTGCTTTCACATGGAGACTATGGAAAAACAGCCATTCTGGCCTTACAACTGGGCCTTTCCACACAGTTATTTTAGTGAGAGACTATAACGAGTGTACATTAAGTAGTCTGAGGCTGTATCCATCACAACTGGCCATAAGCATGTAAACACAAACATTATAACCCACGAGGCTTACTGCAAAAACAAGACTAGCCATTTTAGTAATGCAAATTTAATCAATAAAAAACCACAAACACACTTCTGGGTTGCAAAATCATCTTCAGCTAGATACTGTTGCCATTTGCATCTTGTCCTTACAGTTGTGCCAGAGGGTTTACAAAGCTCTATCCAATCATAATGGAGGACAGCTGTGAGGCATCTTGTCCAACTGAACATGAACACGGCCAACAAAGCCAGTGCATCCAGAAACCTCTTTTGGACCGACTGGTGAAAAAAAATTGGATTTTCTCCAGTGACCCTCTGAAAAACAGCTCATGTTTATTGAGGTTTTTGTGAGGTTTGTGTTACATAGATTTCCACTGACTTGAATTTAAAACTTAAAGCCCAAATAAACTCTTTCGCATTAATCCTAAGTAAAAGTCTGTCTGGAGAAAACTTGTTTAAAAGCTATCTATTCTGAAGGGGCGAATAGCAAAAGGAAGCCAGATATTGCGGGATAGGATATCAGTTCCCATGGTGATCAATCATGCTAACACAAACAGAACAGTAGTGCTAACTGCAGTGGGTTAACGTGCTGTGAATATAATATTTTTTTGGCAGTTTCTTCCCCAAGTTCACTATCGCTGCATGTGGATAATCTGAAGGTGTTCACTGTTCCATATCCCATTGATTTATTGGAAAGAAAACTTGCTGTGCAGGGAGCATCAGTAAATCCTACCTACTTTCAGCACGATGTAGCTCAACACCAACCGAGCTCCGCAGAAGTCTTCCCAAAAACCCAGACTTAAGCAAAAAAAAATACTGTTCCATGAAGCGAGTTAAAATCAAGAGCTAGAAATCTAAAAAAAGTCATACATTTTTAATACTGATCTTATTTATTGTGGCTATTTCTAAGGCAATATTGTGGATGTTCAGTATGCTGGAGTGATATGAGGGCTGGGCTATGCATGGCTGCCCTCCGTTCCAATGAAATCACAAAATTAAATTCAACATTTATATATTTACACACACACACACACACACACACACACACACACACACACACACTACAGTTGAAAAGTTTTGGGCTGGTAAGATTTTTAAATGTTTTTGAAAGAAGCCTCGTGCTCACCAAAGTATTTTGTATTAAACTACAGTTAAACAAAAATACTGTGAAATATTATTGCAATTTTTAATTTATTTAATTTGTGTTTAATAGATTTTAATTTATTTTAATGTATTTATTAATTCTAATGGCAAAGTTGCCTTTTCAGGAGTCATTACTTCAGTCTTCAGTGTCACATGATCCTCCAGAGAAATTCTTTAATATGACTGTCCAGCGGCTTTAAAGGGGTCTTATGATGCGATTTCAAGTTTTCCTTTCGCTTTGGAGTGTTACAAGCTGATTGTGCATAGATAGATCCCTGAAGT
The DNA here is from genome assembly GCA_018155175.1 of Sinocyclocheilus anophthalmus. NCBI lineage: Eukaryota > Metazoa > Chordata > Actinopteri > Cypriniformes > Cyprinidae > Sinocyclocheilus > Sinocyclocheilus anophthalmus. The sequence goes on from JADLZN010004424.1 coordinate 216,935, forward strand.
TGCAAAGACTAAAGTCACAAAACCAAAGAGATATACTTTATCAAAATTAAGACTCTGCCACACACCCTAAAACGGCTCGTTCTAACACCCCCACATATCTACATCACTATGTGGAAATATTAGCATAATGCCGCCCAAATGTTCACGCAAAGGAAAAGAAGGCTGGTTTCAGTAACCGCAGTTAGTGTTGAAGCAGCCCATGTCAGGGAGACGCTGTGTGTTTAAGCGAAAGCAAAAGCACTTTATTTGGCCATCCGAAAGTAGATGCATTTAGGAATCTTTAAGTTAATTTACAACAGAACAGCAATGCATTTTATGGATGACTGTTTCGTGAAGCTAGGAGAGGAGGTAATTCTGACTTTTGCTATGACAATCTGGCACTTCTGAAACAGCTACTGTTTTGTTATTAGTATTTAGTTCAAGTATTTGCTATTGACTGCTCAAATGCGCAGTTTGCGCATCGTCGTGTGTGTGTGTGTGTGAGAGAGAGACAGGGTCACATAACAGTGGAGTCAGCTGTCTTAACCGTGGCTTGTGTACTGCAAACACATACCAGCTTCATCACTGTGTCTGTCACGCGACTCGTTGCCCTTTCGGGCTTGAACTGATGATAAAACTAACAACATTATTAACTGTCATGATATTTACTTTGAAAGCTGAAGCTAGCGATTATGGTAAGGGGCGTTACATTTCGAATGAGTGCTTGCGGTGTTCGGCCAATTAATGCACTGGGTCAGCTGGCCAATCATAGCAGACTGCGCTTGTCGGAAGGAGGACTTTTGTAGAAAACGAAGCGTTTGAGAGAGGCGGGGCATAGAGACCTACAATAATGTACAGTATTTGAAAAAAAAAAAAATGTGTTTTTTGAACATTAAAGCATGTCAACATATTCTGTTACAACAAATACACAAAATAATGATCTTTAAAAAAGCATCATATGACCCCTTTAAGAAACAGTCTTAATATAATATGTAGAAAACAGTTGTGTTGCTTGATATTTTCGTGAAAACCATGATACTTTTTTCAGTTATGCTTTGAAGAATAGAAAGTCAAAGAACAGCATTTACTTGGATATTTTTATAACAATGCACAGCAAAAGTCTTTACTTTCACTTTTAATAAATTCACTGTATCCTTGCTGAATGAAAATATTAATTTATTTTTAAAAATCTGGCCCCAAACTCTGAACAGTAGTGTGTCACCTCAACTTAACCTAGTGTATCATGTCAGTTTAATCTGCCAAAAGTGGATGGGGACAATGGATGTGTCCCCTGCCCTGGGAATCAAACTCATGACTTTAGTACTTTAAGTGCCATGTTCTATCATTCAGTTACACTTAAGAAACGCTAGTAGAGCTTTAAAAAAAATTCTATACAGCTACAGTGACATTAACCAACCCCTAGGTGGGTGGTGGCAGGAGTGTACATTAGGGTGGCAGTGGGTTGGCACAAATGTAGTCATTAATGTAGAACCAAAATGACTGTAAAAGACTAATAATAAGCCTGAGGTATCTTTTTAATGAGAAGGTAGAAGACAGAGTGCAGGGGATGGTACACAGTCAGACCGGCACAACAGTTATTCTGTGGTGTGCAGAGACACTTTTATGCCTCACAGCAAACAGCAGCCTCTTTAACATGCTCATTACTTGAAGTGATACCAGCCACAAGCTCATTCATTCTAAGCTCAATATGATCTATTTATGCCACTGGATAATCACTGAAAAAAAAAACTCCAACTGACTGTGCATTTGGCCTACTAGCTCAACTACTGCTCAAGTTTCTGAAACAGCTTCGATAGTCTATGACTTCTGCAGCCCTTGAGTGGTTATAAAGGCTCAAAAACTTAAAGCATGGCTCTAGGATCAAAATCACGATTGATTCTAATGTAATACTGATGTATAACGTGTATATGGATTAAAAATAAAAATAAACGTAAAAACAAACAAAAATATGTCACATTTAAATTCAATAACCCCTCAGAGCGATACACTGAGTCTGATTCAAATTGGTATGCTTCTAGAGTTTTTGTGAATCTTACTGACTGATTCGTTAATAAGAACCATCAGTTTATTACATTGTTTTGCAAATCAGACACCACCACTCGTGCTCTGCTTGTTTTTGCACACAGTAGAACCGACAGATGCTGAAAAACTGTGCAATTAATAAAAAAATAATTAAGTAACACCAAATCACGAGATGAAATTGGACAACAATTTTAGATAGACCCACACAGTCACCATGGGAACACAATCAAATCTGCCCATAACAACTAAAGCTCTATTGACAGCATCTGTGCCCTCCTGTCAATTATCACAGAAAGTAAAGTCGCTCAGCTTGCAAAAATGAACTAAAAACACATTTACAGTAATACACTTACAATGAAAGCCTAGCAGGCAAGCTGCCAACACAGTGAATCACTCGGTTAGTGAAACTTTGAAACTAGCATGCCAAACTGTATGCTAGTCATAATTTTTAGTAGTACTACACTGAAAATACTCTTTTGAAAAAGTACATAAAATACATAAAAATACATAAAATCTTAATATATAAACATTAATACATCCCCTTCATTAACTCAACTGGGGTGAAGTTGAACACATACTGAACTATTATAATGAAGTAGTATCAGTTATTGATCTAGTATCATGCTATTGAACAATAGTTAGTAGCTTAGCTAACAGTAATTACCTCTTTGCAAATTTATATCCAATTATTTTCTACTGAGTTACATTTGTGCAGTATTGATTTCTTAATAGTCATCCATACGATGTATACTAGGCCAAATATGCAGTACATTACAATCCAGAAACTTTCAGAACCTATATCAATTCACTCAATCTTGTTGAACACACATTCCCAGTCTCACCTGTGAGCCCATTGACCATGGGTGGCCTCTCATCCTCCTCCTCTTCCTCAGGAGCTGCGCTGTCCTTTCTATCCATTTTGCTGACAGACGTGGTGCGTTTGCGCTGGACCTCCGCATCGAACTCCTCGTCAAACAGAACCTGGTCCACCAGGTCAGGCTGCACTGGACTGGGCTCTGCAGGTGGCTTAGGAGTGCCATAGTAATTACCTATGAAAAAAGCAAATATACTGTAAAAAGGACTTTTCACACACTGCACAGATTTTTGGGGAAAATGCTTTTGAAATGAAAAAATATTACATTTGAGGAAACTTATAAACTCAGAATTGTGAGTTTATATCTCACAGTTGTTGACTTCTTTTCTCAGAGTTGCGAGATGTTAATCCGTAATTCCAAGTTTATAACATGCAATTGTGAGATATTAAATTGCAATTGTGAGAAAAAAAGTTAGAATTGTGAAATAAAATTCGCAATTACCTTTTATAAATATTTTTTTTTATTTCAAGATGGAAACAGAAAAAAAGAATTGTGTGATATTTGCTAAATGTAAAAAAAAATATATATATAAAAAAAAAAAAAAATTTTGTAATGGTTTTTTTAATGTGTTTTTTTTTTTTAGAATTTAAACGATTTATGTAATTAAATTGAAATTTACGGCTTTCAAGACTTATTGGAGCCCACTGGAAGTTGGCTGAGGCCCCCTAGTGGGCCCCGGCTCCCTGTTTAAGAACCACTGTGCTTGGCCATAGCTGGAGGTAGTTCTACCATAGTTTTCCCAAACTTATTTCATATTTAGTCTATAGGAGTTTTGAAGGGTGCTCCTATAGCACTGCGTTTTCGAGGCTTGGCCGGTCGCTGATCTTGCAGAACAGAAACTGTAACGACATCGAACTCGCAATATATCCTACTGTCTGACGCTTTTCAGTAAGGCTATAAGTCTTGTTTGTTGTTTGTCAACACTGCAGCTCGGCTCCCTGCAGCGCTCCTCTGGAGCAAGACGTAGCACTCTGGCACTTTATTGTTATTTACTGACAACAGTCCTCCACTAGAGATTAAGACTAGCTGTGTGGTGGCTTCTACTTCCTGGAGAGGCAGGAGGTCTATCTTATAAGCTTTACTGTCCTGTCTCATCTGGATAAACTTCTTGGGGTGAGAATGGTATCAGTACAATGTATGGGAAACTACACTTGACCTACTTTGTCGACTAATCACAAAAACATCGGCTGGAAAACTAAAAGGGAGGACGGGATGATAATGAACAATATTGATTCATTTGTCACCTTTGACATTTGGGAAGACGTGAGAACAGTTTGCTATCATAATCTACTCCATCTTACAAGTGCTGTCACATTATAGACATGTAGGACATTCAATTGAAGAAGAGAGTTATTGCTTTAAACGTAGCACGGATCCTTTTAACTGCTTGTAAGATGGCAAATGAGCCCGGTGACAGGCACTGTTTCTTTGAAATAATAAAATGATCCCCCTTCGTAAAATCACTGGGTGACTGCAACCTTAAGCGCAGCACTCTAAAGACTTCATTAAGCTTATTTACACTCTCGTTTGACATGTGGCATCATTAGTCTTCACTATGTGGAACACAAAAATAAATATGGGTTTAAACAACTCACCACACAGAGATGCCTTAATGTATTCCTAAAAGAAACTGTTCATTTGAATTAATTACATATTTATTGCATTAATAATTCACTTGCAGCTGTGTGTGTTGATATTACAGAGAATACCTAACACTGAATTTGTCTATGCAGACCTATTAATTACAGTCTTAACTTTATAGTGACGGATAAGGGAATGAGAAATTTCACATTAAATAATGAACTTGAAAAATAAATATCTATATACAATACAGTGGGGTTCAAAAGTCCAACAATTAAGTAATTGCTTTTATTTTGCATTTGTTTCTCCTCATTTTAAACCCTTTTTTTCCCAAATTATGTTAAAAAAGTACATAATTTGATCAATTAAATAATATTAATAATTTAGATTTTATTTTGAAAGAAATACTTGACTTGAGTATCTTAAATACTGTACATACATACAGTACATACATAGTTTTTAAAGAAGTACTATTATTCAGCAAAATGCATTTAATCGATCAAAAGTGACAGTAAAGACATTTATAATGTTACAAAACATTCACATTTTTGTTTCACATAAATGTTGTTCTTTTGAAGTTTCTATTCATCAAAGTATCCTGAATTTTCTTTAATACATTAAATATGCATTCTTGCTAAGTATTTGTTTATTTTTAAAAAGTTTGAACTACTTCCACAAAAAGATAAAGCAGCAGCACAACTGCTTTCAACATTGTTAACATGAAGAAATGTTTCTAGAGCAGCAAATCAGCAAATTAGAATCATTTCTGAAGGATCATGTGACACTTAAAATTGGAGTAATGGCTGCTGAAAATTCAGCTTTGCCATTACAGGAATAAATTACATTTCATAATGTATTAAAACAGGCTTTTTAAAATTGTAATAATATTTCACAATATTACAGTTTTTATTGTAGTATTAATCAAATATATATCCAGCCTTGGTGATACTGTCTCTATATATATTCAAAACCCTAAAAGTTCCTGTTTATTTCAAGTTTAAATTGGCCCCTGAATCACAGATCTTCAATATGGGCTCAGATTTTGGACCCCACCGTATCTAATAGAAGCATGTTATCGTTGCCACCTCAGACATAATAACTATCCTCCAATCACTTGCTGTGGACTTCACGTGGCTGCACAGCAGATGGACAGCGCTTTAACAGAAGTGTGCACTGTAAACAGCCATTATCATTTCCATCAACAGGCGCTAGGCCATGCATGAAATAAACCTGCTTACTCCAAACAGTTCAGCTGAGTGTCCTCTCCAGATTTTATAAACGCATAGAAATGTATGTGACTGGAATAACTGAGGTGGCCAAAACGGTAAAGGACTTTAACGAACACAGTTATGCAAAATCTATCTCAGCTAATGCACAGTTATGCAAAATCTATCTCAGCTAATGCTGATACACTAATAGGAACTCATGGGACCTCTTACCTGAACATTACTATAATTTAATGTGTGTGAGAGAGTTAACACAAGGAGTCTAACTGGTTAAATTCAATTGCTATTTATGGTAACACTTTACTTGAAGGGGTGACATGACATGGCACCTTCATAATCATGACATGACACATGTCATGAATATGAAGGAGGTTTTATGCATGTGTATGACAACTGTCATTAAGTGTCATTCGCTCAGTTATGTCATTTTTAATGCAAATATGACATTATTTGACCTAACCCTACCCCTACATTTACCCCTAACCATAGCCCATAACAAAAGACATCTCAAACAATGTCATTTTTGCATAAAAAAATTACATAACTGAGCGAATGACAATTAATGACAGTTGTCATAAACATGGCGAGGGCATAATACAAAACCCGTGAGAGGAGAGACGTCAGCATTTGGTAATGTTTGACGGTGAATGTCATGATTATGAAGGTGTCATGTCAGTCTTATGCACACCCCTTCAAGTAAAGTGTAACCCTATTTATTTTTATTTATTATAATCAACAACCAAATAAAAACAATTCTATGCAAACACGTAAATTGTTCATAATGCAGTTTTCTGCCAATATTCTTTTTGTGAATCCAACACATACAGCTTTAAAAATCTTTTGTAAGAATTGTTTTGAATGTATTTATTATTGAAATGATATCATCATTTGGCAAATTCTTTTTTTTCTAAATACTAATTCTTTACAAATAACAGGTAGCCGAATACAAAAGGTGTCAGTCGTTAAGAGCTGAATAAGCTTGCTTTAATATACTCGCCCTGCAATTCCCCCTAATACAGTAAGACACTGTAAGACGTGTTTTTCAGGAAATGTCTTGATTATACATGAGCACGCAGCACAGCTGAAAAGTGTGATCAAATCATGGCCATAATCATGTCATGTCACAGCCTCTAGGGTCCCCTGTCAAACAGCGGCCACAACATGATGGATCGCTCATAAACAGCACACTGCGTCATCCTTGATTAACGGCCATAAAAAAACACAGCAAGGAGGAGGGAGGGTCGTCCACTGGAGTCTGTGATGATATTTGTTAGCATTAATCTGTGGGAGACAGCCAGGCGCTGTCAGAGGAATGGCGATGATTTGAAACCATCTTTCCTTCACCACTGCACACTGAATGGCATACAGGAGGAAAGAGAGACGTGCTGATAGCAGGTAGTTATTTAACATTTGAGTGTTTCATGTTGTCAAATAAATAACTCCTGCTTCCCCGATGAACTGATAGAGGACGACAATTCACCCATGACGATCAACGAGCGCAACAAATACAGACTTGCCACTGAAATTTTCCCTGAATGATATTTACTCTCTCACACACACTCACCCACACAAGCACATACAGCCTCACACCCTTAAACCTAAATGAAATGCGAGTTGACTCATCTATGACCTTTACCCACTCGGGCCAAGTTGCAGTGCAATTTAAACATCATTGCACCAAAAATACAAATCAAAACCTGCATTTAAGTCAGCATCTGTTAAGCTTTTTTTTTTTTTGCGCACTTCAACAGTTTAGTATCTTTTCTTTGACAAGAATTGGTCTAAGCGACAAAGTGTGCACTAAAGCAAGAACCCCCAAATATGAGATTGATGCTTTGGTTTGTAGTCAGTGTTCAATTTTACAATGTAATAAGCTGAAGGAAAAGTTTGTCTCATTTGGGAAAAGCACTTCAAAGCCTTGAGTTTCTTCATGTGGGACACTGAGCAGACTGCCGAAGTACGGACAGATGGAAAACCGTATCGCCCAAAGCCTTTTGGATCCTATTGCGGGATGTTGGGGATATTGTTGTGGGCAGTGGGGATGCTGTTGTTCAATGCTCTTGATTCTGCATCTACACAAACAGAAGAGGGCTCTTGCACTCGTTCAGAGATGAGAAGGGCTCTCAAGCAGTTCTGTGGACATCATTAATGATAACACTCATCCTGAGAAGAGATCTAGATCAGTGGTGCTCAACCAGAGGGCTATAGCAAACTTCCGAAGGGTCCTCAAGAAGACTAGAAATTATTTAAAATTGCACAACAAAACAAGCATTAAAATAAAGGTTCCATTTGTTAACATTACTTAAAAGACACTAGTTATCATAACTAAACTAAAAAACCTTCTAAAAGCATTTAGTTAAGTTAATTCAACATTTACTAAACGTATGAAATCAAAGTTTTTATTTCAAAGATTACCAAAATAACAAAGATGAAAAAATAATGTAATAAATGTATTGCTCATTGTTAGTTCATGTTAGTTGATGCATTAACTAATATTAACAAATAGGATCTTACTGTAGTATTACAGTCAAAACAACTAAAAAGCAAGCTATTTACAAACGTCTTTGTAAATTTCATTTTTTTTTTTTTTTTACCGGGGCTGCATTTATTTGAATCAAGTATATATAGTAAAAAACAGTAAATTCTGGACATATATAAATTGGAAAATCTGTAAAAAAAATGTTTAGAACGTTCCTTTGAAATATAATTTTTTTTGTATGTTATAAATGTATTACCTCAATGTAATCAATTTATACATTTTCTAAATAACAGTATTAATTAAAAAAATACAACTCTATTGACTCGCCCTGTTGACGCCCCCAACACTGTCTTGTTTCTTTGAAGTAACAGGAGTCTCCCAATATCTTTTTTTTTTCGACCAGAAAAGGTATGTAAATCATTAAAATCTTTAACTTCCATGAACACTTTATAATGAATATGCAATTTTCTAATAATGCCAAGCTCTAAAAAAATTCCCCCCAAAATCCTTATCCAGCAAATCATGAACAACTGGAAAGTCATAGAGCCTTGGAGTCAAAAAGGTTGAGAACCACAGATCTAAATGATCCCTCCAGGAACATGGCAGAGAGAAAGGGTGATTGCCGTAACTGTCGTCATCGCTCACTTCTCATGGAATTTTGGGTGGACGTGTTATGGTTTATAAACATTGTCTACCTGTGTCACTCTGAGGGGGCCGTCCTTCAATACTCGACATTGAAGCAATCATTAGAAAAGCAAGGACACATGCAGGAGACTTCCCTCAAGGGATTCAAATGCAAGTTCTCATTATTTTTAAACACTGTTGTAAGACGAAGACCCAGTAAAGCATTCAAACAGGACACAGAGTTCACGCCATAAAACTTGGGCATAACCAGTTACCATTGATTACATCATGCTCCTGGCATGTTGAAAAACCGGTCAATTATTTCCATGTCCTGAAAACAGCAAAACTCAACTCTGGAGAACACATCAAATCTATTGCATACAGACAGCATTATCTTTAGCTTAGAGTTTGTTCTTCGTCATGACCCTGAATTTATACATGCTTAAAAGACTTGTGATTGCCATTGCAAAGGACATAAAAAAGCCTGAACATGGACTTCCTGTTTCACACACACACTACAAGGACGAACCAGGACAGAATCTTTTCCTCTGCTTTTAAGGAGATGGAGTTGAACACACTGTAATCTGTTCATCTTAACCAACAGCGAACAATAACAGAGAACAGGATGCACCCATAAAAACAAGTTTTCACAGAAGAATAGAGGACAATCACAAAACAAGATCAATATAGTTGAAGAAATGTTATGGTCAAGTCAAGTTACTCAGTATTTTTTTTTTTTATTTTTTTTTTTTTTTTTTTTTTTTTTTTTTTTTTTTTTTTTTTTCTAAGGGGGGTTTCTTTCTGAGACCCCAAAGAGAGATAGCTTGGATAAAAAAAATTTAATGTAATGTTTATATTATATTCTTATAAAAAAAAGGAGTCAGTAAGATTTTTAAATGTTTTTGAAAGAAGTCTCTATCCTCACCAAGCTGCCATTATATGATCAAAGAACAGTAAAACAATTATTGCCATTTAAAAGAATATTCAGTTAACATTTTAAATGTAAGGTTTCCTGTGAGGAAAAGATGATTTTCAGCAGGCGTAGAAAACATTTTAATCCGAGCTATTGGTGTGAAGAACATTTCTTATCAATGTTGAAAATAATTTTTTTGGTGAAACTGTAATACAGTTTTTTTTTTCAGGATGAATAGAAACTCAGAAGAACAGCATTTATTGAAAAGCAAAAAAATTGCAACAGTAAAAACGGTCATTTTTGACTAATTTTATTTGTCCTTTCTAAATAAAAGTACTAATTTAGCTTTTAAAAATCCCACTGACCTCTAACTTTTCAACGGTAGTCTATATTTCTTTAAATATATAATTAAATTATATTCAAGTACACAACAGACCAACAAATAAATAAATTGCCTCATAGGTACATAGGAAGCATATTCTGAACAAAACAGCAAACAAGTCCACTATTCTAAATACATTTATAGGCTCAATAAATCATGCAGATTTCAGGCATCAAATCCTTGTGCAGCATGTACTGACTTTCTTGTCAGATGTCATGGGAAGAGTGTGAACTGGTAAGTGTGAAATTATCCTTCAAGCTAAAATCCCAAGAGTCAAGATATTTCATGTAGATGGAAAGGCCCCAGTAAAAGTCACCCACTGTGACATCCACATCGGACAGATTTACTTCTACACCCTGGAAACTACAACGCAATCTTCCCATTGAAAAAAGGCCACTTAGTGACTCATCGAAGGATCTTTAACCAAACCCACCTCCTTCCCACACGGCCAAAGGCTAGGACTTTGCCAAGCATTTACTGGTTTTATCAGTGAGGAACTCACTGGCTTTGAGGCTGCGACATTAATAACTCAGACCTTGAGATCCTTTAGGCATGTTACAGCGATGGTATGAATCACACAAGGTGAACGCCCTCTGCTCTGAACTATTTCAAGTCAGCAGAGGAGGTATATGCCAAATAAAAGAGTATGCAGTACAAACATTCAGCACACTTGTCTCCCTTAATTAACATAAAAACACGGTGAGTCAGCAACCGATGCTGCAACTACACAGTAATGTAGCCCACATGAAATTTTGCTACGGTAATCTACAGAGTTTGAAACCAATACTTTAAGAGTGAAGGAAACTAATGTTCAACATAAACTGAGATGACCTAGTTACAGAGCTTGAATTGAAATTCCACTTTCTTCTTTTTCATCTGCAATTAATTCAGCTCGAAAGCCATACATACTCCATCCAAACTTTGTTTTGTAGATAATTTTAAGCCTTAAAGGAATAGTTCACACCTAAATTAATATATTGTCATTGTTTATTTACCCTCTCTTCAATTCAAACCTGCACTGCTTTCTTTATTCTGTGAAACACAGAAGGAAATATTTCCTTTTGAACTATTTTTGTTCGTTCAATGAAGGTCAGTGGGGTCCAAAACAACAGAGGATGCCACTGACTTTCATTGTACAGACAAAAAACACAGAGACAATTTTTAAAATTTCTTCTTTTGTGTTCCACAGAAAAAAGAAAATCATATTGGCTTGGAAGGACATGAGGGTGAGTAAATGATGACTAGTCATTGAATATTCATTTTTGGGTGAAATATAACTTTATATATATCACTTTAAGGGACATTTCTGAGCAGTTGGCTCTGGCAGGCTTATCAAGTCAACCTCTGAATCCAACAAGTAAACTTCGCTGTCTGCACTCCCATTGGTAGTTGCCACATTGAGTCACCCCTTATTTACATTAAATTGAGGTTTGCAGCTCTTGCATACTGAATTGGTCTTATACATCTTATCCTTTACACTGTCGTGTCGGGTTATGTGTTGATTTTCATGCACAGCAGACAGAAAACAAGATGCAGAATGCATTACCCGTTCTCACATCCATGCATCTTGCAAACACTAGTAGTTCCTTCTGCAAATATATCTAATTAAGATTGTGTTCTCAACAAGTATCTGTATACCATGCCCACAAGAAATGATCCTTGACTCTCAGAGCTCCTACACACAGTTTCATACCATCATATGTTCCACTCTCCAGTAGCAGGCCGCTCTCCTCCAGCACACGAAACTCCCCCACGCTGATGAAATTATAGTCCACTCCTGGAACCTCCCCTTCACGAGGCTGCCTCGTGGTACCTGCCAAAGGCACACACAACGATGAGTAACAAATTATTAGAGGAAAAATGCTCTTTTTGTGTAAAGGTATTTCTTCAACTATGTACATATTTTTGCATTTTTGTTACAGGAAGGTGACACTGAAACGTCTTATCATTTCAAATCCCTTTTATGTATAGATTTGACTGTTTTCCTTTGTACTGTAAATCTCCCCACACTTGCAAATTTAAAAATGAAAATATATTAAAGTTGTGATAAAATGGAAACCGATCTTTTTTTCCATATTGTGATGCACATCCGAGCGTAACAGTTTAAAAAAATAAAAATAAGGTAGGACTTGGTTCTATGAATCAGTTATTAATTAGAATTTGAGAAGTGGGCATTTGATTTAAAAAAAAAAAAAGTTTAAAAATTGAACATTTAGCTCCCAACTGCATTAAATTGTTAAGATAAATATAAAGGATTTTGAAAACATTTTCTTTACATTTATTTTGAGTGTTGATCTCTGATCTCATTTTCTCTGTTGTAAGAGGAACTGCAAACAAAAACTCTCTGCAAACAGACTCTCATTGAACAAAAGACAACATGGCTCACTTTTGAGAGCATTTATTGTTGTCCTCTCTACAAGAGAGAACACAATGAATCATCTGCATCCAGATATTCTGCTGTAGTGTCTTTTTTCGATCCTAACTACAGTTCACACTTTGCTTGCTGCATCACTAAAATTTGTCAAACTTGACAGTCACACAGCAGCTACTGTGGGGCGAGAGCCCAGATGCCAGTTTCTGTGCTGGAGGAGGATAAACAAACAATTAGCTCTGCAGTTTGCACAAGCTACACCAAACACTGCCAGCTGCTTAAGCACCTTACCATCCACCCCAGCATGATGCCACACAACCCTGCACTCCTCAGAACATCACAAAGAAAAGACTGACCCAACTTGGCCCTCTCCTAAAACAATTCTTGCACTTCAAAGACTGCTTTGAAGAACCAAATCTCTCTTAAAATGGAAGTTAGTGTTTCACACATGAATTCTGAATGCAAATGTATTTTTATATTATATAGAAGACTAATATTGGCAATACAGGATGAAGTGTTTATTTTGTGACGTCAAAGGGAGGATGAATTCTATTCGAACTTCATTATGTACTCATCATCAGCTGTGAGATCCCTTAACAAAGCTCTGGAAAAGTTTCAAGTCTTAAATCTGCACAAGTGTAAAAGAAAAAAGCAATCCTTTAAGATTGACCACCTACGGCACATTTTTATTTCTGCATTCATTTTTAATTTTTTTTTATATATCTGCGGATGAGGCAGAGAGTGGTTACCGTTGAGCTATAACGGATATTAATGCCAGCAGGAGGGAGGGAGATGGAGGCTTCAGTCGAGCTTCAAAGATTATGTGGAGTTCAATTTGGACTCCAGGCGTTCCTTCTTTCCCCTTTTTTTTTTTCCAAAGGACATGGCTTTAATGACTTTTCTGTCCCCGTGTCCAGAGAGACATGTGCAATAGTTCCATTCAAGAAGTTGTCAGATGAGCAAAGGGTATGACAGACAGTGCAGTCCAGTGCTTCATGAAGTGAATCAATTTCAGACCACATTTCATAGTGACGGTATTTGTTAAGCTCTAAAAAATAACCCTGAAAAAGCTTAAAGTTGGTCTTCTGAAGCCTAGATAGATTAATCACTGATAATTTTCCTCAGTGAACTCTAATCAATAAAGTATCAACTTGAGAAATCAGTGAGAGTGAGTCAGTGAGAGAACTGGATCGGTGAACAAATCTTTCTTTTGAGCTGGTTCATTTGAATGAAATCACTTGATCCATTCATAAACCTGAAATCCTTCAGACTGATTCGGTTCTCCATTTCAACTCATTTATTAAATAATATTCTTCAAAATACAAAATATTGATATGCAGAATAAAAAGTGAAAGGGGTTTGAAGCTCCATAAAAGTGAGTAAATAATGTCAGAATTTTCATCTTTAGGTGAAATAATCCATCAACAGAAAATGTCTAGTACTAGGCATAGGAATGATGTGTAATGTGCCACTGCCTTAAAGTAATAGTTCATTCACACCTGTAAGACTTTCTTCTGCACTTAGAAAATACAGGTCCCCCTGGAACCTTTTTTAAGAGTAGGTGGAACACAAGAGAATATATTTAGAAGAACGTTGGAAATCTAACAACATTGGAGCCCAGGGAATGCCATGGAGAACCCAAAAAAAAAAAAAAAAAGCACCAAGATATTTCAAATCATCTTCTTTTGTGTTCCACAGAAAAAATAAAGCCATACAGGTCTGGAACAACATACGGTGAGTAAATGATTTTCAAATAATTTTCATTTCTGGGTGAACTCTCTCTTTAAATCGGAGCAATGTATTATTAAACATTGACTTCAATTAAATGGCAATACTGCTCCTCACTGTCCTTCACCTTTACTGTGCTTAATAACTTACAATTAAATCATTATTTGATTATTTTACTTGACTGAAGCCTGGAAGATGAACTATGACAGTTCATTCTGACATAACTGCTACTACCGGCGCTATTAAATATAATTAGACCTGTCCATCATCTGGCTCTCAGCCTGATGCTTATGATTATACTGGATGGAGAAGTGTGAATGGAGGACTGTGTGTTGAGTCATGGGCCTGAACAGACCGTAACAAGGACAGTGGATGAGAATGACATTAGAGATTCCAGGTGGGCCCACACACTGAGCCTGTGTCTCATGCAATGTTGAGCCACAGCAAGTGAAACATCTGTTTAGGCCTGGTGTCCATTAAAATCCCAAATTACAAAGAGCCACATGCCAGGTGCAGGAATCACTTAATGAAAACAGCACAAACTACATCACACTCTAAATTAACAGACAGAGACTAGATTTTTACATTTACTGTAAAAAAAAAACCATAGTGCTTGATGGTGCATAGGTTGCTGACACAACACTGTTTGGCTGGTGCAATGCAGTTGCTAGGTGATTAAAGTCATAAAATCTCATTCCCAAGTGTATGATATTCTGGCCTTTATGACTCTGGAATTTATTCTGTTGTGTGGTGCACATGAGAAGATATTCTGAAGAAAGTCAAAGGGGTCCAAAACAGCATTAGGTTTGGAGTTACATAAAGGTGAGTATATAATTATAGAAATGTTCCTATAATTACAGAAATATTCCTTTAATAGTTAGCATTAAGTGTTTTTTGAAATCTCTAACCCTAAGTATGAGCCATATTAATGGTGATAAGTGCCTTAACAAACAGCACTAATTAAAAGATTACACCATAGCCCGAGAGAAAAAAAGCACTAATTAAAGACGTGCAAGTAATTAAGGCATATGTTTCACTAATTCACTGGTTTGTGACCAGACCACACACTGTATTCTGCACAACAAAAGAGCAAAACACATTTCGTGATTACATACTGGTTTATTGGCATTGATGTTGTTATGAAAAAATATGGTTGTCTGTTCCAAACGGTCTGTAACTGAAAACTGTAGCCAAGAAATTCATGAGCCAATACTTGCAAGTAATTCTACATTACCCAACAGGTTTAATCGATCATGATTATGTGACATTAAACAGTACAGGCATTGGAAGTAAGGAAACTGAAATTGGCACAAAAGAAACAGGGAGAGAGTGAGAGAAGGAATAAACTGTCCTCAAGCAGGCATCAGCAGCCTCTGGCATCTGCTTGTTATAGCAGGCATGTGGCAAGAATGAGGATTAAAGGCCTGTTCACTCCAAGAACAATAAATAATGGTAACTATATTAGCGGCCACACTAACAGATGATAGCATTCTGTTTATAATGAGCGTGCGTTGTGAAAGTGATTCCAATGACATTGTTCCTCTGTGTCATTACTGTTATAGTTGTGGTGTGGAATTCTGTATTCTCATAGAATTAGAATGAATATTAAAACATTACAGTTATTATTATAATCATTGTCATTGGGGTGAATGGGCCTTAAGAAAAGAGGAACGCTGTGACCCATGACTCTCAGTTGCAGAATATGGGCTGGGTGAAGATTCTGTTCTACCAGGTGAGGGCAGAATGGAGAGAAGAGCATGTGGATAACCCTAGAAAACACATGCGGAGTCTACTCACTCTTTCAACATTACAAACTAGCACTCGGCAGAGGCACTTCTGGGTTCATAAGAACTCTTTTAGATTAGACCTTCATTTAAATTGAGCTGAAAATGACCAAAACGTGATGTGGGGTTGAAACACCCCACTTCCAGCATTGTTTAGTGGACAAGGACAAATATATATTTTTTTACAAAGATTCCGATTCCAGTTATCAGACTGCATTTGTGGGGAAAAAATAAAACTGATTTCACCTTTTAAAGCAATAAAATAGCAAACAATATGAGTCCAAATTCATAGAATGATAATTTACCATGGCATGCACTGGCTATTTTGCAAACAAAAACTTTGCAACACTCATAACGTATGTCTTTGGCAGAACTTTTGTGGTGAAATGTGTATTTAAACAATGAATAAGACACATGCATATGTCTGGGTTATTTTGTACTTGGTACAACTATTGTGTATGGGCCACACAATCTAAGCGTTAGCAAGTGTTACAGGTAAAGCATTGTACACAACCTGTTTTAAAACAAATTAAAATCTGATATAAAATTGAAGTTGTTTGAAATATAAAATTCATATAATGCATCTCATAATCTTGTACTGTTGTTATATCTGATCAAATGCACATTAGTATTCTTTAGTTTGGGTTAAACAAATAAAATTTGCTTGGGTTGGAACAGCAGCTACGCGAATTATGTCTCTATTTGTTTCTCTGTTTTTGCCACTAGGATTACACAAGCTTCAGTCTGGATCCAAAACACCTGAGAATAGATGATGCCAAGCCCTCAGAGGACCAACCCTGAAACAACATACAGAACTAAAAAATTTTGCTATAAGTTTGATTGCATAATAATAATTGCTGTTAATAGTGTTCAACATCTGTTTGATTACGTCTTTAATTGATTTTTCCTAACATTTCTGCTAATGTGACATGATGACAGTCACCATGATAAGTCCACTAAATATTGTAGAAGAAAACTTAATGCGGAAAGTTGCTTTGCAACGATTGGATCGTGGACAAAGCGCTATACAAATAAACTTGAGTGAATTTAGTTTTTACTTGAAACCAATGTATCACTTATAGTAAAATGAATGAATGAATTAATTAATGAATAACAGAATAAACAAATACATCAATAAATGAATGGAAAAATAAATAATTGAATGAATGAATGAACAATTAAACAATATAACATTATATAATGCTTCACAGATCATCAGATCTGCAGTACTTTTCAATGTGATCACTAAAAGCTGATTTTAGTGTAATAATTTCATCTACTGTTAATCACACAGTGCACTATATGACAAACCATGAACGATTTCATACGCAGCTACAGTGCTGACTCTAATAAAAACCAGTCCAAAGTGTTCACAGTACCCATCATATCACCCTTTGAAAATACGAACTGAAGATGTGGTACTGACACCATAATTACTGTCTGAGCAGCCGTTATCATGACAGAATCATCTGAGTATGACCTGCACTAACACATTTAATGAGATCTAAGGATCTGAGTGAGGTCAGACGTGTGAATGTGTGTGGTACTCACAAGGAATGGTGCGCAGGTACAGATTATCTCTGATCACCTGCTGGAGCTTGTGGTCCAAAGAGCCTTTCTGGAACTGCAGGCTGAGGTAATGACGCAGATCCGTGTTCAACACTTTACCTGCAGAGACACATTGAATCTGGGTAAACTTTGGGTAGTTTGAGTACAAAAACAGCATTTGCGAACCATTTTACATCCATATTGTACAATATTACAATACTGTACACAAAGAATACAATGAAACAGGATATTTATCATTCCAAAAAATGTAGGTTTGACTTGTGTCATCCATCATGTCTCGATTTTATTCTTCAGAAACTGATTGGATCAAGCAAAAGTGCTCTTTATATGACAGATTAGAGCAGAGGGCAGCTTGGGTGACATCAGCTGAAAATAAAACTTGTAACTCAAAATTTACATTCTGATGAAAGATGTTATTTCATGCATTTCTGAATTTGACATTTACATTTAGTCGTTTAGCAGACGCTTTATCCAAAGCGACTTACTGAGGACCAATTAAAAGCAGTCAAAACTAACAAAAGAGCAACAATATACTGTATAAGTGCAAATTACAAGTCTCGGTTAGCCTAACGCAGTAAACGTAGCAAGGGTATATACAGTATATATATATATATATATCTATATAGATATAGATATATAACATATATTATACACACCACTATTCCACTGTTAAGAGTTGGATCTAATGTAAACATGGCCAAAGTTGGACACATGACAGAGTGTTTCAAGTTTTGGAAAGTTTTTTTTTTTCGGGTATGGCCCTGTATGATAGCATAAAGGGAGGAATTCCTGGTACTGGGCACTTCTCAGAGCGGTTAGCAAGAGCAGCCCAATCAACAGCTCATTCAGGTTACAGAAATCGTCAGCGTGCACTGCCACGACTTGCTTAGTAAGGATTTGTCATTTCTGTTTTAGACCACGAAATCAAACCAAGGGTCTCCAAAGAATTGTGTTTTTGGTTGTAAGGGAAAGATAGCTTTGTTCAGTTTCCCAAAGAACCCAGCGTTAAGGGAACAGTGGATGCAGTTTGTTTCTCTGGGGCTGCAACAGAGTTGTGCAAGCATGTTTGTTTGTTCCCGGCATTTCAGTGACAGTAGTCAGTAGATCAAATTTCATTCAATTAAGTTTTTGTTCCTGTTTTATTCATGTCGATGTCACAGCTTGCAGACGATTGCTATGCAAAAGCTTTGCGTGCTCGTGACTGTTTAGCTCCGCCCACAGCATGCCTCCAGTTTCATGAGCACCAAATCAGCATATCAGAATGAGTTCTGAAGGATCATGTGAAATTGAAGTCTGGAGTAATGGCTACTGAAAGTTCCGCTTTACCATCACAGGCAAAGAAATTACATTTGAAAATATATTCAAATGGAAAAAAAATCTATTTTAAATTGTACTAATGATTCACTACATTACTGTTTTTTTTTTTACTATATTAATCAAATAAATGCAGCCTTAGTGAGCATAAGACACTTCTTTTGAAACCATTAAAAAAACTTAATTATTATAAACTTTTGGTTGGAAACACAAACATTAATGTATTTATTTTACCAATGAAAAATTGCTCTTGATAAGAAGAGCATTATTTGATTGAAAGTTCTGCAAACTGTCATTACAGAAACTTGTACAATGATACACGTGTAGAATGATGTAAGACTTCTATTTTTATGCAAAAAATAGAACCATTAGCAACAGCTGTGCTGGTGACAAACAAAACGCAAACAAACAAAAGTGAAACGCTGTCAGTTGCAAATGAGGTGAATATGACTAAATCATGCTAAACTCTGGAAACCGTCCCAGTCTTCCGGATTAAATGACAACCTTGAGATGTGCCGTTTCCAGTGCTACAAAAAATATTTACTGGCTTCCCTCCATGAGCATCCAGATGTGTGAATGCATGATGAGCGTTAACAAAACAATGCAGGTTCTATTGCTTTGCTCTTGCAGCAAAATTGCCAGAAGTTCAGGTGGAGTTCAAGGAAGTAAGGGGGCGGTGCAAGTCATCCTGGAGGAAGGAGGGGAGAAGACCCTCCAAATTAGAGAATGAAATCGTCCGAGCCAAGTTTCCCCTGGCGAATAAAATATGCTCTTTGAGCAGCTCCAGTCTCCAGCTGTTGGTATTACGCAGCTGATGATTTCTGGCTGAGGAGGATGTGCTTTGAAACTGTGCCAGTCACAAAGCTGCTGCATCAATAAGCATTGTTTTGGACCTCGCAGCTGCTGAACCTGCTGGCTGCCCTCACAGACCTGTGTGATCATGGATCCCGACACACTCTGGCATATAATTACAGCTAAAAGAGCCGCTCAAGCTACTTCAAAAAGAGGTCAAGCTACACCTTTGCAATGTCCTCACATCTGGAATCAGTATGTGCTGTTAATGTGTAGTCAAAGTTTGCAGGGCTCAACAATGATAATTTTTTCCCCCTCAGTTCAACATTTTTCACTGGTCCCCACTACAATGGAATGATTATTTTTGCATTTGATAGATTTTTTTTTGTTTGTTTGTGCATTAACATTGTTTTTTCTTTACAAAATATGCAAGAAGCTGGAGATCATATATCATATCAGTGAATGTGTAATTTTAATTGGCAGTGCAGCAGTTTTTAGCAATATATTTTCATATTTGCATTTTTTTTTTTACAAAAAATAAAATATGCAACCAGTTGGAGATATATCACTATATTATATTATATAAAACCAAATGTTACAAGGAAAAAAAATAGATCAATGAATGTAAAATATGAATTGGCAGTGCAGCAGTTTTCAGCAATGCATTTTTATATCTGCTAAAAAAAATTGTATATTGTTTTGTTTTAGTTCAAATTATTTTTTCCTACACAAATAAAATATGGGAGATATAATATAATATAATAAGAATAGCATAGCATACCATAACATAATATAGAAAACCAAACATTTATTTTTGCATTGGAACAACAGGGCATGAAATTCTCTCTCAGACTGGCCCCGGGTCATTGTTAAGTAAACAGAAAGTGTTCAGATCTTGAAAAGGAATAATAAATACTCAGAGTTATTCTTCTAATTATTTTATGCTTTGTTGCCATTAAACCAAATATTGAGTAATTAGGAATGAACATGAACTTTACATGAACTGTAAATTCAATGTTTCAGTCAAACTGAAAAGACGAATACTTGATGTGGCCTTCAGAGAAACGCCATTTGTGCCTCAAGACCGAATAGATACAAAACATGTTGTGCTATCTCTGACTAATTTCGAATGCAAGGTAATCAAAACAAGTCTCTCCCCTAGCAATTCTCTCTCACAGGGAATGAAATGGATGGCCCACTGTGATTGCAGATTAGCCACATTTCATTGGTCGACTTCGACGCATAGTAATTTGCTCCAATCTAAATGTGCTCAAGAAGAGGCCCATCATTCTCATTTAGAGTTCTAGTATTAATTCCTCTTCTATGGCTGTTTAGAAAGACATTACAGTGTGTCTGACTTTTTCATTCTGCACTCACTTTACACAGTGCTTATTTCCAATAGTGTAAAACATGATTTATTGCCGTCTTGGTCCAGCACGTGTGCGTATTGAGCTGCAGTATGAAGTGCTGAACTATGCTGAATGAGGCCAGTTGGGACCGCTTGGGAGGCTCTGTGAGACCTCAAAGGAGAGGCAGGACGAGTGGAGAGAAGCCCCCCAGACTCCTCTTACACTGACATCACCGGCTCCAGCCACCAACACCTGGAAATAATCAGCAGCTTGAGAGCATGAAACGCACTGGGAATGTGGTCAGTATCACACAAGAGGTTGTAAATCAGACAAGGAGGTGAAGCAAATGAATCATATTTTGAATCGTAGTAATAAATTGTGTTTTAGAATGCTTGATCAAAATGTTGATTCTGACCAAATTATTTTCAGTCTTTTTGACTCTATGGCCCCACTTTGTCCAGCTATTATGTAATTCTGTTGCAATAAAAACAAACCCCAAAATATGATTTCAGTTTGTTACATTTTTATTTTAGTGTGTTTTATAGCATTTTAATTGGGATTATGTTATATATTATTGCCACATATTTATAACATTCTTTTGAGATATGTGATATTTACTCACACATGTTTGTTCAAATTAGGATATCAAATAGAGATCGACTATATTTACATAATCGTTTACTCACCCTCAAGTTGTCCCAAACCTATATAAGTTTGAGCACAAAAGAAGATATTTTGATGAATGTTGGTAACTACAGAGTTGACGGTAGCCATTGACTTCCATAGTATTTTTTTCCCATACTCCTTGAGGGTGAGTAAATGATGACTGAATGTTTTATATTTGGGTGACCTATTCCTTTAACTTTTTAACATACAGTAACAGAGATCTGTGAGGGTTATTTTGAATGTGGCATTCAAAAGGCATTACAATCGAGCACAAGTATAAATTGCATTCACTCATAAATAAAAACTGCCAAACAAGAGCTTTTTATGTAGGTAAGGCTTTCAAACTGTAAGATTTCATATTTAAAAGGTTAGTTCACCCAAAAATTTAAGTTCTGTCATTAATTACTCACCCTCAATTACTCAATACCGCGCTCTCTTCCACCTTCAATACCACGACTGAGGTGCCCTTGAGCAAGGCACTGAACCCCCAACAGCTCCCCGGGCGCCGCAGCATAAATGGCTGCCCACTGCTCCGGTGTGGTTGTTCACGGTGTTGTGTGTGTTCACTGCTGTGTGTGTGTGGATGGGATAAATGCAAGAGCACTAATTCCGAGTATGGGTCACCATACTTGGCCACTGTCAAGTCACTTTCACATCGTGTCATTTCAAACCCGTAAGACCTTCGTTCATCTTCGGAACACAAATGAAGCTATTTTTGATGGAATCTGAGAGCTGTCTGACCCTGCATAGACAGCAACGCAACTGAAATGTTCCCAAGTCCAGAGACGTAGCAAGGAGATCTATAAAATAATCCATGTGATATCAGTGGTTCATCCGCAATTATACGAAGCTACGAGAATACTTTGTGCGCAAAAGAAAAAAAAGTAACGACTTTATTCAACAATTTGTCCTTCCGCATCACCACTGTGGCATTTGGAGTAATATCTGCTGGACGTAAAACAACTTATGCTGTTTCTGTGTCGCTTTTCCATTCAGATCCCATCACACAACGTAGATCGTTTAATTTCGTTAACGAAGACTATGACGAAAAATGTTCGTTGACGAGCTTCTTTCCCATGACTAAGACGAGACGACAGTAAGGGCAATAAACGATAACTAAGACTATACCAACATGCAATTTTGTTGACGAAATAAGACGAGACTAAAATGTATTCAAAAAAATAAAAACTTTACAGAAAACCTCTTTTTATTTTCATCAAAATGGAGACAAAATGTTATTGTAGACTGCTCTACACGCCTCTACTACGAGCATTCATGAGTGCGGTTGCCAGATATCAGGAGTTCTAATCCCCGAATCAGAGCTTCATGTTATGTTAAATTCATAAATTTTCTGCCCGGTGTGTTTTGCTTATTTTTATATAGCAATCTGGCAACCGGCTCACACATGCGCACGCGCTCGCTCCTCATTGCGGAAGCGCCGCCGCAGATGATCTGAAAAACAAACAAGCTGGAGTTTAGTGATCTAAATGAAAGCGTCATTCAGCTGTTCAGTGTTCTGTCATGAGATCTCACTATATTGATTGCGATTGTGATCACTGAATAAATACACTTACTCAATCGCTGCTGTTTTAATAGAGAAATAGACTATTGCAATTATGGAATTACTAGGAATTTCACTGTTATAATATTTTTCGTTTGGTGTTTTAAGAGAGCGATAGGGGAAGAGCCGTTTTAATAATGTAGACAGAGAGATTGCATAAGTCTTGTGTTGATTTATATAATAAAAAGCTTATAATAAATCAGTACACCCAATCGACAAAGAAAAAAACTAAAAGGATGAGGTAAAATACACCATGTGTGTGTCCACATTCTATTGATTTGTGCTTACTGGAGAAAGTGCAATACCTGAAATGCAAAAGTAAATTTCTCAAACGACAACAATCATTACGATTATAATTTTGAGCAAAAATAAAAAAAATGTCAATACTAAAAATATATTTTTTTATCAGTTTAACCCATTATACAGAATGACGAAAATGTTGACCAATATAATTGACTCAAAAAACCTGACTAAATCTCATGGGAACGTTTCATTAATAAACAAAACAGGACAAGTTTGTCTATAATATAACTAAAATGTACATTGAGTAAGACTAAACAACTTAAAATGTCTCTGCCAAAATTAATACTGCTGTACGGTTAATTAATAATAATCTTATTGCTAAAATGTCAAGTTTTCATTGACTAAAACTACACTAAAATACTTTAGGTTTCCTTGGACTAAAACTAGACTAAAATGTTGAAAACGTGACTAAAACTAAATAGGATAAGGTTGACTAAATATGATAAAAAACTAACAAGGACATTTTAGCCCGGGACTAAGACTAAAATGAAAATAGCTGACAAATGAAAAGGATACCACTGCGTCCGGCGTGACGCAGCTGACACAGAACAGCATATGCTGTTTAAGTTCAGAGGATATTCTCCAAAATGGCACCAGGGTGATGACAACAATCATTACGATTAAAAATACGAATTGTTGAATAAAGTCGTATTTTTTTTTCTTTTGCGCACAAACATATTCTCGTAGCTTCGTATAATTGCGGATGAACCACTGATGTCACATAGATTATTTTATAGATCTCCTTGCTACGTTTCTGGACTTGGGAACATTTCAGTTGCGTAGCTGTCTATGTAGGGTCAGACAGCTCTCAGATTCCATAAAAATATCTTAATTTGTGTTCCGAAGATGAACGAAGGTCTTACGGGTTTGAAACAACATGAGGGTGAGTAATTAATGACAGAATTTTCATTTTTGGGTGCACTAACCCTTTAAGTTGTACAACAAGGTCCAAGAGCTACACTGTGTAATTCTTTGGACACTGTAAAACGAGAGGAATTTAGGTCAGCCACAATAGCTTTGCTTCATCCTTCATCAAGTATTGTACAGTAGCACGCAGGAACGTGCTCCATGTTCCCTAGAAAAATTCTGCATGCTTGCAGTTCACACAAACTCAGCTATATGACGCTGTGTGCCAAAAGCCTTTACCCCAGATACGGCTGAAGATCTTTCATGAAAGAGTTACAAAATGCCAGCAGTCCTCACCGTTGTGTCCTCATACATGCAGAGCAGCGGGAGACATCAAGACATTAGCCAATCATATACATGGTCGTGTCCATTGTTATTTTGATGCCATTCTCACACACTAACACTCACTGAAACCCCCCCACACACTCATTCTGTATCAGCCTAGGTCTTTGTTTACAGAACAAGGTGCTCTTTGCGGCTACGCTGTCAGGTAGCGTTAGCGAGCTGTGTCATATCTCTGGGGTGCCACCCTTGGTCTCCCACTAGACTGCACCAAGTTCCAGTCCTTGTACTGCCAGGCTGCCCATGGGAGCCATGGTATACAATAGCTCCTTTTGTGCCTCATCATCAAGGCATTAGAGCCATTTTCATCAAGGTGACGCGTCAGCAAGATCCATGTGCCATAGTCGGCAGAAGCGGGGGGCGGGGGGGGGGCTATTGATAAAAGTTTAAAATCCGAATGTAGACTCTGATGTTGCGGGAGCCGTGATCAAAATGGGTCTTTGAAAGTATACGCTGCAAATAATGATTGTACATGTTACATTATTCCAGTTGATGGCGAACAGTGAGTGTTAAATGTATTTGATGTCTGAATCATTCAAGAGATTCAATTCTTCATTTATCTTCATTTATTTAAAAATATATATTTTTTGACATAATTAGGCTAATTCGTTTAAATTAATAAATATTTTTAATTAGACTCATTTACTTTAACATTAATAAAACATTTTGTCAGAAACTCAAGTAAATTACATATTTTGTTTGGTTGTTTGTTTTGTTTTCAGAATTGTGGGAGAATCATAGCTTAAAAATACATAGGCTAATATATGTGGCAACTAACTAATACCATATAATAGGTAATATATTTATTATTTTATAGGTAATATAAAATCCCCCATTTCCCAGCCCCCCCCCTCTCCTTTTGGTTCGTTCGGCGATCCTTGCATGACGCAATACCTTAGTGCTGGTCTATTCTTGTACAAAAGCTTTGAAGATGTTCTTATTTTCATCGCACTTATCCTTTTATAATTTGACTAACTCTTTTTAATGTGATTTACAATAGTTCTGCTCTCATCCTCTTGACTAAATGACACTAGTCATCGGGGAAGGTGATTTCTCCCCAGACATGCTAAAATGTCAGAGAGTGGGAGTGTGGAATGGATGTACAGACTTTAGTTGGAGTAGACACCATATTCAATCTGACCAGGGGCGTAGGAGTGATCTGAAAAGTGAGAGGGGTACATTAAAAATCCTTATTAACTTAACGTCCATGAATATTAATGACGTCATGTTTGCCCAGTAGATGATAACCGGCAATACTTTTTTGTTCGCACACCAGCCGAATGTTAAAATATGTTTATTTCACACACACACAAAAATGGGAAAGCATGACAGATGCTATGCTGTTGAATTTGATACCAATTAAACATATTGTGAAGCAATTTTTTTTTTTTAATTTTTAGGGCTGCACAATTTGTTCCCCAAAATTGTGAATAACATCGCCCCTTGACAATAAGAATAATAATTATTGTTGTTGTTAATATTATTAAATATAAAAATAAGAAACATAATATTGTTTACAATAACATAATATTGTAATATGAACGTAAAATAAAAAATAAGGTATTTTTAAAAAATTATATTTATCATAATTTTATTTCACAGTACAACTGTAAAATTAAGATAATTATATTTATGCCTGCTTTTATTTTTATTGGAAAACCGCAGGGAACCTTTAAAGCTTCTTGACAACAGCTGGTATAAATGCTTCTCATTACACGTTTGGGAAGATTGCCAGCGCATGTTGTGTTCCTAAATGCACTTTATAAGTTACTCAAACTCACAGCACTTGCAGTGATCATGTGGAGCAGCATTTACTGTGAATAAACAAATAAACAAACTCCGATTTTGGTTTTATTTCAATTGATAGTGCAGCCCTACTTAAGTCTGTTCAACGAATCATACTAACTCAACATACTAAGTTATATCTCATTTTCCTAAGATCTGAAGTGAAGGTCCACTGCAGATATACATATTTTCTCTGTTTCATTGGCTGAATGATTGACCGTGATTGTAGGTACACCACCATTGTAGGTATGACATTTTGAAGGACTCTATAGCCTCATTTTCATTCGTGTCACATTAAATATAGTGTCAACACTGACTAAGTCTAGTAACACTGTTTTAACTGTAGCAGAGAATGTTCAGTTTGAAGAAAAAATGAATAGTGTTATTGAAACAAGTAAATCAGCACCAGGAAGATAACAACTACCACATTTCCATCCGACTGTACTGTACCTTCTAGATTTACAAGCTAAACAACGCTACAAACTACATGCAGAGACGACTACAGCAAACAAAGGCTGAGCTGAAACAACTGGTCACCGACATTTGCACAAACATTGTGTGATCCCATGTGTCTATTCTTTATGCGTGTCGAAGGAAGCCAACTGAATGCACCTTACCCCCTTCAACACCTTCAAGTATATCTTCAGGCATGAGTACTCTGCCAATATCAAACAAAGGAAACACAAATAGACTCTCACATGACTATGAATTCATAGAAGGAGTCTACATACATAGTCTGTGTGCTGTACAAACACTGTACATACAGAACACTGCTTACAAAACACAGTAACCTCACCCCTGAAAACAATCCCATATGCTGAGACCCCTTCTTTTTACAATTAGGAGAGCCATATAAATGCCACAGATAAACCATCACCAGGAACTAACAAGGCCATGTTATGACAGTGGTCCGGTGGAGATTCACGGGAAGTCCAGTGAAGTGCTAATTAGCCAGCAGAAAGAGGCTCTTGGCAACTCGGGTCCCGCTTGCTCTCTGCTTGTTAGATCTGCAGGGTTTTGTTGGCTCACAGGGCCCAAAGCAAACACACAATTCACTCAAAAGTTTACTGGGGAATTTTAGATTTTGTCTGCATTTATAACCAGGAGAAAATTAAACTTTTTTTCTTCCTGCATGCGCAGCTCCCAAATAAATGCCAATCTAATAATGAATTTTATGTATTCAATGATGAGATGAAAAAAAGAATACTGCTCAAAACTAAATATTTTACAACCCACATAAAATGAATTATATAAAATTATACATACATATAAAATATAGTTGCATATCTTGTATAATTGTTTATATATTGTTGTAGATGTATGTATGTATGGTATGTTGTTATGTATGTATGTATGTTTGTGTGTTTGTGTGTCAACTGGAATCATGAATCATTTCGTGCTGTGCGGGGCTGAAATTAAGATGGACAGTTTTTGTTTTATCCAGCTGTATTTATTTAGTGCAACTTATAACATCCAAGTGACAGATATAACACCAACATGTCAGAAAAAAGGATCCCCCCTTGTTCAGTATTTTATTGACCACCTTTGTATTTATATATCATGAAGTTTATATAGTTCAGTTTTAACAAAAATGTTTGACAATATTTAAAGTAATGACAATAATAATCAAAAATAATAACATGAATATGTTACATTTTTAAATTGTATTTACGTAGTAAAAAGTTATCAATCTTAGAATTTAAAAACTACTTTGTTATACTTGCATTAATTTTATACTGAATACATTTTTATGTAATACAAATATATCATACCTATAATATAAATATTTCTTTAATTATATACAGTATATAACTTTTGTATGTTATATTTTCTATTTTTCAAATATTTAGTAATCTACTTTTAGTTTTGTGTATATATACGTCTATATTATATATATATTTATATATATATATAGGTATCTTAATATAATCCAAAGAAAATATCATATTTCGATTTTTTATATAGATATATGTAACGCTTATATCGTAATTTTTTTTTGTGAAATGTGAAAAGTACATTTTCTTTTAAATAATGCTATTTAGTTGTGTTTTATGTTGGTATTTTATTTAATAGATACATCTATGTGGTTTTTTAAAACTGAGGTGAAAGCATCTTTCAAACAAGATGTTACGCAAACATTGAATTCATGTGTGTTAATGTCTTCCTACCTCTTCACACTATCTGTGAAGATGGCCTTTTTTCAGGTTTTGGGATGCAGCATCTGTTCCAAACTCCCATGAATTGCAGATAAAGGCTAAAAACAAAAGCACGCTCAGGCCATAACATGCCACGACAGTTTCACACTCAAATGCCTGTGTCCTCAATCATCAAACCAGCAGTGAGCGTGCCCTGCTTGGCACCAGCACAAAACCCAACCACAAGAATGAGGAGAAAATCTGGAGGGAGGAATCAAATATTCATAATCTCACCAGCAACATCTCTTCTGCCTTGAGTCCATAACACTCATAAGTGCACCCGTGATATTCATAACCATGCCCCTAGTGTCACAGGAAGCCATAGATGAAAGGAACAATCACACAAAGGAGTCGGGAACAGAGAGATCTGTAGAAAACTTGAGCCCGGCGGCTGCTTCCTCACTCCGACCATTTGACTTTGTAGTTTCTGATGCACCACAGTGTTCCAGATCGAAACGTCTCATCTCCTTCTTTCCCATCAACTCCAAGATGGAGCCAAAGAACATCCAGGAGCTTTTGAAGGTCCTTCGTGAACCTTATGGGAGAAAGACTGAAATGGCAGAGATAGGTAGACAAGAATCAAAGCTGGGCTTCCCATGATCCTCAAGCTATGTCGGGAGATTTTTTAACATGCGGATGAAATGGAGAACATTCATCATTTTATTAGGAGGAGGTTGAAATCTCTTTCAAAATAGACAGCAGTGACACTTGTGGCATTATCTAAGTACTTTGAAGAAACATTTATAACCCCAAGTTACATGCCAACCACTGCATGTTGTGTGTGGAGCCGCGCCCTCGGCCGTCCTTCCGTATGTGTTAGGCAATCACTGTCGTGCTGTCCCTGGACGAACCATGTCTTGTAGTCCACCCACGACCGCCGCTCTAAATGAGCCAAGAGAAGCCTGCAGCCCATCTCAAGTGTGTCTCGTTAACATGCCCCGCAGAGTTTCATAATGATCTGTGATCCTGAATACATGTCTGTTCTGTAGCCACCCACCTAATTTTATATGAGGTGATGGAATGTACTTTGGAATAAAATTATTGATTTTTATATATATATATATATAATATCGTATTATATATATATATTATATATACCATATACAATAATACTACATATATATCTATCTATAATACCTTGTTTGTCATACATGGATTATTCCTCCTACTATGCAGTACATTTTCATGTCTCCATCATATATTATATAATATTCTGGAATAAATATTAAACATCCTCCAGGAAGTTCTGGTATTTCTGGTGTAAAACAGCTGCTGTTCAAATGCGTGGGGTCAGTATGATTTGTTTTTCAAAAGGAAATTAATACTTTTACAAAGCAAGGGAGCATTAAATTATTTTTTTATGGATTTATGTCATTCCCCCGGAACTGCTTCCAGTGTACAACAGTGAGTGCAAGCAACATTAAAGTGATTATTATGTTTTGAAAATGGATATTTTTCTTACAAAAACACAACGATTAGCTACAGGAGGCCTTTATTCACCCCCAGAGCCATGTGAGGCACTTTTTATTATGAATGGGCGCTTTTTATTACACTTCCTTTGGACTGATGCATGCAACACCCGCTGAGTGCCATGAAACAGCTTGCCATTTTTTTATATAACTAACTGGATTCGTCTGAAAGCAGAAAGCCCTATACACCTAGGATGACTTGAGGGTGAGTAATTTATGGGCTAATTTTACATTTTTGGGTGAACTAACCCTTTAAGATTAAAAGAAAATTAAATATCTATTCGGATAAATACAGCCATTAATTTGCAAAATTGCTATTGTTAACACAGGTTTGCTACAAAAATAAATCTTACTGTCTTTTTGCTAGTTTTTTATTCTAAGGTGGAAACAGGATTCCTTAGAGCAATACGAACATTTCAAAATATGGATAAAAAATGATTCAAGCTGTTGCTCTCATGTAAGCTCTCAATCTCTTACTGATTAACTGTAGCACTTTATTTCATTGTGTAAATTTACGATAAATAAACTTCAAATGCCTGAGCTTTCATAAAGAATTTTTAAAATAACATTACAGGCATATTCATTTATAAAAGAAAGTTATAGAGCTTAAGATGCACTTGAAATGCAATGACCCATGTATACTTGTGTGCATATGTGTGTCTACAACCAGAGGATTAATATCAAAACCACACAGTCTTGTCTTTGTCACTCTCTGTGTGTAGAGGAAGAGGAATGTTTTCCACTGTCAGATTGACTGAATCTTCTGGTCGCAAATCTCCCTGTTCACCTCGGCTAGGATGAGGGAGTTCTCAGAGGGGCCGCTCACACACATTAAAGCCATCCATCACCTCTCTGGCACAGTAACTGCCCATAAGAGAAACCAACAATTTGGCCACCACGAAGTGATCAGGGCGACTAAACAATGGAGTCAATGTCTAGTTCGCATCAGTCTTACACTCCTGGGAAACGCACAAGTTCAGAGGCCGCTGATCTGAGGGGGTAGACTCGTTTTTCTGCCATTCAGTTTGTGATTTAGTCCGTTTTCTTTGAAGAAAAACAGAGCAGTCAATAGGGTCCAAAAAGGAATGACAGAAGAAGAGCAGATTGTATTCAGGCCAAGAAACAAACAAAAGCAAAGTGTTAAAATGCTGTTTTTTCGATGTTAAACTACTTAATCCTATGCAGAGACAACTATAAGCCATACGAAGGTCGACTTAGCATATAATAAGCACTGTGGCACAATGAAAACAACGTTGTGTTTGTTTAAACAGCCTGACATGTCAACTTCTAGCTTAATTCTTGGAGCAGGACCAAGGCTCAGGGCAAAAATGCAACCGAAAGTGACAGAAATGCCCTCGATGCTTAAAATATATTGGCAGAAACTGTCTCCATCCACCTCAGATGATCCAAAAGGTTTTCAGGACAGGTGTAAACAAGGCTTTGTGATCACTTAAACCACACTTGGAGGTGGTTAAATAAATATACATTACAAATGCAGCCATATGTTAAAACTGATCATCAAAATAAAACGGTGCCTTCTCACCTGTCAATCATTCACTACACTAAAACAAAAGATTTTTGCTTAAGTTAAAATTATATTAAAATTAATATTATTAATTATTGTAAATAAAAGTATATTTGAAAGAGTTTTTTCTTTTCTGACCACTTATTGTGATTCGACCAACTGAGACCTTAATAACTGGATCTTAACAACAAGAGCCAAAATGACAGCTCTAGTCAAAATAAGACAGTTGAAGCTGGATCACAAACCTTTATTAGGTATGATTCGTTTACCACTGCCCATGAATTCAAAGCATTTGGAAAGGATAATGACCTGCAAGTAGCATCTCCAATGTCAGTCTGAAGAATGCAGCACACTGCTCATGAGTTCCAGCTGTTATATACTGTATATATACAAAGCAGTAGGCATTAGTTTTGACATCTTCGCATAAACTACAAAAATAGTCAATATGAAATTAGAATTAGCCAATTGTTCTTTTTAAGCCTTTATAAAACTTAGTGTTTAATTTATAAATGCACATCACTTAAAAAAAGTATTGATGATTGTGTATGCAAATGCAATAACTTTGCTTTGCCTCTGAAACGACTTTTCTTTCTCTTTCATTCTGAAATAATGTATGAGATTATAGTAAAATGCATTGTGAATGCACGTGAATGTTGAATGTTGACTAACAGGTATAGGCTTTCTGTGCATCTATGCAAATGCATACAAATGCATACATGCAAATGCAAAATACATCTAGCTGAGTGCACTATGCCATCCTGCATTCAAGTCTTTGAATTAGAGCTAAATTGGGGCACAGCAAAATCCCCAGAGTTAAATCAACTCTGCTCAGAGTACATAATCTACAGAGTGTTAAAGTAACACTGAAGCAGAGTTAAACTTAATGGGATAATTAAGCAATTAATTAATTGAAGAGTGAGCATTAGTAAAGAACCCCTGTTAACACTGTTGCAATTAATAACAACTGCTCAGGCTTTTAGACATGAAAAAGTATCACATAATCCTCAACAGTGGTAACTCTGCTTCAGTGTTACTTTAACACTCTGTAGATTGGGACAATACGTACTCTGAGCAGAGTTGATTTAACTTTGGGAATTTGCTGTGCAGTAAAGAAAATTGTATGTAGCAAAAAGCCGTTCTGCTTGAGATATCATTGCAGAGGGCTGTACAGGAACTTTAATTAATCTGAGACCTCAAGCCCAGACCCATGAGGTTGAGTAGGACTGTCATACACAACTAATCAAGGCACTTGTTTTCACATTGATAGAAGAGAGTTGACTGGGGCCGTATATGTTAAAGATAGGACCAACTGCAGGCATTGAGTCAAAATAGGACATCTGGGAAAAGAGGTTGTGCCATTAAATGGCTGGATCATTCACACACAACACAAAGGGGAAGTTCAAAGCAATGTCAATTAATTAATAGGCTTGGAGTTATGTCCCTAACAAAGCTGAAGTCTCTGAAAAGTCTTGACCAATAATTCAAATGAAATTGTTCATAAACCGACTGAAGGTCAAGCCACTTAATCTTTTCACAAATCTGAAAAGAAAGAAATCGCCTTTGATGTTTGCCATTTTTTAATCTACTCTCATAAAATGGTATTACACATTCTCATTTATAATGTTGATAATAGAATGTATTTTATACAGAGTTGGGAACTGAGAATCGTTTCTTATTCAGAAACCGTTTCATTGTTTTAAAAATACCAGATCTAAATGACGTTTGGTTTTGCACATGCATTATTCTGCAATGAGGATGAAACTGAACCTACAGCACGTAATTAAAACCATACCTTGCAATTAGTACAGTCTGATTTCCGAACAAATGACTCCAATTAGCCGGTTGATCTTAGTGAATCAAAACCATACAGTGCAATCAGTACAATTCCAAACAATTGACTCTAACAAGCTTTTTTTTACTGAATAAAAAATAAACAGAGCAACCAGTACAGTCTGATTCCTGAACGAATGACTCTTATAAACCAGTTCTCTTCAGTGAATCAAAACTTTCAAAGGAATTCACAAAAAGAGTCATTTGTTCAGGAAATGCTGTATGGTTTTTGATTCATTAAAAAGAACAAGATCATTAAAGAAACATTTTTTATAAAAATGCTCTTAAAATATATTAAATAAATATGTTACCACATGTTTATTTATTATTTTATATATGTATCATTATGGCCAATTGCTAGATTTCACTTATGTCACATATAAATAGTGTTACAAAACCTCTGAATAAAGTGGATACACTTGTTACAGTGTAATACAAATAAGTACTGAGCAATATTAATTATCACGTACCTGCTATATAATTAGGTTATATTTATAAGGTTTGGTTTTGGGAATAGTTGTTTGTAATTCTGCATAATTTACTGCCATTACTACTGTAAGCACATGTAACATGTGATCAAGGACACTTAAAAAAAGTGTTCTGAACTGTGCAAACACACCTTTTGCAGAAATTATTTTAAATGTATTATTAAAAAGATGATCATTTATCAATTTTTTTCCCAAATCGTTAAAAGAATAGTTAATGGAACAGGAATTGTTAAGAAGAAACAATAGTCTATTACTTTATGAAGCTTCTTTGATGTGTTTCACAGTCTGCATGCTGTCTGACACTGTCTGACACAAACGCACATAAGCCTCGTGATTAGTTGAGATAGGTAACACTAGAACCGCAGGGACACCTTCAATCACACAAGCCGCAATCTATCCAATGAGACCAAAATTACAGTGCCCTTTTCTTCTGCTCATTACATGGTAATATCTGGGCTCTAATGCGAAGAGTCACAATATGAATGTGAGTGCGTTTCCAAGCACATACTTTCTCATTAAAGAGTCCTCGTCTATTAAGCCTTCCAGTCTAGAGGAGAGGACATCTTTTTGCTGCAAGATCAGGGACACTTGGGGGGGGGGGGGGGGGGGGGGGGGGGGGGGGGGGGGGGGGGGGGGGGGGGGGGGGGGGGGGGGGGGGGGGGGGGGGGGGAGGAAGTCCACTGGAATGTGCCATCCAAAGAGAAAGAGCACCGCTCACTCAAACACAAAGACACTTCTGTCTCTCAACATTATCAACCTGGCCGAAAAAAGTCAATCTAGCTGTCAAGAGCAGGAAACAATGGTTTGTTGTGAGGATACATGCCTGACATACAACATAAAGATTGTAGCTGGAGTGCATAACAGCATGTTTCCATAGTGGAGCAGGGGTCAAGAAAGTTATAGCATGAGACTGACATATACACTGATGTATTGAGGGGTACAAAAGTTTGAGAAGGAAGTGAATTCCTTCTGTTTTGTCTTTCTTTCCTAAATTGAAAACAAAAATTCTCATTTGAATTGATTTTATCAGAATAAAAAAGTAAAAATTTAAATGATAGATTATATATATATGTGTGTGTGTGTGTAGCTTATTTATGATCTTGCACTATTTTACTTTACCAATCTAATAGGGGTGTGACGAGACACTTATCCCACGAGACGATACTTTTTTAAAGAAATCCTCAATGATGAAATATATAGGGAAAATAGTCTTTCATTCTTATTAATTAAAATCATGAAACATACATATTCACATCAATTTATTAAAAGTTTAACCAACATTACATGTTTAGGGCCCTATGAAATGTTTTTTCTCACCATATTATTTATATTTTTTATCATTACCAAATTCTGTGTTTTAGCATGTCTAATTATTTGAATGCATAAAACAACTTAATTTATTCATTTTTTTTTCTTAAAGTAGCCTTATGAATTTTTCCCCCTCAGAAATTCTGTGTTGTGTATTTATTTTTTTCTGGTTATCAAATGAAGGCATAAAACATTAATTTCATTTCTTTTAATTATTGAAAATTTAAGCAAACAGATGTTTGGCAAACAAAGGGATTTACTATTAAAATTAAAACATGGAAGAAATGTTTTGTGTGATTATTCCTTTAAAAAATAATGTTTGTTTAATTTTAGTAGTAGGCTATGCACATTCTACTGAAAAATAGTTATAGGCACAATGTCTTCAAATCAAACCGGACTTTTATTTTAAAGGGTTGACGTGAATACCTTTACAGTTCTGTGTATGAGATATGACGCTAGTTTTACTAAAATCAAACGCTAAAATGCTCATGAAGTGACTCAGAGCAGTTCTGGAGATGTTGTTCATGTATTTACGTTTAGTGAGACAGCAGACGCTGAAATCACCGCGAGTGTCAGGCGTGCTTCAGTATGCGTGTAGTAAATGAAACCGTGCCTCTGCGCCATTCATTAACAGAGACAGGCAGAACATGCAGGATTCATATTTAAATTGACTTTTGCGACTTAATACTTACAGATACTAGTCCATATCGTGATTTGATTTAAGTGTAATGACCTACTTTTGATTAATTCATTCAAAATTTGACAAATTCCGTGACATTCCGCGTTAAACTCTGAATTCTGTTTTTATGACTGGATAAAGACTACGCTGCGTAATTTTCCCGCTTATCATGCGGCCACTTGCCTGATGTGAACAAAATATCTTACTTTCCACCACTTGTGAACGAGCCAGTGTAATGCAAATATATCTGAAAGGTCTGCGCGAGGATATCGTCACATTCTCGACATCGGATCTCGTGAGATCTCGTGCCACGAGATCTCGCCACACCCTTACGATCTAATATTTGTTTGTTAAAAACTTGTTATAAGTTCTAATAAATGTATCTGAATTCTAAAACCTAAAAACATTTAAAAAAATAAATAAATACATTTAAGTATATCAATATTTGAACTCCCAAACGTAATTATCCCATTAAGTGATATAATAACAGTAATGTATTGAAAGAACAGACAGCATCTACTTGTACACTGTATTCCACTAGGGCTCTATCCTGCACACTTCACCAACTGCAATATCTCTCTAAAACAGTTATTGAAGGGAATATTTTCTGGATGAGGTCCTAAATTTGAGGGTGTGGTGGTCCATACTGGAGGCTAAGGAACATGAAATCAATAATTCAATACAGTAACACATGGGAATGTCTTTGTGAGGAAATATTGATGCTCTTGAAGCAGACTGAAAAAAGGCCATCACAAATGACCACATTTTGACTGAATGTTGCTTTTTTCTAAATTTTAACTTTTTACACAGCATTATTGTGGCTTCACATAGACTGCGGCTTCTGTTTTCCACGCATTTTAGTTGCTATAAACAGATTTTCCCCCTCTCCATAATCAGAAATAAAATCCTGTTTCAGCAGTTCCTAAAATTCCCAGATGAGGGGAACCCATTTGACTTAATTACAGCACCTTGACTCTTATTTATTGGAGCAAACGTCCCAGTGAGAAGAATGCAAGCTTTTAGGAGACAATGATGAATTTAATTAAGTGTGACTGAACTGTGCTGTTCATAGCACACTACAACATAATCCTCTTTTCCCTGAAAATATTTCCAAACAGGATTAGCTGTGGGAGCTGAAGCTTGAGGGAAGGGAATGAAATGGAGAAAGGGAGTGATCTCCCCCCCACCTCAAGTGTCTCCATCTCTCTCTCCTCTGAATCCTGTAACCAAGGAGACTGTTTCTACCTCAAAGACCTTGGTATTTGGGGTAGAGGGTACTGAAGAATACATTTTTTACTATGTTTGTAGTCAGATTTTATATAAAAATGTCTTCAGATTGTACATCTTCCTGTACAGCGTATTTTCAAATTTATGGTGACATAAAATAGTGAACTTTAAAACAAAGCTGATAGAGATATTTGGTTATTGTTATTGAAGTAGATCTGCGAGTGAGCAAATGAGAGCGCATTTAGATTGCATTGTAACGTTTTGACACATTTTTAAAAAAGCATGGCTTGGAAAAATACAGAATTTTAGAATTGGCTCCTTAGGTATGAATTTAAATTGAATTGACTGCAACTCAAATAATGTTGAATTAGAATGACAGAAAGGGAACTTAATGGAAAGAAATTCAAAGAATTTCAACACAACAGAGGCATTTCATTAGTAAGACAGGTTTTGTGATAGAGATAAATAAATACACAATTATTCTGGATACACAATTAATTTGGATTAATTTGCATATTTATTCATTTACATTACAAATCTACTGCCTTTATATGTACTTTATATGTACTTTATATACCTTTATATCTACTGCCTTTTAACGTTCCTGTGGCTCAGTGGTAGAGCATTGCGTTAGCAGCACAAAAAGGTTGTGGGTTCGATTCCCAGGGAACATACATACTGATAAAAAAATGTATTAAGTGTATGTGTAAGCGTCTGCTAAATGCATAAATTATTATTAGAAAACATTTAAATTATATAGATGTTTGGCTAAAATAAAGTTTTTTTACCATGCTCCAAAATAAATAAATAGACATTATGTCATAACATAAAACATTATGAAATGTAAATGAAAATTTCTATAGGTTGCATTTCAAACATTTCTTATTAATATCACAAGGTTTATGGAAGCACACCATTTTTAATGTTTAGAGATAATAATAATAAATGAAATGCACTTTTAAATTTCTTTGAATTTATTTCCATTTGAATTCCGCTTTCTTAAATTCAAATTTGAATTACGATTCTGCATCCTGTTGCCTTCAACCTTTGGAATTTAAAGAACATTCAATTCAATTGTGAATGCTGCACAACCATGGTATACAAATCAGTCTAGAGTCGGCCTGTTGGGTTTAAAGGTGAGACTGTAATCTTCCAGAGGGCAGATTTAATATTAAACAATGTTACATTATGCCTGGCAGAGAAAGATAACCTTCTCCTGAAAGGCCTTGCTGGGCCTTTTGGACCCCCTCCCAGGGACGGTTCAGATTTATAGTGGCATGAACAGGTGTCTTGAGAAGAATACCTACTATATCTCCATTTTTCAGCCACTCTGCCAGGCTCTGGTAGCTGGTTTTCTATTTAAAGAGGCCACAAAAGCAGGGTCTTTCTCTCTCAGATCCCCCATGAACTATTAAGGTAAAAAGCAGTTCTCTGAGAAACAGGTCAACAATACCTTCACCTCACAGACATAGTAAAATGTAA
This sequence comes from Sinocyclocheilus anophthalmus, assembly GCA_018155175.1. Taxonomy (NCBI): domain Eukaryota; kingdom Metazoa; phylum Chordata; class Actinopteri; order Cypriniformes; family Cyprinidae; genus Sinocyclocheilus; species Sinocyclocheilus anophthalmus. Next base: position 255,710 of record JADLZN010004424.1, read on the forward strand.
AGTGGCACTTTCATAGCATTACAGAGACTAATCTGGAGAAAGAAACTATTGCTGATGTAGTAAAAACAAGTCACCAAACTTCAGGGTGATGTGAGTTTGATGTTGCCTCCCAGCTATTTCCCCATTATCAGGCTAAAACACAGTGCAGGGATGAAACGCTGGCTTCTAGTCTACAGTACTCATGAATCAGCATGTGTGAAATGCTGTATTAATATTTCCACAGCGAACGGCTGTTCTGTGAAGTCACAGGTGGTGGTATCGCTACAAATGCTGAGAAACAGCATGCTCTCTCAACTCAACCTGTGATTTACAACTACACATCAGATTACTATGAATCAACACACAGCTAATGCCTGTAACTTGCTATATTTTATGAAATTGAATAAAGCTTCGGTTTTAATGGTTAACTGCGTGTTAACTAGAGGGCTGTAAACTGCATGGGAAATTATTATTTAGCGATGCACCTGTATCAGGTGTCTGGCTAATAATATCAGCTGATAATTATTTTCATGTTATGGCCAGAAGCCATAAATGAGCCATATTAAAATTCTATACTATTTTGTCAAAATAAATTCAAAATACAAAAACAAAAAAACTAAAATCAGTTGTTTTAAATACTACAAGTGAATTTAGACAGCACTTATATTAAAGATATAGTTACAGATAAAGACGAATAAAGTTTTCAGTTTAAAAACTAAAATATAAATAAATAAAAACACTTTAAAACTACTAAAGTATAACAGTCTATATTATTATTTTATTTATTACATTTATATATCTATATATATATAGATATAATATATATAGGGTAGTATCTAGTAAATTTCACTATCCATATCCCACACACACACAACACAACATCTTAAATGCATCTCATCTTAAACACACTTCAACACATTATACAATACTTTCAATAGACACAGTATTATTTTACTGACATTATTGTTTGCACTTCTGGTTTGATTCTTATTATTTCATTACCTTTTTACTGTCGTGCACACTGACAAAAATGAATATATTATATATATATTTTGTAAAATTAATACTATAATTCAAAACATAAAATAATGTTATTAAGTTTTATAATTTTATAACTAAATGTCCAATATTGACAATTTTTTACATTTAAAAAACAAATCCCTAATATTGGCTGATATACTGATGTAGTGTGCATCCCTAACTAAACGGTGACGTGCATCACATCTGTTGTGCATTCCTAACTATTAAACATTATTTTATTAAGCAAATCTTATTGCATTAAAAGATATACAGTCGTCCCTGATGGCCCATTCTATGTGTGCAGTATACGCAGTTCTGCACAGAAACCAAAGCACCTGTAGAATATAACATTACGAGGGAGAATGTGAGTATCAATTCCCAGGAGCGGCTGTGATGAGAATCACCAGCAACACTATTACACGCTGCTCTTAACATCAGACAGAAAGAAACGATCAGGGGTGATCACAGGTTTAAAGAGATCTGTGAATTCTCCCACATTCACAGAACCAAGCAGATATAATATGTTCTGATCTGTGTCTTGTAATCTTCCACAACATACTTATTGTGATGACAGCAGCTAAAACCCTGTGGTTTTGTACGGAGGAAGAATGTGGGCTGGTGCCATATCAACGGCTATGATTTTGTATGGCATGTGTACAGATTCCATTTAAAGTGTCCATCATGAGCAAGGCTTTTTGCAGAATTAATGTGATCTGTGAATAATGTTGAGTATAAATCTGCAGAGGCTGGTGCCAAACTCCTTTAAAAGCAGGCCAGTTAATCTCAGTACTGTAATACCCCCGGCCAGCTATTTTGGCTCTAGCAACAGGCAGAAATAGCCAAAATTACACCTTTAACATGTTCCAAAGCCCCTCTCGGTCTGGGTTTACCTGCCCAGGCTGCCAGGCCACTGCTGTTTATTAAAGACTCATCTATAAATCAGCAGGGCTGCAGACATCCCTCCGGCCCCAAACAGGACAGATTCTCTAAAAAACCGTAGAGGTGAGTGAGGACTCCCCTCTACCATTCAGATGAATCGCCATGGAGATGAGCAGGCAGGCGAGGAGGGTGGAAGACCTTGAGAGGCATTTAGCTCAAGACGACAAATGCTTACAGCCAATATTCTTAATAGCCATGGTGGGAGACCAGCAACATCATCAAGAGGAATTTGCATATACTTTAGACCTAGTGTTTTTAATTTTTAAAATTATTATTTATGGGGTAACACATAAAAAGTAACACATACACTCTAATTATATAATATTAACGTACATTTTTCATTTGCAATAAAAGAAAAAAAATTCTTATCTAAAAATGTCTTTACCTGAAATAAACAAACTGAAATAAAATAATATAATAAAAAATAGATTGAAATTTTAACATAACAAAAACTATAATAGTATCTCAACGATACTAACATTTTTACTAGAAATAACTGTGAAATTAATTTGAAAATTATTAATAAAATAAAATCTTTAAAGCTCCTCAAGAGGAATTTGCATATATTTTAAGCAGACTTTAAATGTTTTTAATTTATTCAGAGGCTCAACAATAAAGGATTTTTTATTGCTAGTCGCCAAACTTTTTTACAATAAAAAAAAATTAAAAAAATTGTATATCACACTAAATTAAGATAATATAACAAACATACATGAAGAATATAATATAAGTTAAGTGTTCATTTATGATTTTATAAACTTTATTATATTTTTAAATTGCAATCAAACCTGAAAATGATTGCATAATTTGTTTTTAAATTATTAATTAACTTAATAAATAATTAAAATGATGTGCTAAATTAAGACATTTAATGAAGGAAATAGTGTGTCTATTATAAATCAACAGAGCTGTGTGTGTCTATCACAGAAAAGCAAACAAACACACGACAGTTATTCAATGACTATTTAAAATGTTTTAAATACCCTGTTTAAAAAAAACAAAAGTAAAAAGTTACTTAGCGCATTGCACCCAACACTGAAGTAACACTGCTTACATTTTTCTTGACTGACAGCCCTAATTAACTCGATTTTCTTAAGCTTAATGCAGGGAGTCAAACTGTAGCAAGCATCATTCTAGCAGCTTTAGTTTATGCACAGGCTTTATTGTACTGTGTCTCATTCACTCAGAATGAGCAAATCAAACGTCTTTATTTCCACTGTGCACGGCGGCGGAACAGACTGCAATGGGAATGACAAAACAAACAGCAGCCTACGTTGCTGATAATAGTCCTACCCTGAAAGACACCTTCACTTACTGCTATTAATAAACATCTCTAGCTCACATAGACAAAAATAAATAAACTCCCATGCCACCAGTCATTGTGACATGATTACTCATATGAAGAGAGACGGGAGAAGGCCATATGACATGCCAGGCTGATGCAGGATTTTCATCCTCTGTCACGCTGATGTGAAATGAGCATGCGACACTGTTTGTGTCATGCCTCAGCTGCAGCACAGAAACCAAAGCACGTACTGTACACAGGCCTAAATTAATGAGCCGATTCCTTGAACCTTTTCAGTCTTCAATGTCACATGATCCTTCAGAAATTATATGAGAGCTGCCCTCATTATATCATATTATCAATTATTACTGGTACTCAAATTTTAACATTGGTTCTTATTATTATCAATGTTGAAAACAGTTTTTCTGCTTAATGTTTTTGTGTAAACCATGATATGTCATCAAAGAATTCTAAAAAAAATAATAAATAAATACACTGAAGACTGAAATTCAGCTTTGCCATCACAGGAATAAATACATTTAAAAAATGGGTTAAATATATTTTGTGTCTTTCGATTCAAATAACATGCTGTTAATCGATTAGCTAATGGGAAATCGATAATAGATCATAATCGTTAATAATTTGAATATTAGATCCGCTGTAGATATTTAGCTGACCTCTCAGGGTCACTGTCTTGTCAATTCTAAGAACGTTAATTTCCTGGTTAGGGAAAATAACTTTCTTACTGTACAATTCTACAAAAGCTTGTAGCATAAATCTGCATGATTAAGTGAATCCAGTTATAAGCAAACAATGAACCACGTCAAGTGTGATACAAGTAAGATTTATTAACTACATAAACACTTAAACTAGTCTAACATACTACATAAACACATAAACTGGTCTAACATACTACATAAACACATAAACTGGTCTAACATACACGTACACACACACACACACACGCGCGTGCATACAGTTGGTATAGGAAAGGGTTTAACTCAGTACAGAAAGAGGCATGAGGAATTAAATTTATGGAACCATTTGCAGATTCAGCAGATCTACACCTGAGGGAAGCGTCAGATTCTTTGTTCAAACACACCTTTGTAAAAAGGTTTAACTGATATTTAATGTATCAATTAAATAAGACTAAGTTTGATACTTGCAAGTCTCGGCTGTCTGAAAATAGATTCCTGATGCAAACTTAAGGCCCAAGATCTTGCTGAAATAAGTTTTAATGAAAAGAACCAGTTTGAGTCAGAGAATCTTGGTGAAATGAAAGGACAAGCCTGAGGCCTGGCACGAGCTTAGGGTTTCCAGGAACGCTTTTCTCACATCCTCTCAGACTTCAAACAAACCACCGACCGGGTGGGTCCCTGGAGCGGGGCCTTTAAGGGCGGAGAAGATCCCCGCCTCTCAAGATAGGCTTGTCCAATGAGAAAGATGGAAATCCCAAGCGGGAGGATAAGGTGGCAATTGATGGAGGGTTTACGACCCTTTGTCTCTAAGCGTGGTAATTTGCAAATGGACTTGAATCGGAATTACTAAAGGTTCTCAGGACCCTAATATATATTGCCTATGTACCAACATATAATATACACGCTTGTTTCGATCATAAGATAATTCATAGATACTAAAACAAGGTAGGAACATATAGTGAAAGGATGACAGGAATGGGATCCCTCATAAGCATGCCTAAAATAGTATAAAAATATCAAAGACAACATACACAAACTGAAGGATATGTGTGTTCATTCAAAAAAAAGTTTTCCTATGGATTAATTAGAAAAGAGTCAATTTCTACTGTGCATTTGTGCGCTTGCTTCTGGACACTGCAGTGCGAGTCTCTCGCTCACATTTCCTTAGAAGTAAAGGTATTCTGGTTGTCGGCATGTATTGCAACAAGGGGACTGTTCGGCTTCCTGGGGTGTTACAGAGTATTTGTTTAATCTAGCTAACAAAATATATATTGTTTGTTTGAGTGGTCCAGACGCTACAATGCAGCCTCTGTGAGCACAAAATGCTTCTTACAAAAATATTTAAAAATTTTAATTATTCTTACCTTCATCTGCACCTTTAAACGACTTATGTTAGTTCTTCAATAAATAAAAATTAAAAATAAATAAATTATATTTATGTTTTTGTTGCTCAAGCTGAACCACAGCTGAACAATAATTGAAAACATTTTTTTTTCTGCAGATCTGCCAACATTTCATACAAATACATATAATAAATATATAACTTAGCTATAAGTAAATCTGAAATTCACAAAATATTTTGATGGAAAAGGATGGCATATGGTACAAAATATTCACTGAAATTATGCTATGTAATTTTCAACCTAATGTAACTGACATTGCCAACACGAGTCACTCTTGCAAACAGAAACCAAAAGTTTAAGTTTGCATTGGGGCATAAAAAAGTAAGCAACAGGTCGCATGCCACTTCCGTTAACTAGCCTAAAAACTCCTCACAATGGCCACGGGACATTACTGTTGAGCTCTGCTAAATCATCCCTTTGAGTCCAGACTACATGTCCAAGTAGAGGACTTTCTGGATATGCATTACCCCAATTCCAGGACACCAGCAACAGTTAAGTTGAAAAATACACATCCGTAAGACACACCACAGTCATCTTACTTGACGCAAGACAAGCAATCACCTGCTGCTATGAAGAAATGAATTTATAGTGCAAGAAAACTGATCAACAATGATCATTTGTTTGAGCATCTATAATGGAACAGTGATTGCATATGCAATCAAAACACACAGCAGAGATCATCAGTGCCTGATTAATTTAAGTTCAACAAAGGAAGAAATGTTCAAAATGAAAGCTCACAAGATTTAAAAAAGCAACAGTGTGCTAATATTAATGAAGATGATAATTAGATTGAACTGCTGCTTATTGAGATGTATTGTTAGTTTGGCACCAGTATGTAGGGAGGGTTGAGGAACTTCAAAAGCTAAAGGAGTTGTGCGTCTGTATAATTGAGAAATGAAATGATGCACTCCCAACCTCTGCCAGCAGAAAGAAAAGACTCCACCAGAGTCACATTAGCATCTGAATGCCTTCTTAGTACTGTTTTCACTGGATAAGTTCAGCACCCCTAAGGAATCTGCTAGGATGATAAGACAGAAGCCTAGATGAAGAGGGAGAAAGGCAATCAAAGGAGTGAAGAAAATCAATCCAAATGTATGTGTGAGGGAGACGGATTGTCGAGTGTGAAGTTTGTCCGTGACTGATGCCTCTAAAGGAGCTGATTAAGGCTCTATGTGCCAACAACAAGTTTTTTTTAATTTTTTTGTTTTTACAGGTGTCTATGTTCACAGGCACAGACAGTATTGTGTGATGAGTTACGAAATGAGAACATTAAAAAAATCCAGTTTCTTGCCAAATCCTATATTTGCTGCCTAATTACAATTCCAAATGTTTACAATATCACTAATATACACTACTGTTCAAACTTTTGGGGATTTTTTGTTTTTTAAAGAATTTAATACATTTATTCAGCAAGGATGCATTCAATTAATTAAAAGTGACAATAAAGACATTTATAATGTTACACAAGATTTATATTTCAAATAAACGCTGTTCTTTGAACTTTGAAAATCCACAGAAATGTTAAACGGCATGACTGTTTTTAACATTAATAATAAGAAAATAAAATCTCCAAATCACACATTAGAATGATTCCTGAAGGTTCATGTGACACTAAAGACCAAAGTAATGGCTGCAGAAAATTCAGCTTTGGCATCACAGGAATAAACTACATTTTAAAAATAAAACAATTATTTTAAATTGAAATAATATTTCACAATATTACGTTTTGTACCATTGTTTTGTGCAATAATTGAGCTGTAGTGCGCACAAAGACCAAAAATAAAAAAAAACTAAAGACCCCAGATAAACATTAGTGGAATGTCATCCTAATCATTAAAATATGTCCATAATTAGCTGAAATTAAATCACATGTCTAAGCAGGCAATTTACTCTTGTGAGGCAATTATTTTAATGAATCAGCCAAGAGACTCACACAACATTCATATTCTTGTTTTAAATGAGTATAATCGGGGCCGTTTTCTAGGCATAGGCGAGCTAGGCGGTTGCCTAGGGTGCCACCAGCAGGAGGGGGCGCCAATGAGTGCAAGTACTTGCACTACATTTTAGCAGGGTTGTGATCAAGAGTGGCACATTTAGCGGGTTGTGATAAAGAGTTGGAAGGGTCACCCTGAAATATGACTGCCGCCCCCACTAGATCCCCCAACATTATTGGGCTAGAGTACTGTCAATCTGACGTTGCCTGTATGCCACTTGATCAGAGTGCTGTCAATTGCTGCCTGATGCTCTGCCCTGCATGCAAAGTTTGCATTTGGAGCTCAACAACGCCATTAGATCAGTGGGCTCTGACAGTGCTTTGGCAAGGTAACACTTTTTTTGCCATGTAATAAAGCTAAGTTCAAAGGCCAATTTAAGATATTGGTACAGTAAATAAAGTGCACAAAATCTGTATTTTGTTTAGGCAGTGTTTGTGGCACTTTTGTGGCACATTTGTTCAAATATCTGTGGCAGATTTGTCCAAAAAGTGTGCGTTTTTTGCACCAATGCATTTTTAAAGGATCAGCGTGTCATGTAATAATCCCATATAAACTTTAACATCCAATGAAAAAATATTTGTATAGTAAAATTAGCTAATTCACAAAATCAATACATCCTTTATTAAACCGCTTTGTCGAGTTAAATGCATCCTTACGGAGGTGTCGAAATGCTGAAACAATTCATTACCTTCCAACAGCGCTTAATGGGAGCAGCGTCATGAGGCGAAGTGTCACGTTATTTAAAGGGGACATAAACCCGGTCCGAGTAGCAAATGATGTTAAGAGCGCATGGTTACTTGTTGCCATGATAAAAGCGTTATATGCGTTTGGGTAACAAAGGGGTTTTAGTGTGATGAAATAAGAAGCATAACTGATACCCTTTTTACCTCAATGTTTCGAAACAACAACACCCAAAAATTAACAAAAAAACCGGCTAAAGCCAAAAGTAGCATTGATATATCTCCCCACTTAGTCGTATATTAAATGAGCCAATAAAATGTAAAATTAATTTATGTGTGATTTATGGGTAAATTATGTGCAATGTCTTAGCCACTAGGGTTACATGGGGCTATACCGGCATTCGGCACCACAATGCTCTAAGCTAATAAATGTTGCAAAAGTTTATCTAAACGGTCAATTACACTATATATCGATTTTGGCATCAATGCACGCACTCACCCTCGTGTCGTACTATGACACCAATTAAGTGGGGGGGGGGGGGGTAGACCAATAAGGGATTCGAGCCTAGGGCGCGTGAGAGCGTTCCCCTGGTCGGGCAGCCTGAGACGGCCGTGGGTGTCTGACTTCACAGACTGCACCGTTACCGGTCCTCCTTCGCAACCAACGCGGTGCTTTATGAAAGTCGCGAGTCATTCACGATTAGTTGTGTTAACAACATTTGCGAATTTGGTCAGCACAGAGTGTGGCTGTATCAGCGAGGGAGCAGGAAGTGGGAGAGTTGAGAAAACGAGAACATGAACCTACTAAAAATATAGGGAACTTGTTTGTGGGTTCGGAGCTCAGCACAAGAGGGGGTGCAGACAGACAACTTCTTGCTGACAGACGAACAACCGGTAGCTGACTTGCAACAGCGGCCGAACTCCATTGACCTCTTGTGATCGAAGTGTCCGCATGCGCCAAGGCTCTTCATTTTACTTTTTGACAGTGACATAAACAACCAGTAGTTCACGGCAATAATTATTAAGTTCTGAGATCAAAAGCCAGTTCGACCTTTAAAGTCTGAACGCTGTGTGAGCTGCTCATTTTCAGGCACCTCACATTAGGGTTTTCTGGCTGCTCTTGCACACCACCTCGGTAACAAATACATCGGCAAATATACGTGATTATCACTCACTTCAGTGATAACATTATAACAGCCGTGGAATGTAAATGATTCAAGATAGAACACGCACTTCAGTGAAGAACAGCACAGTAAGCATGAGGAGACGCTGCTGCGACCTTATTAGAGGTTCTCTCCCCATCATTTCTTCTCTTAAAGTCTACTATTCTTTTAATATATTCTGTTCTCTCAACTCTCTCTGCTTCTTCCTGACAGTGTTTCTTTTCCTCTGTGCATGCATTTCCTTAGATGCTGTCTGTCAGTGCCGGCTGGCTGCAGACCTGGTCTTGGGGGACTGTGTAGCCGTGAGCTCGGTCTAAAGAGGATCTGCCAGCCTATGTGTGGGTTTGTCTGTTCTCCAGGGTCTGGACAGCAAAGATCACCAATTCCAGGTTTCTCTCGAGGGATATATGTTTAAAAAGGCATGGGAGAACTATAAAGAGTCTGCTGAGGGAACCATGAGGTGCTTCTTAAGAATGTAGAAAATAGGTGAATATAAAGTCCACCGGAGAGGCTAACAAGAATAGTTCATGCATAAATGGCATTTTGTCATCGTTTACTCACTTTCATATCATTGCAAATGTGCAACCTGAAAGAAGATGTTTTGCACATGTCCAGGTTACTCTGTTTTCATACAATCAAAATCAATCAATTAATCAATCATAGCGACTGCAAAACATTTTTTATCAGATTATTCTAAATATATGATTTATTTATACATATTTTACTTAGAATTACATAAAATAATGTCATAATTTATTTATTGTGTGTATGTATTTGTACACTTTAAACGCTATGGGCTTTATATGGTCTTATTTTATTTACTCTATTGATCAAAAGTTTGGGGTTTTAATGGTTTTCTTTAGTCTCATGCTTACCAATGCTGCATTTATTTGACCAAAAATACAGTAAAATTGTGAAATATTTTTTACAATTTAAAATAACTGTTTCCTATTTTATATATATTATAATATATACAATATATCTAATATATTGTAAAATGCTCAAAAGAACAATATTTTAAAGTGCAAAAGAACAGCATATATTTAAAGTGTCATTTTTTGTAACATTATAAATGTCATTTTTTAACAATTTAATGTGTCCTTGTTGAATAGAAGGAATTGAATTGAATAGACTTTTTTATATCTGTCCGGTAGTGTACAGGTAGTGGCAGAAAAAAACACTATGTCTATGGAAATGAACAAAATGTAAATAGAATGTAATGACATTTGAAGAAACAAATGAACATTTGTATTTATGCACGAACCATTCCTTTAAAAACAGCAAGCACTAATTAGCCACATTACTGTCAACACAATAAAAACATTTCCTAAAAATAAATGATAAAGCAAGCAGTTCTGTACTGTTGAAAAAAAAAACAGTTATTAAAAGGCCCACTGAATAAATTACACTCAAGTGCAAACTGTTACAGAAAATACTTCCTGTTTATAAAGTGTCAAGCTTGCCAAGAGAGTTGTAGCTGTTCTTTGACTGATCGTGTCATTCAATACGAGTGAAGAGAATTTCAAACGACTGCTATTTAACTTCATGGGAGTAAATCTGCGGCTGTCTGTGATCGTAAGTGCTGTGTGACAGAAGTCATGATTAATGAGTCAAGGCCACAATTATTCCCTTCACAAAATCTATATTAGTCAACAGCTCATGCAAGGACAGTCCTTTTTTCAGTACAAAAAAAACATATGTCTAAAGCCTTTCCAACATGCGCTATACAAACCTTTAAGCGCTTGGTCACATGGTTATTTACACACATGTAAGAAAGGCAACAGTCTGACACTGATTAGCAAGCAGATGTTGTAAATAAAAGGAATCCAATTACCAATTCCAATTACCATCCTGAAATACAGATCCCAGGTTCAGATTTCAGAAACTGTCTAACTTTGAGAACAGATGACAAAGCAACCTCCACCTTTGTTTCAAAACTGTTTAGACATCTAAATACATCTAGTCTGTAAAATGATGATGATGATGATGATGGGCATCCGAGATCCACATGCAAGCATGAAAGAGAAGAGAAAGTCACTATTAGATCAATGTTCATTCAGTGCTCTGTGCTATTAAAAAACGCAATTACATTCAAGTCATTTAAACAGCATTAATATATAGTTGTCAGAGATTCAATGATTCAAAATGGCACATTCAAGGACAAACGTTCTGTTTTTCAGCGACCAGTGCTCAGTGAGACGCAAAGCCATTTTTTAGACTAGAGAAACTACTGAAGCAAACACTAAAGAACTTAGTTCTCAGGTCGTGAGGTGTATGAAGCTGTAACAGTGCTTGACTTTGAATTGAATTTGAATTACCATCCTGAAATACAGATCACAGGTTCAGATTTCAGAAACGGTCTATCTTTGAGAACAGATGACAAAGCAACCTCCTCCACCTTTGTTTCAAAACTGTTTAGACATCTAAATACATCTAGTCTGTAAAAACGACATCTCTGAGTGAAATGTCTCATGTAACTGCACTTATTTCCCCTAAAATGAGCCATTACTCACCCTCAAGATGTTCTTTTTGATATGGAACATAAAAATAACCAAGCAGAACAAGGTTACAAGCTGACCGTATGGTCACCATCCACTTTCATTAATATCTCTTCAGGATGTATATAGAAGATACAGAGAGAATAAGTGGCACTCAGGAAAAAAATGTGCTAAAATTGTACTCTTAGGGGCATGACAGCTCGTCACTGGGATGATATCCTCAAAGAAACAATTTTGTACTTTATCTACCCCTGAAAGGTTCATAGTAGTACCTCAAGGTTACATTTTACTAAGTTACTAATATGCACATTTTAGGGGTAGATAAGGTACAAAGACGTCCCTCTAAGGCTACTAGCGCTTTTACCCCTAAAAGTACATTTTTTACACATTATTTTTCTGAAAGTCAAGGTTTATCTATTCAGGCAGTACTTCTGAAACATCAGTCAATGATGGCTGTGCAGAAATTGAGTAGCATACCACAAAGGAAAGAAATCCCTTTCATGCAAAGCATATAAAGCTGGAGTAAGTCTACATGCCATTCAAAGTGACCTTTGCTGGTGCTGGCTGGCTGTCTGCGTTCTAAGAGAGCTGTACTGCTTTGCATGCTCTCAAAGTGATGCACGTAATCTGCATGTGGTCTCCATCCAAACAGCCTGTAGCCCCAGAGGGAGTTAGATCTACGGGAGGTTGTTGTATAAAAGAGTTTGCCAATAGACTACGATAAGACAAGTGGAATACGGCTGCTGCCATACATTTTAAGCCTGTGAAACAACTAAGTGACATCAAAGAACTAGCAGCGATGAACTGTGTTGTCACTGCACGTCACCTGTATCTTAGCCGAAAAAAAGCACTTGAACAACCCTCATCATTTGCTCACTTTCGTTTTCTTCTCAATCACTGGTTTGCTAAGCTAATGAGCCAATTAGATGACTAGTGCCATTGGTGTATAACACATCCCAAATACTAGGCTGACAGATGCTCAATGATGGCCCAGCTTTTGTCCGACGGCTGACGGTTGACTTGGTGTGTCACAGCCTTTAAGATCTGAGAAAAGTTTGCATTAGCTCTCTAAAGTCTCATATATAATCCTAAATGTACAGCCGTACTTGCGAAATATCAACAAAATTTCACATACAAAAAGGTCTTTTGTCACCACACACAGAAGTCACTTTCAAACCAAATAGCTTTATGTTGGTCAACGTGATGAAACTCCTTGACCAACTTGAAACAGTTGTGTAATCTGCATAGGGCAATCTTTCGCTTTCACAGGAAATTCCTCATAGCATTGATTTCTATTGAAATGACTGGATTTCCAAGTCTGCACTATGATGACCCCATTGTCCCCATAGTCAAGTGTACTTCATAGACATGTGATAGCCAATGAAAGACCATAACACCACAAGTACATATAATTTGCGCTATTTAGGACAGGGCCTAAACCTGAGAAAAAGAGCGTTGCTAAATGTGTCGCGAGTTTCTAACTATACACTGCAATAAAACAACTGCACGACATTATTAATTCTAAAGGTAGGAAAATAAGCACAGATGAAATGACTTTCACCAGCTGCATAACGTGGTAATTCAGGCAGCCGTGCAACATTTAGCAAACACTAATTACTCTGGAAGGAGATGGAAGGCCTTCTGTTTGGCGGCCAGCAGCTGCAATCACAGAGCAAGGACAGATAACACGACCTTGTTTGTTTTTCACAGGCTTTAACAAATCATTACCACTCCTGAACACAGAAAAATTACACCCTAATGATGCTAATGTTTCTCCTCACACTAACATGTTTTATAATGCACTCTGGCATATGTGGCATCAGGAACACAATGTTTAATGCAGACATCCTATTGCTCTATTTAAAGAAATGTCTACTCTTGGCACAGGGATCATTCCGATCAAGCACACTGCATGTCTATTCACTTGGACTATCACAAACAACAAATCTGTTACCTCTACATCTACCTGGCCTGTGTGGCTGGTAAAAAGAAGCTTGCTGGTTTGATGCCTACAGGAAGCAAGCCATGAGCCAAGAATGCACCTGAACAAAAGGCAAGGCAAGTTTATTTATATAGCACATTTCATACACAATGATAATTCAAAGTGCCTTACATAAAAGGAAGTAAAATAATCATAAAAATAATCACAACAATAAAACAAGGAATTTAAAAACTTTTAAAATGATTTTATAAAATGGGAATTTTGTATTAAATGAATTTTAAAAACAAGTTAAAAAATAGGAACATGATTTTATCTATCACATTTACCCGTGCAATCAGTTCGGATGTAGCACAGTGATCATTCAATAAATGCACAGCTAAACAGATGAGTTTTGAGTCTAGATTTAAATGTGGCTAATGTTTTAGCACATCGGATCTCTTCTGGAAGCTGATTCCAACTGCAAGCGGCATAATAGCTAAAAGCGGTCTCCCCTTGTTTTGTGTGAACCCTTGGTATTTCTAACTGACTCGATCCTAATGATCTGAGTGGTATGTTAGGTTTATATTCAGTGAACATACCTGCTATGTATTTAGGTCCTAGGCAATTGAGTGATTTATAAATGAGTAAAAGTACTTTAACATTATCCTTAAATATAACTGGAAGCATGTAGACCCGAGGAATGGCGTGCGTGTAATATGCTCAGATTTTCTGGTTCAGAATTCTGGCAGCAGCGTTCTGGTTGAGCTGCGGCTGTCTAATGGTCTTCTTGTGAAGGCTGGTGAGGAGGCCATTATAAAAGTCCACCCTGCTGGTGATAAAGGCATGAACAAGTTTCTCCAAGTCTTGATTGGAAACAAAACATCTAATTCTTGCAAGGTTTTTGAGATGATAGTATGCTGATTTAGTTACTGCTTTGACATGACTACTGAGAGAGACTACTGAAAAGTACCTCAGGCAGTTACAGGGGAATGTTCCTGTAATGAATACAGTATACTGAATGTCCCATTACATTTTACAAAGCATTAGTTGCACAAATCTATGTGCTGTGAAAGTACAAGGTTAGTTTAGCATAACTAGCATACCTCATTTGAGCGTTTCAGACACATCAAGGCATTGGGAACTACAACATTTCAGACGCTGCTAATCACTCACACTAACAAAACAATGAATTTTCATTATTTTCATTATTTTTTAAATGAATTTTCAACATTGTGCAGCCAATGGTTGTAAGAACAATGTATTTCTAAGGAAGGGTTGTTTGAAGATTAAGATTTATAGGAGCTTTAACCAATATACTTTTTTATTTGTCATTTGCAGACTTATCTTACATCAGTGATAAACTAAATACTGTCACAATTAGCTGCGAAAGACTTACAGATATTCATACTTATGAGTAACTAGTTTGCAGCCAGCTTGCTCTCAAGAGTTCATGGACTTACTGTACTTTTATCTTTCCAATATGGCAAACAGCTTACAAAGAGTGGTTCATATGAGCAGCTGCTAATGCATACATATGTATATTGATATCTATGGTTTTTAACACGTCAATTTGCCTCTACTGAGTGACAGCTTAATTTAGGCTAAATTTGCAACACTTTTACTCATTCGGTCATATGTTTTTAAACAGTTTTCAATAAATAAAATTAATTCCTGAATAAATGTATTTTAAATGTTAATTTTAGTACTTATTTTAGTACTTTTAAATATTTTAGTACTTAAACTAAACAAAAATGAGAAATGTTGCCATATCAACTAGCTTTTTTATATTTTATTTCAGTTACTGCAATTTTACAAGTAAGGAAAGTATAAGTATAATAAGTAAGGAAGTGAGGAAATAGTTTTTCATGCATTACAGCATTTCATAAATAATTATAACCTAAGTTAAAATTCATTACAATATTTAAAGGTTTGTTTGTCACGTTATAATGCATTTTATTTTCTAAAGGTTTAGCAATTTATAGATACGTATTATAATGTATTTTGACTGTGGTTACAATTATTCATGAGATCATAAAATGCATTATAAGGAGCATTACAAGGCATAATTACTGCATTAAAACTACTTTTATACTCCCAAACAAGAAAAAAGGGCAAATCCATTGGATGGTAGATAGTGTTGAAAGGAATTGATTGAAATTCGCCTGGCTTTTGGACAACCTCTTTGTCCAGCCTTCGCACCTGTATACATGCCATCAGAGAACGGGTGTTGTTGCAAAAGGGCGGGCACAAAAATTTTAAATTTATAATTTATGTATTTATAATAAACACTGCAACATTCCATTAAAAAAAGGAATTGCCCAATTTGATTTCATGGTGAGATTAAAGTCCTTTAATGCACAAGGTGATCCTCAATCATACATCTGACACATCGGCAGACATAAACAGCTGCCTTGTTACCCAACCTCATTCTGTTTCTTCAACGAAATCGCCATTGCAGCATCCATCTCTCTCAATCACGTCCAGAGCCAGTGCTGTCTTCTTGATCATTAGAGCATTCTTAGATGAAAGCAGAGCAGAAGAGAGCTTCTCCACCCTCCGCGCTCATGTCTGAGGGGGAGTCAGCAGTGCGGTCAGGGGAAGGACGTCCCATCCATGGCAGGCTGGACCAGTCAACCAATGTAGCTGCATTTAAAAAAAAAAAAACACTTGTCCCACCATCACCTGAGTGTCAGCATGAAGCACATCTTGAACCTGCCATCAAAGCTGTCATTACACAAGAAGAGAGAAGGACATTCTCAGAAATTGATGGGACGTCATGTATTTCACGGATGGAGTAAAGAAACATCACCGCCTCACCCTATTAGAGATCAAAATGATCTTTGTATCTCAAGCTGTATTCACGTTTGACTTGCTGTAAATTGGAACAGATGCAACAGCAGAGTTGACTTGTCACTGATTGAGTGATTTTGAGCTCAAATAAGAGGCAAATTGCCCAAACACAGATCTTTAACCACTAGGCTACACCGCCCATGGTACTGAAGCCTATAAAATGTCAAAGCTCCATAGAGATACGCCTATATTTACTGAAACAAAGAAACTCCAGGGTATTACATCACAATTTCTTAGTAAGAATCAGCCTGAATTGTCACAAAGTAATCTCAGGCATCTGGAAAGATGCAGAAATGCGTGATTAGGACGAGAAGAGCTGAGGGAGTTGGGTGAGAATCACAAGTTACGCCTTGAGATGAACGCCAAGAGCTATCAGACATAAAAAAACATCAAGAACCTCGCTTAACATCAAAAATGGAACAGATACTAGATTTAGTGAAAAGAAAATGCAACAGCCTTACAGGTGTTTTCCCTCCAAGAATAGTGTTTGAAGGTTATCTTAAAGGGGTGGTTCACTGTTTTTTTTCTAGGCTTGATTGTGTTTACGGGGTGCAGTCTAACATGTGTTAATGCTTCGTTTTTTTAAAAACACATTATTTTTCACATACTGTAATTTACCTTTATTCCACACCACTCTGTCCCTTCTCTGAGAAACGCGTTGATCAATTTCATGCTTTTATGAAGCCCCTCCCTCAGAAATAGGCGATGGGCTCTGATTGGTTAGCTAGCCCAGTGTGTTGTGATTGGCTCAACCGTCTCTAGTGCGCGTCTAATCGTCCCGCCCCTCACCTCAGCGGCATGAGCCTGATTGAGAAGCAGAGGATATTATTGAAGAGGATCATGCAGAACATGTGCAAGCACGGCGATCTATGGCAGGCCTATGTTTTTTGTTTGTCTCATACTTTTCGCTATGCTGTTATTTGTAAATGCTACTGCTTATGTTAGCTTTGAGATAAGGTTTGATCTGAGAAAGCTGTAATACAACACACGCGCGTCCATGTTTAACGCTCTCATAGCTATGTGAAAATAAGTGTATAATTGGAACAGTTCATTGTTGGAGCTGAGCTAAAGAGGATTTCCGGAGAGAGCAGGATGAGAGAGAGAGAGAGAGAAAAAGAGAGAGAGAGATGCAGAGCGCGTGCAGAGCAGGGAGGCGCGAGGGAAAGTATTAAGAACCACTGCTTTAGAACATTGATTTTGCAATCCATTAGAATAGTTAGAAGACAGAATCGCGATTCATATATGAATAGATTTTTACGTGCTCCTCTAGTTTTCTCTTCCTCTTCTCTAAAGCAGCGCAGCATGGCCTCGCCCCCTTTGCTGCCTTTTCCCGAGGGCAGGGTTTATCTGGGTTTATTACGTCACAAACCCGGGAAGTAACTTCTTGTAGTCCTTACCAGCCGTTTTTGTAGGCATTAAACTGCTAGAATTTTAAAAGATGATATCTCCGTTTGCATTGAACTTTCAGCTTCATAACTTTGCAGATATTGTTTATGCTCAAACAGCAACATTACACACTAACTACCGTTAAAAAAGTGAAATCGCAATGAACCACCCCTTTAAATCCCTAAACTATTAGCATAAAATATTAAATCTGCACTCGTTTGCACCTCGATTCAGGAAAGGATACAACAGCATGATTAACTGAACAAACAGTGACTCAACCACTCAACTGATAACACAGACATCCTCAGATCCTCATTAGAGTGTTTACAACCACCGTTCCACTTGATACTTGATACCACATCGAGTATGAATGTAATTTACTTGATTTCACACAAACAGCAGCTGCACTACTGGTAGAAAACTGACTGGGATATGTAATGGCTGTTTTTACTTCTTCCATAATGGATATTTCTCTCAGAAGGGCATTTAATTCATTCATTGCCAAACTGCCAAAGGAATAAGTCAAAACCAGCAGTCAGCACTTTCAAACAAAAGACTTGAAAATTTTTAAGCCTGTCTGACTCTGACCTTTTAGACGCAGTGGTGTTAATGAAATTCTGAATAATTAAAAATGATTTTAATTAAATGATGTTTTTTTGAATATGGTACTGTTGATGATTAGAAATTATACATAGTCCAGAGACACTTTGAGCTCTTAAGCTCTAAAATCTGACCTTGTGTGAACATGAATTTATGCAGGGGAGCACAGATTCACAGACGCTGATAAAAACAAGTATTGAAACAAGATTTGGAGCCAAAAGAATTATGCACCAAGCAGTGCTATTAATGTTAACTAAAACATAAAAAAGTTAAATATATTAAAAAATGTCTTTGTTAATTGAAATAAAGCTAAAAAAAAAATACAAATAAAATATAAATATTAGATGGGGAAAAAAAAAGAAAAACTAGAAGTGCTGCCTGGCTGAGTATTAAAATGACTAAAACTAAAACTGGAATAAAAATAAATTTAAGCTAAACAGAAACATTACTTCCTAGATGGGAATTATATTGCAGAAAATTACAGTAGAATCAAAATGCTTAATAAAAAAGTCAAATACTCTAAAAACTTAAAATGATCAGTTTGTCACACTGTCATTCAAAAATGTATTTAAAATGAATTTAAATTAAAACATGAAACTAAATTACAATTAAAATATTTAATTGTATATTTTAATATGTCAATAAACACAGAAATATTTACTTGCATACATTTGATTTAAAATGGCAATATATGAAAAACACAGATTTGTGAACACTGGGGATGCAAACAAAAAAAAAATCTGTTCAATTTAAACTGACAGATCTAACTGAAACAGAAATGAATGAAAGAAACACTATTTTGCTACTTGAGTAAGAATATAATATACTGTATGAGATACAATTTTAAAAGATGAAAAACTCTTTAGGAAACTGAGTGTCCACATAAAAAGCACATTCAAATCAACCCCATAATTAAGATGTTGCCTTATCCAAATCATTACGAATATATCATGAAATTCAATATTTCACTCAGCCCTACTGCCCAAAAGACAGAAATGGCCAGAGCTTCATAAGGAGAATTAACTTGTTAACAAACCCTGCTGTTTTGCATAACTAGATCATGATGGATGATAGCTATTACACACATATCATTAGTCTCATGGAGTGGTTGCCTTAAGCAAGAAGAAAAAGAAAACGACAATTTTTGCACAGCCCATTTAGGAGGGAACACTTTCAGCTAGAGTAAATGTTTAAAATCGCTGTCTACATTTTCCCAGACCTAGTGCTATAAGCTAACGTATTGCTCTGTAGATAAAGCTCACAAAAGCAGCTGAAAGTTAAAAACATTTGGTGGGGCGGAGAAGCTTCCATATTGAGCAGAGCAGAGAAAAGGGATGCTGCTTCTCCTCAGAATAGCAAATCATACAAAATCATAAAACCAGACTGCTATGACACTGATTTATAGGATCATGACAAAATCTGATCCAAATGTAAATTCACTGCAATACATTTATTCACTTTCAGCCTGCTCCAGGCAGTAGTAGGGCAGTTGGGCTGGGAATTTAAAGACTGTTAACCACCCCACAGGAGCCACAACCATACGCTCCTCACTCATTAATTACTTTAGCTAATTAGCTAACCAGGCATTCTGGGAAATGTTGGGTGTCTTCAGCTTCAACTTCCATAACTAATTTGTGTCAAGACACTACTCCGTTACAGAAAAGCTTTAAATTATTCAAGCCATTACACCAGCTTTGTCTGAGCCAGCACGTCTCTGGTGGGTAGGAATGTGTCTGAGGCTGATAGCTGGTGGGACGAGAGGGGTGTCATGGTGGATGTCTACATACTATTGTCTGAGGTGATATTACAACACGTTTGGAAATGGAGTCACTCTCCCATTGGCCCTCAATAGCCATTCAGGCATTGAAAAGCAGCAACATTCCGAGCCAAGACGGCTGCACCTTTCACCCCTGCAGTGGGACCGTTCCAAGCGGGGGTGGGCGGGGTGGGGGGGGGGGGGGGGCCAGTGAGTGAAACTCATGGGGTCTGCCATCTTAAGAGAGATTGCAAAATCACAGGAAGCATATAGTTCAGTCCGAAGGGCACTACAAATGGCATAGGGAACATCAAAACATCAGTGAACAGGAAAATATACCCACCAGCCAATGTAAACCACCTGAATACTATTAAACTTAATGAAGCTATGCAATTATTCACGGACATGCATGAGCCACATTTACTATGACAATAGGTCACACAACAGTTAAACAGATTACATGTTTCCATATTAAACATCACAACAGACAATAACCACTAACTGTAGATTGAGTATGATTAATTATAATAATTAAAAAAATTACATTACATTTTAAAATACAGTATTAAAACGGAAAACAGTAATAATATTTCACATTTTTTTGTTTTACTGTTTTGATCAAATAAATGCAACCTCGGTGAGCATAAGAGATTTCTTTTAAAGACATTTTCAAAAATCTTACTAACCCCAAAATTTTCAACAGTAGTGTAAAGAAAGTAAACTTGTGACGTCTGTGTTTGGTGACGTTACAGGGCATTTCTAAGTGAACAAATTTTATCAAGTGAAGAGAAGTGTCTCCTGCTTAGTGTGCAGAGAGCAGTAAACGCTGCGAAGGAACCTTATAAATAATGCAGACTTCAGTATGTGCCACCTACCGAGCTCAACACAGGGTAAAAAGTTACCAAATATACTCCAGTTCTCTCTCGCTCTCATTCAAAATAAATGCTAAACCTCAGTCTGTGTATCACACTATTCCTATCTAAGTTATCATGTTTACATGGATAGGTTCCCTTAGAGAATGCAAAAAGAAAAGCAGTGGAGTAGCTTGGTTTTGGTTTAAAACCAACATGAAGACCTATTTACAACCTACTGACGCATCCATGAGTGAAAAAGGATAACCAAAGAATAAATCAATTATTTTTTTTTTTTTAAAGTAGGACAGGACTTGATTTTATCCACTGGGAATTGATTAAATGGTGAAAAGAGCATTACAAACCTGAACAAACCCAGGCGAATGCATGTCTGCCAAAATAAATGTCTAAATATCTATTTAGCTACTGGTTAACATCATCCAATAAGTCACACAGCAGAAAAGCAAAGCCATTTTAGAGGACTACATTTTGATGAAAGAACCCAAAACATTTTTATTTGGAATAGCATGCACAATAAGATCATGAATGTGCATCATGTAAACGCCATCAATTCTGATTTCACATTATGTTTTAAATTCCCTTAAAAATGTCCCTGTTGCTCTCTAAATAAATAATCACACAGGCCTCCATATTAGCCATGTCACATTGTGTCATAACAATGCTTTCCCTTCCTAGAAAAAAAAACTTTTTGCATATTCTTTATCTCCCTCGATTTCTCATGAGGCCAGAGACGATCTCTTTCGACTCGGGACTCACAATGTAAGTGACAAAGCCTTACTGAATGTTTGTCTCCCGTGCTCACCTGCTGAGACAAATTTCATATAACTCTGTCTATGCCTGGGGAAAATGTAATCAGAGGACTGGGGGCGCCTGCATACAAATAAAAGATCAGTTCCTCTCGCTCTCCCGCCCGACATAAAGCGAGCGTATGGAAATGGGTTCGCTTTTTCAGGCCAGGCCTGAATGGGAAGAAACACTATCCCTTCAAACACAGGGTGGAGCTGGAACAGTCTGCGACAACAATCACAAAAGCACAACCCTGACTACATTTCGCATCCTCAAAACCACATAAGAAAAGGCCTATCATTGATGGAAGCTCACTTTGCAGTCTTTGTGCTTTAATGAGCGCTGGCCAGCCAGCATAGCCCTCAAAGTTCAGCTTGACGTGGCTCGGCTAAAAATAACACAAACAATAGAATGGTAGCGTGCCTCAAGGGCCTTGAACTATGTGCAGCGAGGGCCCTGCCAGTGTGAGAACCTGTTCTTCAGTGTTTGCAGCTCAGTTGCGGATCTAACTCCAGCCCCTGCAGATGGTTAATAATAAACTGCTGGGAGAGTGTAAACAGACATTTCAAATAAGCCTTTTTTTACTATGCTGACTGATCCTCTTAGACTGGAAGAATCGCAACATCGAGAACGTCTTCTGCAAGTCCTCAGTATCAAATAAATATATGTACTTAGAATAAAAGAGGACATGTTCCAGGCAGTGATTTTACCACAGGTGAGGGATACATGACATGAAATATAAAAGGGAAGCAAGAGCAATATGATAAAACCAAATACACCAAATATACGCATATGTTTTTGAATTTTTTTTTTCAGAGAATACCTGGTGTGTGTCTTATGTACACTACTGTTCAAAAGTTTGGGGTCAGAAACTTTTTTTAAAGAAATTAATACTTTCATTCAGCAAAAAAACATTAAATTTATCAAATTACATTTATAATGTCACAAAAGATTTCTATTTCAAATAAATGCTGTTCTTTTGAACTTTTTGTTCATCAAAGAATACTGCAAAAAATCATAGAGAGAGAGAGAGAGAGAGAGAGAGGGAAGCACAACAGTTTTCAACATTGATAATAAGAACAATTTCTTGAGGAGCAAATCAGCATATTAGAATGATTTCTGAAGGATCATGTGACACTGAAGACTGGAGTAATGACTAAAAACTTGCCAACAGAATAAATTACATTTTAAAATATATTAAAATATAATAATTTGAAATTGCAATAATATTTCACAATATTACTGTTTTTATAAATAAATTCAGCCTTGGAGATCTTCTTTCTAAAACATGAAAAAAATCATACAAACCCTAAATTTGTGAATGGTCATGTACATTAATATATGTAGCTGTCTTTATTTATTATAAAAGGCTCTAGTAAGGTACCCTAGTAAGGGCATCATTATATTTGGATGTGTATGACATCAAAAATCTAAAAACCCCTGTGATAAAGGAAATGAATGTTCAATAAATGTATTATTTAAAAAATTTATTACAGTTGTATTTATTTTAATTTCGGAGTTTAATTTAATCTATTCATTTTATAAATTGCCTATTAAGAGCTAATAACCTGGTTCACCTTGGAAGCATTAAGATATATATTATATTTCAATCCATGGCAGATATGTATGAAACATATAATCATCCGAAGGATCAGGGTCTCAGTCATTCCAAAGTGGTTTACCGAAGCACGAGCCGTCCCCTCCTTATGCTGCCATAACTTCATTACAGTGGTTTTAAAAGAGGAAAATTGTTCCAAAGTAGACCCTCAAACAGTCCGAAACACTCACGCTCAAAAACATTTGACCCACAGAATCTCATCATTTTAATGACACGCTATAACCTCACGCAAGCCCCTGCCTCTCCAGCCACACTTTACCATCATTCTGTGCCTTGAGTTCCCAGCAGTGCAACCACTTCCTCCTCAAAAGCATTCCAGATTCCTCAGAGCCTACCAGAAGAGAGCAGCTGACGATTATCTGAATGTGATTTTGTAAGACTGCACTTGAGGGGGGCATGACGGCAACACTGCAATACGAGTGATTCTTTGACCTCTGTTGTCAGGTCCTGATGTCAAACAGCAGGAGACACAATGCTCCCCTTTGTCTGGAGGCCATCTGGGGGCATGTTTACATGCTTCTCCAAGAGGGCTTGTGTTCAAGACCGACAGGCCATCTAATGATGAGCTGCTTCACCATTTACTGCTCCTCTAAACCTGCCATTTACATTTCTTCAAATGTGCTCTTAAAGCAACAGCTCAACTACAATTTAACAATCGGTCATCATTTACTCACCCTTACATATTCTACATTTTCTTCACAATATCCTGGCTGCTCATTTTAGCATAAATATAAATATCATCAACGTGTTCCATTTGACTTATTCACTATTCTTCGGAAGCCATAGGATAGCTTTATGGATTGCAAGTTAAAACTAATTGAAAATCTTGACATCCATCTTAGCATTCATCCCTATGGTATCATAAGACAACTATGTCTATGTGCAATTAAACTATGGTCAAATGATTCTGAGTCTGATCTTTTCAATTAATCAATTGATCCAGCTTTCAAAAACAATTCAATTGAATCACTTCACCAAAACTGGCTAAATGATTAATTTACAAACCAGACTAATACAGCTTTTGCATCTGACTCCGTGATCTGGTCAATGGTTAAAAACTCAATACTGTGGAAATTTATTATTGAAATTTATGACTTCACCACCACAAAATGACTGTATAGCAAATCATCTTATTAATGAATTAAATAAAGTGAATGAAGTGATTGAGATGACAAAAATGATTCCAATGAACCAGTTCACAAAGAGAGACTAAATGAGTCATTCTCAAATCAGACTGATATAGCTCTCGCATATAATTCACTAACTCAATTATCCGATCACAATGGTTAATAGCTCAATATAGAGGAAAATTATTAGTGACACAGTATTAGTTACACAAAACGATTATACAGCAAATTCAGAAATGGACATTTTCAAAGGATGATCACATGATCGCTCAATGATCTGGTCACTACAGTAAATTTACAAAACTAACTACTAGAGCCCGACCGATATGGGTTTTATGGGGCCGATACAGCTAACACACCACCCCTGATACATTTTGATAAGTAAAAAGGCAGATATCGATTATATCGGAGATCGCCATTCTTTGTGCTATATTTATAGTACAAACAAAATACTACCTGTCAAATAGTTTTGGACACTTTCCCATCCAGGGTTTTTCCAAACATTTGACTGGTACTATATATAGAACACAGTATATACATAAACAGAATATATATATATATAAACACATTTTTTGCAATGATCACTCAGATGTGGTGATCAAACACTTATAGTGACGTGACAAAAATGCATAATGGAGGCAGGACATTTAACAATTTAACAATAAATTTATTATTCAAAATGAGTTTGACATCAGTGCACTTAACAGTAAAGTTGAAGTTTATTCAATTTTAATTCAATTAAATTCCATTCAACTTTATTCTTTTGAAGTTTATTTCACTTCGGAACATTCATTCAGGGATTTGGACTGTCTTTACACACACAGACGAAACTTACTAGAGAAGTGTGACGTGTGACATAATATACCTCTGTAAATAAATACAATATAAATTCACATCTCGTGCACTTTAATGCCCTTTGAATGTAACGTGTACAATCCCTTGGAACTGGAATCATGGCGGAAAATCATGTGAAGTCCACTTCGCAGGGCACTTACGGTCGAATAAGACAACGCTTGAATGCTGCTGACTGAACAAGAGACCTCCTTACTGAAGTGTAAATGTTGACTGGTATCACTATCTCGCGAACGCGCCGGCCGATCTCCACCAAATTCGACGCCGCGCGATACATTCAGCTCGAGCGAGCCCTCTCTGAATGCCCCCTCACACATCGCTAGCCCCGCCAGTGGTGGCTTGATCGCTGTAGATCGGTCGGCCACAGGACACCGTAAATTTAACCACCCGTTAACTCACGACCCCGGCGGGATATCGAAACGGCAGGGGGAAGACGTTGCTGAGGGGGGCCGTCTCATTCGCAAAGGGCCCACTTAGACGCCTACACTCAATTCGCAGTCGAAGAGAGCAAGAGAGTTCCTGCAGCTCTGAAGGGATCCCCCGAATTTGGTGTGAATTTTCCGCACCGTTCTGGAGATATGGCCGTTCAAAGTTTCAATGGTTTCAATAGATTAAGACTCCTTACCCAAGAGGGGAGGGGGCAGGGGGGGGGTTATCCAGCGTCGCCAAGACGCAAACAATGGAGCAGCGCTACTGCTGCGACAAATCACCATTTCAAGCCCATTTTATCTTGTTATGTTTGTTTCCCACAAAAAGTTCATATCGACCGCATATCCGCGATACCAATATATCGCCGACAGGCTCATATCGGCCGATAATATCGGGAAAACGATATATCAGTCAGGCTCTACTAACTACATTTACTAAACTAAATTTATTACTGTTCATTCCACAAAAAGAAGAGTAAGAGACATATAGATCACTTTTATTATATTTTACGGTGTTTTTGAAGCTTAAAAGGGACATCGGATGAAATTTTCACTTTTATCTTTTTTGCATCTAGTTAGGTTTCTGGCGTATCTGCCACCTCAGAAAATCTGAAAAGAAAACACGCAGCAAGTTTGTTACAGCGGCGTCTGAACTCATACAGTTAGCTACTTCAATTTGCAGCCAGTTTCTACATAGATAGCTAGCTATTTGGATAAGACCCTACAAGCTATAAGAGTCCAAGTAGGACAGGAATTCACACATATTGGTTGACGCCCCAAGGAGAAAGAGCCGGCGGTGTGGGAGCTGAGCGCCGTAGCTCATTATCATTTAAAGAGACATGCACTGAAACCAGTTGCTGTGAACTGAGCTGTTTTTGACAAGGTAAAAATTGTGTTGTTTTACATGACCATTGAGGAATTGTATGTATGTTACAGACATTTTATGAAGACCATCCGATGTCCCCTTTAAAACTCCTGTCCCCACTGACTAAAACTGCATAGGGGTCATCACTGCTGAGTTGATTTTCAGTACAATGACCCAATTGCATATGATATTGCTGTTACTAGTTTATAAAAGATAAAGCAATTTGCACTTCAAACATAATTCGAACAGCATATTATAGATATTCTTATTTTTCAATAAAAATAATTCATTACAAAAGAAGATGATGATCATCATGAAGTTATGCCTCTCACGCAGTTTGTGATGCTGAGGCGAGGCTGTAGGCTGGGCTTTAGAAGCAGCAGCGTGCTGCAGTGCTTAATGCTGTCCTTGAAGCTCGGCATAAATCAAGGCTTGAGTGAACGAAACTCCAGAGGGCTGTGTCTGCCAGAGAAACGATACACTTAATTAACTTATGTCTGCTGAGGTGGGTCTGTGCTGAAAGCCTTGTAATAGAAGAAAGATACCTGCAAAGAGGCTGAGATACCCCAGTGAGCCTGCAGAGACATACGTGGCATAGCAAAGGCAGTGTGAGGCTGCGGCACACTGCGCTCTTGAGACGGAGGGCTTACGTAACCCAATAACACAGGTCAATTATGTCTCTGCAATGTGTCCTCATGTAATAATGAAATAAGGCCAGATCTGATAGCTGTGAATGAATGGGACCCTCACAATAGTAAGACGATGTCAATATTCTATCAGACTTCGTTTGACGGAACATGGTCATTCAATTTTCTATGGGTTATTGACTAAAATATATAGATTGTATGAGGTACTTTGATGAGAAAGTCCTCTTAGGGCCATCAAGTGCTCCTGCTGTATATAACATCATCAGCAAATTAATGTAAACATTGTAAGGGGGTCTTAGCTAGACATATTCACTTACAAAACATGATCTATAGTATATATATACTCATATATATGTATAAAATTTTCCAAATATTAAAGAATATATATGAATTGGGACATATTTAGAGAAAAACCCACCTTTAATGAAATATTTTTTCTATTTCAAACCTATATATTGACCAATATATAAAAAAATTGATTAAAAAAATTGAATAAAATATTCCAGGTAACTGGATTCTCTTCACTTAGAGAGATTGGAATAACCTACATAACTCATGCTAATATCTGAAGCTCCAGCCCATGATACCCAGGATGTCTCATTACTTGGCATTTGTGGGAAATGTGTTTTGCCGGTTCACACACCCTTGATGTGCTCCAGCTGGTTCATATTCAAATAAAAGAAACCTCAGCATTCACGTGCTCTATCACCACATATTTACTGAAATACAATTCTCACTAGTAACTGCAGAGATCTCTGTTTTTTTCTCCTCTTTACACAATCTTTTTTTCCATTGCATATGTGATTGTTGTGCTATTGCAATATTCCATTAACCACTAGATTGCTTCACACATTGTTTTCTTTTTTTTTTTTTTATGTAATGCAACATTCTTTCAATACAGCTCGCTTGGATTCATCATAAAAAAATAGAAACTTTCTACAGTCTCAAGTCTAGGGACAGAATGAATACCCTCCTAAGAAATAAAACATAAGCACGGGTGAAGACGACGCTAAGAAGCAGATAGTGGACAAATGGTATAGCAAATGCATTACATGTCAAGGTCACATCTATGGAAGCGTGGAGAAATAAATCCTGCGGCTCAAACAAAAAGTAGAATAACTAGTACATCTACACGCTAAATCTCACAAACGAATGGCCTTTAGGAGCGCCTGCCTTCCTCTGCCAAGCGTGCCGGGCACTGCCGGAAACACATGTGCGTGCGCGGGCGGGCAGAGGCTCTCCTCTCCTTTAGCCTCTGGCTGAACATAATTCAAGTTCCAGGTACAGGGTGTCTCAGAGGCACGGGGCAAACAAAGGGAGGCCTTGGAGTGGGGGTTCATTACAAGATTTAGCTGTTTTCTTGCTAACTAAACAAATAGGTGGATTCTAAGTCCAGTCACTCACTACATATAGTGGAAATTCATCAAAGGCGCCCGTCATAGGAATGCTACACTGCCCACTTTTACAAGTTGTTTGAATGAATGTGTGGTGCGCAGTGCTGTTGCCATACTAACAACCACCCTAGAATGATTTAAAATCCACCCAATGCGTTTTTTTTTTTCTAAATCCTGGTTAATGTTTTCCCATTTCCTCAAAATCGAGGCCATCTCAAATGCCTGTCTGTTTGACATTACACAGACAGGCTCCTCCCACGATAGTTTGATTGACAGTAGTGTTTCAGCACAGACTGGATTGGTGTCTTACCTTAGACCCACCCTGAGGGAGCTGTCATCAGTCCCCCATTGTTTCACCTCTGGAGCAGTTGTAGACAAGAATGACACTTGAGCGGTTGAGGTGTTCTGTTGTTGGACATAATAATGAACATAGCGTAGTACGTTTATCCTACATCTGAGCCGCTCTGAACTCGCAGTGATTTACTTGTTTCTGAAGGGTATGCGACACCCGACATTACATAAATGTTTTTTTTTTTAACATTCTGTTGTAGCGCAAATCATCATGATCAGCCTCATATACAGAAGAAGTGAAGTATAATGTTTTGTAATGAATCTGTTGCAAATGCCTTTCTAAGAATAGTGCTAATAGCAAGTTCACGATGAATGTGAAAAGTAAACACCGCTCTCTGAGAGCCAGCTTGAAGAGCAGAGGGCGGGGGTCCAGCCAGAGCTCATAACATTTAAAGGAAAATGTTAACAAAAGCTTGTTTGATTACTGAAAAAGTTGTTTTTTACACTACATTGAAGAAATTTTAACTAATTGCTAACTATGCTACAGAATTTATTAAGACCCTAAAGAATCATAACAACTTGTCAACTTGTGGAAAATGGGCATCCTATGAACCCTTTAACATACTAACAAAAATAAAAAACAAACAATTATATTGTATATGATGACACAGTTTAACAAAATATTTATTTAGTTATGTAACTGCTCTTCATTCCCCATTTAAGAACTACTTTTAGTAGATCAGAGACATCAGAGATTGCAGAGAGAACAGAGATTCGCATTGCGTTTCCAGTGAATTATTCATTCCAGTGCGTTTCGCTTTTCAACACAAGCTCTGTCATATTCTGTGACTGTCTCTAAAGAGCGCGAGCCTTCACACATCGCGCTGAGTGAAGTACAGACTGAACGGATTGTCAACAACACATGCAAACTAGATTTTCTTGACTGGATAACCAGTGTCTCGCTAGTAAAGTTTTGATGGATGAAGACTGCAGTCAAGGTAAAGACGATTGCAGTGGCGTACAGGAGTTGTACAGTGAGCACGCGTGAGTCCATTATAATAACGCGTGTATGAGTGCCGCTCTTGACGCAGTGATCGCACATTGTATTTATGCACAGCCACAGACATTTCCATACATTCACGTTGTTTCAACACACATTCACAAAAATGTTTTGATTTGTCATGTTTATGCTGCTGTGTTTAGTTATACTGAATGGAATGGATCCGTGTACTGTAGTAGAAATATGCAGTCAGCAGGCCATTGGTTTAGGTTTTTTATTTGGCATCTCCATGTGGTCCTGTTTGGTCTCGCAACTTGACTTCTCTAAAATGTAAAAAAGCTCTTTGCTGTTGCACTGTACACATACTATACAAATCAAATATTTTTTTTTAGCTTTTTTTTTCTCTTTCATATGTGCTTATATGGGCTCCTTATATCATTTGGTTCTTTGGGGGCCTTTGGAGTTCCTTGTGGCGTTTTAGGAGCTTCTTTTGAGTCCTTTGGAAGACAGTCAAATTTATCTTGAAAGTAGTACCTTGATTATTAGCGAAGTCGTGGCTAATGGTTAGAGAGATAGGATATAATAAACAAAGGTGAGGGTTTCGAGTCTCGTACCGGCAGCGATTAGTAGGTGGGCGGGAGTGAATGACAGCACTCTCTCCCAACTCAATAACATGACTGAGGTGCCGCTTGAGCAAACGGGCCCACCTGAACCCCCAACTGCCCTCCACGGGCCGCCAGCATCAAATGGCATGCCCACAGCCTCCGGGGGTGTTTGATGGTCACGTCCTGTGTTTCTACGTGTGTCACTGCTGTGTTTGTGCACTTGGTTAAATGCAGAGCACTATTTCCGAGTATGGGTCACCATACTTGGCACATGGCACTTCATTTCATAAAAAAGCCTGCAGAAAACAAAGATTTGAGAATCACCCTACAATCTTTTGGTTTACTTTGCTAGATATAGCAAATTATGACAAAATAAACATGTGAAACAATATAAATGGTCTATGCTTAATTTCATGGAGTGTGCGATTAATCACGATTAATCACAGGAAAAGGGTGTGATTAATTAGATTAAAAATGTTTATAGATTGACAGCCCTAATATATTATATATTTATAGGAGCACATATTACGTGTGGCTGTGTAGTAGTGTGTGTGTGTAGTGCGGATGAGGGTGCTGAATCTTTCAAGGGTGAGCAAGCCCCCTCACTTAATAAGACAATGGGGCTCCCTGAAACGTATGATTTTGTGAATTCTTGGGTGTTAATTTGTGTTATTTTGACGTGCATTTCAGTTTGCGGTAATAGTGATCATCGTGCGATTATTTTTTGATGTGCTTAAAAATGAGCACAGAATATCCAATCATTCATGCATGACGCAGCGCATTTAAACCTAATTCACTCAATAAGATAGCATACATGATAGTCGAGACATGAGCTAGCATCCAAGTTGTCGGGGGGCGCCTGCGTCGCAAATTCCACTCATGTTTAGTACATTAACTCAAAGATTCGTAGAAAAAATATAAACGTTGGACTCTGTGGTCGATTCTGTGTTAAGGTAAGGCAAGTTATTCACAATTATGTGTTGCGGCTGGGTTGTTATAGGTCTGCGATGTCTTAGGCCTAACTGAATGGAGGAATTATGCTATTCTTCTGTAGCCTGACGACGAGTAACTTTAACCGTTTTTTTATGTGAACTCAAAGACAGCCTGATGCTTTTGTTTATAGACTATTTGTGGCTGTTTGTTGTTTCACCTATCAATTCGTGTCGATAAAGTATAATAGGGTAAATCCTGTATAGTGATTTATCCTATATAGTGCTTGCATAAAGCAAGTAGTGCATACACTTGTAGCTGTTATGTATCTTTGTAAGTCATTGTAAGCCCTCTTTTGAGGCACGCGCAAGTTAGGGGAGCCCACTTGTTATAAAAAAAACAAGTGGGCTCCCCCAAAGTCCACGGTATAGTTTGAACACTGTGTGTGTCCCACAATGGCTGGCGCTGACCTGGTCAAAGGAGTCAGAAAAGGACATTTGCTCATTATTTCAGTCTGAGAGAGGAAATACAGTATGCTGCAAACGAGAAGCCGAAATTTAATTTATCCTTGGTTTCAGTTCTGCTGTTAGTTTTGTCACAGGTTAAATTACAAATTGACTGGACAAATTGAAAAGGAGATTCAAAAGGAAATGACACATTGCTGCTTCATCCAATTGCATTGCCTTCCAATTACCTTGATCTAAGAGCTCTCTCCGCTCCGCTCCTGCCCTGCCCTTCTTTTGGTAAAGTGCATTTATTACACACTCTGACAACTGTTCTACATAACAAGATCCTAATTAGACTGTCAAAGAATTTTTCTCGGGTCATTTTGTTGGTCATTTTTTGCTAAAAGTGGTTTATCATTGCGTATATTTAGCACAACTGAATAACGGATGTAAAATGCATTTCCTGATTTTTCAAGCACACATTAATAGGTTTAAAGGGTCGGAGAACAGAGTCAGGCATGACCTAATGAAGTCAAAGGTAAGTCACGGTGGTTCTCAGCAGAAAGACTCTGGCCCTGCTGTGCATGCTTCATCAGTGTGACTGATTCAGACAGCGTGTTCTCATCATGCTTCTCTTGAGCGGCCCATTAAATCACGTTATCTCCTCCACATCATGGCTCTCGGACAGCAGTGACCCACTGAGCACTCTGGATCTCATTAACGAGACCGGTCAAAGCTCCACGTCATCCTGAACAGCTGCGAATGCACCGTCCTGGCTCTACAAAAACCTGCTGTGTAAGTGGATCGGTTCACAGGCATGTTTTCCCACGCAGACTCTCTGAGTTACAAATAAGCACCTCACTCTCTGTGCTGCTGCGTGTCATGTTTTTTTTGTTTTTTTCCTGCGTGTGTGTTGCTTTACTATAACTGTGGGGTGACTACTACTGAATAATATACTGAACAACAATAAAACAATAATGTAATAATAAGTATAAATTGGCGTTTGTTGAGTAAATGTTAGTTTATTTCGATTACAATTGCCATCATCTAATACTCGTTTGAAATTTAATATTTTAAACTAATAAATTAATATCAATCTTCCATACTGTCCATTATAATGTTGTGATGAATTCACTTGTAGCATTTAAATGACTGATTTTAGTTTTTAGTGTTTTATTTATTTATTTATTTAGACATACAAAAGGTTTATGATCATATACTACAATATACAGTAGTTTATCAAACATGAAAATAATTATCGGCTTATCAGTATCAGCCAGAATTTGAATATGAGAGCATTTGTCCACACACATTTGTTGTTGTGTTATGCATCCTCTGCTGTAAACAATTCCATGTTATGAGGGACCAACATGACAGGTTTATAGAGCCAACCCTGAGTAAGCGGGTGCTGTGTTAAATAGAGATGAGTGGAATAGAGACTGCAGTAGCTGAAGCATGAGACCGAAAATGCCAACTCAGAGATCCAGTCGCAAGTGACTAAGAGCTGATCCTCGCAAGCGAATGAGCTCTGTAGACATCAAGGTTGAAGTATAAATTCAGCAAGGATGGCTGTGAGACATTAATGCGGTCTTGTTTGCCCGCAGAGCTGTGTGGAGACATTGCAATGCATGGGAAGTTCACAAAACACTCCATTCGGTTTCCAAAGCAAGGTGAGGAACGACCTTCCCCATAGCTCATATTGCAATCAGAGCCTGAATAAATCTCTTCCCATTAATTATAGAATCAGGAGAGGAGAGGAGATGCCATCTCATAAGCCCGTGCCGGAGGGACCACCTGCATTCTGATGCCCTGTATTATGGTAATGGATGGTTATATAGATCACAGGCATCATTTGGAGGAATATTCAGCTGTTATGTAACTGCAAAAGCTGTGACCCTTTAATGGTCCACTGAGGATTTAGCAGCTCACACATCTTAATATTCCAGAAAAAAAAAAACATAGAAAGTGTGGGAATGAATAATCACTGCACTTTGATGTCAGCAGAAGACAGCTCATGACTGCGCTTTTTGTCACTTATTAATGTCATAGCAAGCCTGAAAGCCAAGATGAGCTACAGCATTTAAGTAATAAAGAATCAAGGCAAGATTTACACATTACATGCTTATCAATATGAAATATTACGAGAAGAATCATCTGTTTGCTATTTGGAGGGCTCAGGGTGTTATCTACAACATAAAGAAAATGTGTATTTGGCGCTGTAATAATGAAACATCTCCTAAACCTGCACAATTTCTTATTCACAAAAGCCTCTAATAAATTCAATAACATTTTTTAGCGGTGTATCTTGAAATAAGCAATAAATGCAAAGCTAGTGAAATTGATGGCTCCACGAAATCTCTTAATATCTTTTAAGCAGCTTCAGCTGACAAAACAAACTATAAAAAAAAGATCTAAAGCTCTCTTTTCCAAAATCCCTTTGATACTCAGTCAACTTCAAACACATTTCGCTCCCACTGCAAATTGTATAATAAACCCACTTGAAATAAACGTATTACTATTTCAAACCGACAGAGTTTAAGGTGAAGTTAAAAGTTTGTTCACTGAATTTCATTCACTGTCATTGTTTGTCTTGAAAAAATAGGATTCCTTTAGAGAGTTGTGATGTTTCATTTTCAAAGAATGACTCCAGAGAGGGGCAAATTCTTATCTAGGAGATTTCCTCCAAAAAAAGTTATATTCAAGGAAATGAACAAAACCTGGAAGGAAAAGGTTCTTCAACAACCAAAGACACTCCCCTCATTTACCCCCTCAGGAAAACAATGAGCTTCATGTCGTCAAGCCAATGGAAAACATGTGGAGTACAATGCTGAAAAAAAAGTTGCATGAAACTAATATGATATTTTACAAATTAATGTAAAATTGTCTGCAAATAGAAATATCTGTCCATGGATAAGTTGATCACAAATTTTAATGTATAACAACCACTTAAGCTCATTACAACAGTCTGTGAACGTAATTTACAGAAAAAGTTTATTTAGCATTGAATTAAATCATTAATTATTGCCATGTTATGGCCAAAAACAGAGAAAACAGAGAAATGGCTGATATTAAAATTCTATATTATTTAGTCTAAAATAAATATAAAAAGAATTCAATACTGGTACTAAACATTTTAATATAATATGAATTCATATTTTAATATAATACTAATTTCAAAAAAATCAATCGGCCATCACAACATACAGTGCATGAAATATATATATTCATTTTGAGATTAAACTGAACTCCATTAATAAATTATTAGTGTTTTTAAAAATTTCAGAAATCATATCTTATTTAACACACACTGGGAATATAAGGAATGTTAATACATGCATGCACTGATAATTTTTCTTAAGATTTTTGTTGCTATCTTGTAAAAATATGTAAATATTCAAAACAATATACACTTAAAACAATATATTTACAATACAATTTAAGATGGGAAGTTTTTCAGAGGCTATATTTTGAAGTTTATTTTTCTTACCCATTGCACAACATATAATGCATGAAAAATGGATATTCATTTTGAGATCTGCTAAAGATTGCATTTAATAGAGATATTAAATTATTAGTCTCTTTAAAAATTAAGTCGAGTGCTCGATTACAGCAAAGGTAAAATGTAAAAAATAAGGGAAATGCACAAGCATAATTAAATTTCCAATATTGAGTGATAAACTAATATTGGCTAATAACCAATTTGGCACAGATACATAGTGCATCCCCAGTGAATAAGAAGTTTTGCCAGCCACAATTAAACAGGAGAGAGATGCCCTCACTGTGCGCCATAAACACAGGC
Source organism: Sinocyclocheilus anophthalmus (assembly GCA_018155175.1). Classification (NCBI taxonomy): domain Eukaryota; kingdom Metazoa; phylum Chordata; class Actinopteri; order Cypriniformes; family Cyprinidae; genus Sinocyclocheilus; species Sinocyclocheilus anophthalmus. The sequence continues at coordinate 291,542 of JADLZN010004424.1, forward strand.
CCACACACACATTCCCACAAATCCAAGACAGCACAATCCCATCAGCGCTCAAATTAATGAGGGTCATATAGAGATGAGCCCGGTAATGAGACAATTAACTCTTCCACTGACATTTATACCACTGTTCTTAATAAACAAAGTCCTTCTGCAGAACAAAAAGAACCAAAAAAATAACGAGCACCTTCACCTCTTCATCAGGAATCAAAGACAAAGGCGGCAAGAGACTCTGAGCTCACAGAAACGGGTGAAGAATACAATTTGGAGAACATCAGGGGTTGGCTGCAGCTGAACTGGGAGGAAGACGAATGCCTGGGGACAGTGATTAGTTAAAGCAGGAGGGTGAGGTCAAAAGCACAATTACCTGCCCCGGACACATGTGATGGGCTGATTGGGTCTGGAGGAGCCCATCACTGACTTCAGACTAAAAGATGCCCTCTCTGAACCTGTCACTCACAGGCTCTATACTAGCACACAGGGCCTATAAACAGCCCCATATTTATTATAGATAGATCAATGACATCAATCATGGAGTGTTTAACACACTCTAAATATGCAGCCAATTATATAAAGAAAATGTTAATACATCCACACTGCAATCATTTTTTTAAACATTTTTTTGTTGTTAGCCTGTAAAAATATGTAACTATCATTACAACAATATAACTATGAATTTCACAATATAAGAAATGAAGTTTATCAGACATTATATCTTAATTGAATTAAGTTTATTTTTTTTATTTTTCTTTATAAACTATTTTTTGTCTCGTTTTAAACATAAAATGAACAACATTTACTGCTTGGGCATAAAATAAGAAACGGAGTAAGAAAAATAAAAGAAATCTAAGATAAATTATGAGAAAATAGGTCTATTATGTCTGTTAGTCTAAACATCTGATATTTATTTTAGCTATTAAAATTATCTAAAAATAATTTAAGACATGAAAATATCAAAATGTAAATAAAAACAATTTATAAATAGAATATATAAAATAAATATATAAATATAAAATATATAAATAAATAAATAGATATCATAAAATAAATAATTTATTATGAGCAAAATAAAATATTTAAATCCCTCAGCAGCCATGGCTGAAAACGTACATGCCATTTCAGGCTACTATCACAGATGTGACTTAAAATCAGAAAAATACATTGTCCCCCGGTTTCACAGACAAGGCTTAAGCAGACTAAAATGCATGGCTGTTCTGTTTTAACTATAAGAAACTTGCACTGACATACCTTAAAATATATCATTGCTTTGTTTTGTCTCAAGATGCACACCAGTAATGTTTTTTTTTCTAAGGCACGTTTATAAAAGATACTTAAATGTCCTAATTGAACTTTGGCCTAATCCTGGCTTTACCAAAGGCCTGTCTGTGAAACCAGGCCTGCAAGTATTATTATGGCTTAGGTAAAGATCAAACCACAGGCAATTGTCCAAAAATACAGCTCATATTTCAAAGAGTGAGTTTTCTCTCAATAAACAGGTTCAACATTGCATCTAATGGATCTCACAAACATCTAATTTTACCTAGCGAAGGTCCTATCAGATGTCTTTACCACAGAGAGACAGTCTGTTACCTTGGTAGCGGTTGTTTGAGGGTGGCAGGAGGTGGGCTCAATTATAACACTGACAATGAACCGCTAATCAGGTCCGCACCATCAATCAATAACCTGATTCTTTACTGGTGAGACAGTGACAGGTCAATTCACAGTCCTAATACGTAATCGTGTTTGCATGTGTGGTTGGGGAGTCGTTGCCAGCTTCACAGACACACAATAGGCCACTGTGGCAGTTTTAATAAAGGCTAGACAGGGTGCTGGAGGCTGTGGGAAGGAAGATTACTACATTGATCTGTTAAGGAGCTGAGAGATTCAGGTAGTTTTCACTCACTCCCAGTTCTTCTGGCAAACATGCATCTGCTGACCTCACAATGACTCAATGAATACATAACTTAGTTCAACGGAATTTAACTTGAAATTATACTTATAAAGTCGATAATGTGGAACCAAGATTAAATTGGCCTACTGTGTTTAACGTGAAGTTTTTGAACATGTACATGTACAAAATAAATAAATAAATAAATAAACAAAAATGTACATATTTTACTCATCAGTGCACAGGTTTTATTGACTACTTTTGACATTATCAGGGTGTCAACATTGAAGTGGGAGCCATGGAGTTACACACATTTTGGCTAAACTTGCTAATGTGAGCCTTTCCTGTGATGATGAGCCCGAATCACATCACAATTATGATCTCTATAAACAGGTGGTGACGGGGGGAATGTTACACAACAAGCACTTCTGACTGCTCATCATTGTTCATTATGAAAGCCTGAGGTGTTTGCTTTCATCAAATCGGCTCATTCCCAAACTGTGCATACTGTGAACCCACTGAACCAAAAAATATTGGCCAGATTGCAGTTTCCAGATTTTCCATTACCTAAAAACACATCCAGTAGGATTAATATAATCCAGTCGGAAATTGGGTTTAACCCAAAAAAATCTTTTGGGAGAACTTTGGGGAAATGAATGCATATCTAATCTGCTATTCTCATCATGGACAACCTTACAAATGTCGCCACCAGCGTGCAAGCCTTGAAAAATGGTTAAGCTGCAGATGTGACCTCTTAGCGTCTACACACGATAATTTAGACTGTCTATGAATTGATCCCAAACAAAGTAAACAGTTGACCTATGACAGTGTGTTTGGGCTTGTTATAAAAAATAAATAAATACAATAAAATAAAATAAAGTTGTGGCATGAGCAAAAAAAACCAACCCCCCCCAATGAAACAAAAAAACCATAGAGGCATGAACTCGCGTTTTTTTATTATGATACAAGTTTCTCAGATTATGGCTTCAATCTGAGTGAAATGCAATGACTTTATTCTTGTAATTTTGACTTTATCCTAAAAATATTACTATTTAATCTCAATGTTATTTTAATCTAGAAACTTTTACTCTTGTAAAAGGCATGTGTTGCAATTATTCTCAAAGCTTTATTACTTTATTCTAATTTTAGATTTTTAACATGGCAATGAAAGTAACAAATAATAAAGAAAAATAATAATAATAAGCAATTAAATTAGTTTACCACATTTTAATTAATTTACAAAGGACATCACATAAAATCTAGGTCATCAACCACTCATTGTTAATCCTTCAAATGTGATAACCGACCAAAAACTACTATCCATCCCCATAACCCTCTTTAATTCACACTGAACCACCTGAACTCTATGTTCCCCCTCCTTTTAAAAGCAACAGACTTACTAGTACACCCATTATGTGTCATGCAGCCATAAGCCTGCTGCCAATTAGCCCGAGACTCCAAAGCTCCTTAGTGAGTCAAATTTGTGTAGTGCACCTCCTATTATGAACAAATGATTAAGGCCCATTTTTATCCATTCACAACCTGTAAAGCTCAGAAGCCGAGACAGACAAAAAGCCACTCCTGAATGTATTTTTGCCTCAAAATTAACTAATTATCAGACATTTGCCCTCCCCAATAAGCGATAACTCGAGAAGAATATAATAAACTTCACAGAGCTGTTCATTTTAGCAGAGAAACATAAAAGTGCACCTTCTTTTTTAGTCCTGGATTTTGTATTCCACTCTTTTGCCCCATACAAACGGCCCAGCGTAGGTTGTCTATCTACCTAAGAGAGCCAGCCCTCCTCTAAGATCAATAGACCCAATGATGGAAATGTCAGGATGAAGATCTAAGACCCATTGACCGGCCATCAAAGGTGTATCCGCGTATCCGCTCCTCTGCAGAGCTGGCATCAATACTGTTCACCCAGCAGGTGCCTATGGAAAGCGTACGGGGAGATAATAAACAGAAACACCAGCCATCAAATATCTCCTATGGGCTGAGGGCAGTACCAGAGTAGTCATGAGTGACTCGCCTGCCAGTCTCCGTCCTGCTGTTCCCTCTGCAAGCAAGCAGCAGGATTGACTGCGGTACTGGCTGGAGACTTCTCCTTTGAGATAGGGATAATGTTAAACCGAGTCCGACTGTGCCAACTGTAAAACACTTGTGTTCCTGCTGCGAGCGAGTGTTCAAACATCCGCCGAAACTATTGACGCCTTCAAGCCATGCTGTTGCTGTGGCAACCCAGCACCTGTTGCCTGTTCTCCCCTCAACCTCTTCATTTTTCTGCCAGTCCCTGTCCATACCCTCAAAGGATCTTGGCAAGAGAACCCTTCAATCCCTCAAAGCCTCCTGACTATCACCTTTAAAGCAAATTCTCATTACTCCATATTCATCGAGTTCATAGTAATTAGCAACTGCCATTAAAAAGGCTCTTGTCCATGTCTTTGTTCTGCCCATGTACCTGAACGTCTTGCACTATCAAACGTATTGTACTCTTTTATCGGAATCTGCAAATAAAGACCAATCTCGACCTGCTCTTTAGTTGCCACAGTACTTAGATGACCTGCTTATTCTTTAATTAAAGTAAATAGAAATAGAAATAGAAATAGAAATAAATATGTTGAAACAAGGATTTAAAGTATCAAAACAAAGACAGACAGATATATAGAAAGATATACAGGTAGATGGATATTATTTACAATAAATAGATGAATAGAGCGATAGACATGGGATATCATTTAAGACAGACAGATGGATAGACAGACAGATAGATGGATAAAAGGATACAGGTAGATGGCCATCCATCTATTGTGATTCATATCTATCCTATCAATCAATTTATCAAACAATGGAAGGATATATTACAATAAACAGATTGATATGTATTATATATGGTAGATGGATATGATTTAAGACAGACAGACAGTCAAGAGTCTTGAAGTGTCATGAATTGTTCTATAGCTTCATATGAGACTACTGACTGTTGGTTAATGACTTAAATACCCCATTAAGGTTACTTTTCACCAACAGCAAATTAAAGGAATCATTTATCGATTTGCTTTCTTCCCTTGCCAGTTTGTGACTAGACCTGCAGCTTGGAATGAAGCCAATTAAGAGTGCAATCAACATCTCAGCCATTGATTACAATTACTGCGGCTGCATCTCTGCTTCTGTATGTTATATATAATCAGGGGCCGTATGGAGGTCAGATGCTCTCTGGGCTGCACTGAAATAAACATGAGCAGGTTCTAATCCTCACATAGGGTTGAACACCTGACATGACTGTGGGAAAAATTCAGAGAAGCATGATTGGATTTGTGAGGATGGCTCCTAAAATGCTGAACTACAGGCCTACCTGGAAGAAGGTGGAGGGAAAACATCACATGCATTGCTGTGTTCTTTACAGGCTTACACAAAGCCCTTCTCCAAAATCAATACTAGGCTTGTACCTTTCACTCAAAGCACAATGTTTATAAAGGCCCCTCTGTGAGCCCATAATGAACCCCATCATAAATGAAGTTGTTGAAACAGTAATATCGATCCCTAATGGGCACCATCTCCAGAGGACAATTTGTTACTCTTTCATATGTACCTCATTTTGGCAAAAAATAACAACACAAAAAAACAGGTCGCCGTTTTTGCCCATTAGAAAAATTACAGGATGGTACGGATCAGTGGTCCAGTGTAATATACTAGAGTGCTCCTGTAAATCTATTTACATACAATTTTCTAAATCAGAGTGATAATGGCTTAAGGTATTCTTTTCAGAATAAAGATGTTGGTTGTTCTACGTGACTGGTCGCCACGTGATCCAAAGCCATACAAAATCCAACAATGCACGGCACCAAAATAGCTGAGCATAAACACAGGACCAAAGCCAGGGATCAATAAAGCCGCTGGGAGCATTGCGACGCCTTAATATGCATTAGGCATGGGACGATAACCGGTTTCAAGGTATACCGCGGTTTGGAAAAGTAACGTTATTTAAAGCACTAAAATTTTCCATTATACCGTTCATGCGGTATGCACAGTTTTTTTTTTTAAGTGTCATCAAAGACGGAAAGTGCAGGACTCCCTCGGTTGTGTGCAGCGAAGAGTGTAACGAGTCACACGACCCCTCCCCCTCCAGTTGGTGCGAGGCTGCGAGCAGTCAATCAGTCAGTGAGTGTCACCTGTGTGTGGGATGGCCGAAGGAGTTGAATCCCTGGAACTTTTTCCCCCGTCGAAAAAGATTAAGTCTGCCGTATGGGAATTTTTCGGGTAAGCTAGACTAACCATGTTCTGTACACAATGATGTTCCATACAGATGACGTTTTAGCGAAGCGATAGACGCCGTCCACTAAATAACTACTCCAGGTTGTACATAAACTACATATCTGTGTCATCTTCATTTCTTCCCCTTTCACCCCACCCGTGATTTGTTTCAGGCTGGTTGAAATAAATATATTGGGGTCCTGCTACCGAGAGGCCAGAGAACAGGTAATTAACTAGCTAACATCAAATAAGTTTGCCTCCCTCAATGTAACGATTACTCACAGCAGTGAGATAGGATAGCAGACTACGGTTCTGGATTTCTGCCACTGTTTGAGTGTTGCTAACAATGAGAAAGACTGCTGTCGTTCTGTGGTGTCTGTCTGATGTGTATGCTTTGTGTATACACACTTGCGCACTTATTTCCGTATGTGCACACATCCGTGTACCTCACCACTCCAAACTTAACAGAAAGGTGACATTCCTGGATCCATAACTTGGATAAAAGCAGGAATGTGTAGAAAGGAGCCTGTCTCCAAAACCTATGTTGAGACTGAGGTTAATGACTGATTTTCCTATTTATTTATTATATTTATTTTTGTTAGTATTATTTTATTTTAGAAAGATTTTAATTTTTGTTTTACAGAAAATAATTTTATCTATGTTACTGCATTAGTGTTGAGCTGCCAGGTTTCGGCCCCACTGAAGTGACTAGCACTTAATTTAAATTAATGAAGCAATTCAATTAGTTTATTTGAATTATTTAGCCTGTCATGTATTATAGACGTGTTCCAAATAGTTCGTAGTTTTTCCATAAAAAATAAAGGTATTGTGTTCAGTTTCAACAAAAAAAAAAAATAGTTTTTCAGTGCAATTTTTGTTTTTTTTAGGTTATCGTACCGTCAGAATCTCATACCGGCCCATGCCTAATATACAGTGGGTACGGAAAGTACCCCCTTAAATTTTTCACTCTTTGTAAATTGCAGCCATTTGCTAAAATCATTCAAGTTAATTTTTTTTCCTCATTAATGTACACACAGCACCCCATATTGACAGAAAAACACAGAATTGTGACATTTTTGAGATTTATTAAAAAAGAAAACTGAAATATCACATGGTCCTAAATATTCAGACCCTTTGCTGTGACACTCATAAATTTTAACTCTGGTGCTGTCCATTTCTTCTTATCATCCTTGAGATGGTTCTACACCTCATTTGAGTCCAGCTGTGTTTGAATCTATACTGATTGGACTTGATTAGGAAAGCCACACACCTGTCTATATAAGAACTTACAGCTCACAGTGCATGTCAGAGCAAATGAGAATCATGATGTCAAAGGAACTGCCTGAAGAGCTCAAAAACAGAATTGTGGCAAGGCACAGATCTAGCCAAGGTTACAAAAAAATTTCTGCTTTCTGCTGCACTTAAGGTTCCTAGTAGCACAGTGGCCTCCATAATCCTTAATTGGAAGACGTTTGGGACGACCAGAACTCTTTCTAGAGCTGGCCGTCCGGCCAAACTGAGATCGGGTTAGGAGAAAGAGCCTTGGTTGGACTGATGGGATAAAGAAAGAACCCCAAAGAATCAACTGAATGGCCAGGCTGAGCTCCAGAGATGCAGTCGGGAGATGGGATAAAGTTGTAGAAAGTCAACCATCACTCCAGCCCTCCACCAGTCGGGGCTTTATGCCAGAGTGGCCCGACGGAAGCCTCTCCCCAGTGCAAGACACATGAAAGTTTGCTAAAAAAAACACCTGAAGGACTCCAAGAATGGTGAGAAATAAGATTCTCTGGTCTGATGAGAACTTTTTGGCCTTAAATCTAAGCGATATGTGTGGAGAAAACCAGACACTGCTCATCACCTGCCCAATACAGTCCCAACAGTGAAGCATATTGGTGGCAGCATCATGCTGTGGACGGTGTTTTTATAAGACAAAAGAAAACCTCGCAGGGACAGGACGATCCTAGCGTATGCCATCGAGGAGGAAGATGCAATGCCCGCAAAGCTACAGCATATCCTGCAGACAAAACCTTCTCAGAGATGCCCTCATGTGATGTACCTCAGACTGGCGCCGAAGGTTTACCCTTCCAACAAGACTAATGACCCTAAGACACCCAGACTAAAATAACGAAAGGGGCGCCCCCTTCACAACTTCTCTGTGACTGTTCTTGAATGGCCCATCCAGAGCCCTGACTTAAACTCAATTGTGCATCTCTGGAGAGACCTAAAAATTGTTGTCCACCAACGTTTACCATCCAACCGACAGAACTGGAGAGGATCTGCAAGGAAGAAGTGCAGAGGATCCCCAAATCCAGGTGTGAAAATCCAGGTTTTTCCCAAAAAGACTCATGGCTGTATAGATCAAAAGGGTGCTTCTACTAAATACTGGTGCGCCCAAAGAGTGCACGTCTGGAATACTTAGCCGATCATTGTGGATATTTCAGTTTTCTTTTTTATAAATCTAGCAAAAATGTCAACAATTCTGATGTTTTTCTGTCAATATGCGGATGCTGTAGCTGCTACATTAATGAGTGAAAAAAAGTACTTGAAATGATTTTAGCAAATGAGCTGCAATAATAACAAAGAAGTGAAAAATTAGATGACGCCGCGCGTCTGAATACTTTCGCTAAACCACTCTACAGTACACACACACAGCTGGGTCTTGTACAAATGACAACTTTAAGCCCCCCCACAGTATCCCCTCTACAATTTCAGACAGTAGCCATACATTTTGCTCTGTTTGCCAATTTAGCACTTCTGACTAAACTGCGCCTTTGTTATTGGAAACTCCTAGCAGCATAATAGGATCTGGCCTTATCTGTAAACACATGCCCAATTGAAGGACAGCCTGGAAGAATGAGATTTAGGTATGGGCTGCCCAGACAAACAAGTGTGTCCAATGCTGAGGCAACAGTCTCCTGAAGAGCTCTCTGAAGGCTTCCAACAGGCCACAGAGAGCTCAGAGTGCGGCATGCATGGAGAACTGTGTTTAAACGTGAACTGGATTAGCATGGCCTGTGAATAATGGGTAGGGGTGCACTGTTTGTTTGACCACTGATATTAATTGGACTGATATTTGCCAGCAATCGCAGATTGACCGGACCTGCTCAAATTCAGAGCTGATCGGTGATCACGATCAGTGTCAGTCGATCTTAAGGCCCGTTCACAACAAGAATGATAACCATATAAAGATAATTATAACGATAATTATCTCAGCATACACACCAAAGCACAATCATGTTCTGTTTATTATCCAACCATATCGTGCCTCTGTATTGTTATTATTATTTATCATTATTAGTTAGTTATCATTATTGCTATTATTATTATCATTGTTAGTTGTAGTGTGGACTCTGCTATCCTTTAAATTTAGAATCATTTTTAAAATGATATCTTTAAATGTTCTAGTTAATATCCTTGGTTTGAACAGGCCATGTTATAAGGGGACATCGGATGCAAAATTCACATGGTGTTTGCACATAAATGTGTCTTAGCAGTGTGTGGACACAACCACCCTACAATGATAAAAATCCATTCACTCCTACTTTATTAATCCAATATAAAACCGTTTTAATTTTCTGAGCAATATGACGTCATATTGCTCAAGCCACGCCCACGGCCACTGATGGACTGTCCTGTATTAGCATATTTCAGCCCTCAGCCAGTTGTAATGCTGTCCTCCGTTTTCTCCACGCTTGAGCAGCTGTAGCGACAACTACTTGTAAGCAATGCAGGTGTTTTGTAGTTGGATGTAAAAGTGAACATAAGAGTCTTCATTTTTTCCCGACATCAGAGCCACTGAGGACACAGTGGATTAGTTTTGTTTTTAATGGTAATTTGTTTAAAATACGTGCTGTTATCGTTAGTGCTAAGAGAAATTAACTTATACTCCAGATGCTTTCCAAACTTGTGGAAAAATGGCATCTGATGTCCCCTTTAAAATCTGCCTCAAATTTCCTGATTGGTACACCACTAAGGCTATGGTCACACTGCAAGACCATTAGCCCAATTCTTTATAATGTATTGCTGGTTTCCCATGAGGATCCAAGCGTATGTTTTTTTTTTTTTTTTGACTGTTCACATTTTTTAAATGTAGCCAATATGAGATTCGAATGTGAACTGGTCATGGGCCTGAACTGGAGTGACTACCATCAGCGTAGAATTGTGACAAATGTCAGTCGAGTGTTACGTAAAAGTTGCATGAATTCATGAAGACATCTATCTGGTTTAGGACCACACATGGAAGTGTCCCGAATCAGAATCTAAAAGCTTAAATTCCATTTGGTTTGTGATGTTAACACTGCTATGAGAAAAAAAAAACCTTGGGCCACTTTTGTCTACAGTCTGAAATTAGCTTAATAATGGGGGTAACCCCAAGGCCAACATAAGAGTCAAAAATTCCCTGGCAGGAATCTAAAGAAGCCTTGTTAATGTGGACTGTCCAGAAATACACACAAGCGCATTCCTGCCCTTCCTTAATACCACAGTCTGCCGAACACCTGTTGCAGTTTACAAGAGGAGTTTCAAAGGCTTTGTGTTGCAGTCCTTCAAGTTGCTTTTGATTTCCACTCAATCAACTCGTGCCAACACAAGCACAATACAGATCAACTCCATTTTGGGATGCACAGCATGTCAGTATCACATCAAGTTTTCTCATTATTCATAGGTGGTAACACTTTGAACATGCACAAACACAAATCCCATACTCCAAAAGCAAGATCAGATTTTAAATGTAAGATTTAAAAAATGCAAGATTTGAAATGGACCACAACAAATGTTGTAAACATTTACACATTGTCTTTAGAAGAGGTAAATATAGCTAAGGCAGCTGCCAGTGAATGCTTGTCTTTGCTAGGCATTTGTGAAACCGTGCATCCTTGACAAAGAGATAACCTACTTCACTGACAGCACAATAAACAGTGGGAACCATTCACAAGACATTTTTCACGAGCCCAAACTCCAACAGCAGGGTAGGTAGTAAAATGAGTCATTGTGCACAAAAAACGATAGGGTTGCTTGACACAGCAAGACACATTAAATATAAATGAAACACCACAGATGGAATAAACGAAGAGAGATCCAATTCAAACAGAGAATGCAAGTAATTAATTTACACATGCTTAATTTTCAAAACCAAATGAAAAGCAGTTTCATAAGTGCTGTGTGCAAATATTTTCACATGGTGACCGCTGGTTAATAATTAAAATGCCACATACTTTGGGTAGTGACTAATTGAAAGATTCCTATGACAAATCAAGAGCCTTGATCTGAGGACATCTTTAAAATGTTCATATCCGGATGTCACGATTGAAGTATTGGTGGGTGTCATAGGAAATTCAAGGTCCTCTGCAGGTTTTTTAGTGCTTTGCTGATCTGCCTCTACCTCCAGTCAGGGTGGTTTCAAAGGCCGGTAACGGCGCCATGCTAAGGGAGATCACGAAGAAAGCTAATTAGCATTCTCTTCAGAGCTTCCACCTGTTAACAAAGCCCAGGATGGCCTGAATGAACATCTACACAGACTTTGAGATCAGTTACACTACAGATTTGTCAGACTGCTGGTAACAAGGTACCTGTGTGAGGATCTACGTTTGTAAGCTCCATCTCAAACTCACCCATCTGTCTAATGTAAATCGAGACAAGTGTCTGTTCTCACACAGCAAAGCAAGCTGAAACGTAACAGGCAGCAATTGTTGCTTTGTTTATAGTTTCTGAGAAAAGATACCAATTGTTCCGTTAATAAAAAAGAATGGAAAACCACCTCTATGTATAAATACAATAATTATCTCCCCTTCAATCAGGTGTAAAGGAATGCTGGTGCTTTGTTGGAGGCCATGGAGAGATCTGGAAATACAGGCTTTGTATGGAAACACATACAAACACATACAAACAATATGTACAGTTACTCCCCGAAACCCATGAACTGGAGCAGCTAGTTTTCAGCCGCAGTCATTTTTCATCAATCAGTTGAAACAGGAAGGACTGTTTTTATGTAGTCAACATGGATACGAACTGAGAATGACCCCGACACTGAACCCATTCTTCCTCCTGCCCAACAAAATGGAGAATCATATTGACGTGAACTGCAGCTTTGCAATCCAATTCACTAGCATAACTCATATTTCCGAAGAAAACAAGACATTCATTAAGAAAAATACTGATTTTATCAAGTGGGAAATGAATGGTGAAAATTGGCCACTACATTCAAAAATTGCGGCAAACTGAAGTCAAGCTGGTTAAAATTATGCCTAAATTGATTTAGTTAATTGTTACAGTCGGCATGAAACCAATCAAATTTTGCATGTTATTGATCTTATTGTGAACGATTCATCCATGCATATGGTTTTTTTTTTTACCTCTTAATATTTCCCCCCCCCCACCAACAAAATATCACTAACCCAAACTTACGTTTTTTTCCCTACAGCAAAATGACAGACTTCTCTCCGGTGGCATATGCCGGACTTCTCCAAGCATTTGGTTTGAATAAACCCTGCCCCTTTCTCACATTAAGATCTACTTCCATCCATTCAAGAACCTGCCCTACCAATGTTTTTTTTCAATAATCTGTTTCCCTTAAATGTATCTCACAATACAGAAGATCTACCCCTACTTCTGTCACATCGTGAAACTGAAACATGAATCCAACACTCAATGCGGCCAAAAGCTGATTGTCTCAGAAAAGTCGTTTCAGGGAAAAAGCAAGTTACATACCTTTGATGAAAGATTATGAAGACAAACTGGCATTCATGAATCATTCACAATAAGACCAGAAAGATGGATTTTGACAGAAAATGGGGTCAGTTTTAAGGTTGTATTGACTTTTCACACTCTCTCTTAGGTAAATGAATGCAGCGTTGCGTTTGCATAGATGAGTAGTTCCCTCGAACAACAGTCTCTTTCGCTCCTATAGCTCAGCGCTCACCACAATCCTCCTCCATATTAACAGGCCTCCTCAACCCCCTTCATCCTCCCCAGAAACAATGGCCCAATTTATTCAGCTTCCCGTCTTTCCCACATCACAGGACAATAAACAATGGCGAAATTAAAAAGAGAGAGAGTCACAGAGAGCAAAAAAAGAGCACAAAAGAGAGTGAGAGACGGCAGGCCAGAAAAGATAAATGAGAAAAGAGCAGGAAGGACAGACGAGAAAAGAGAAAGGACAGGAGAGAAGTGAAACCGGCGATCTGGGGCTGTTCATGCGCCCTGCCACCCCACATCACAAGCCAGAGGTTGATGAATGAATGGAAGAGCTTCCCAATAATAGAACTGACCAGAGCGGTTGGGATGATCACCCGTGAAGGGAAGGGGTTGTGTGGGGCAGTTGAAAAGGAAAGGTCAGGGCTTTGACCTCGGCAGGCTTGCACTGGATTCATTTGAAACAGAACATGCTGGCGAAAAGGTACGAAGGATAAAGCAGCGGCCATAAATGAATTACGCAATTCCAGACAGTTCACGCGTTCATTTCCAAGAGCCAAACATGAAGTAACTCAAACCCTAAATCAACACACCACTATTTTATTCCAAATGACTGCCGTGGAAAATTTCTACGACCAAATAAATTGAAGCCTCTAAAAAAAAAAGAAAAAAAAAAAAGCAGAAATCAACGCAGGGGGCGAAGTGGTTTACAACCTCAATCACCAATTGGAGTGGTGGGGTTTTTGAATACAAACCTCAGCTAACAGCAGTGAGTTGAGACAATAAAGCTGGGCATATATTTGCATATCACAGAGCTGGTTGGAGCTAGGCGATAAAACACATCCATAAATCTGGATAAACAAACCAATGCCTGGCAGTGGCATGCACTGATACAGAGAAGGAGGGCTGCAGGTACTGCGGCTAATGGTGCTTCTTCAGTCCTTTCAAGCTAATCTAATCAGTGTTAAGTGTAATGATGCAAAGTGGTAAGCAAGCAGGCAGGTCTACATGATAGTTGTGGCGCTTCATAAATCTAGTAAAAGGAGTTCCCTCAGCGACAGGGATTGCTTTGTTGTTTTGATGTTGTTAGGATAAAACCTCTTGTACAATTAGCCAGACAAGCAGTGCGTTGAAGTCGTGTGCTAAATCATAAACAAATTTCCTAAAATGCATGCAGAAGAATTGTGCATATTCAATTATGTATGGTTTCAGAGACACCGTGCACCTACTTGTTTTGAAGGGAAACCTGTGGCAGTCCTGACGCACTTGGTGCCTAAACAAAACTGGGCATTTTAATGCAGTAATACAGTTTCTCCTTTAGTATTGCCAGCTTCCTTGGCTATCATGGCGAGTAACAAAGTGAAATGGTGTAAAACGGCAATTTGAAAAACCTATCAAGTTTTTAAAATTTGCTTTAGGTAAAGACTCTTAAAATGTCTTCAAGTGTGTTTTATATAATTTCCTATGACAACGTAAACCAGCACAATTAAATAACAATCTTTAAGAGATAATAGACTCTGGCATGAAAAGTGTATCAATGGATCTTCATTTAATATTAAAAACTTTAGTGTGATTTTGGAATGTCATTTTCATTGTGCATATACGATCTGGTCCCAGCGATTATTGAAAATACAGATGTGACTTTTACCAACAGTAGGGTTTAACTGCATACAATTTCAGCATTCAAAAAAAGATCCAGCTTCACTCGCCTTTTAACATACCTTTTTTGGGGATCTTCAAATGCTCCTCGATAATCAAAATGCAGAGCTGATTTTTAAGGATTGTTTTATCTCTAGCCAAATGTCAAACTAAATTATGATTATTATCGCCCCCCCCCCCCCCCCCTAAAAATTCTTATTATTTTGATTAATTAATTTCTTACTATATAAATATATCAGCTACATGATTAAGATGTTTAAGTAATCATATATTTATTGCATTAATTATATTAATAATTTTGATTATATTGTAAGATGAAATAAAAGATATGTATTGTTTCTTCGAACAACACAGCACCATTATAACCCACTTTCCTTACTAGTGAATATTCTTTAAACAATATGATATATATATGCTAATATTGATTATAATCTCTCTCTAGGCTAATAGTATATTCTATGCCAAGTTGGCACGCTTCCTGAATTGCAGGGTTTATGACTTTTTACGATTTATTGAATGATAGTTTGAAAGGCATGACCTCTGTTCATGATTTAAAGATGGCTATGGAGCTCGTCAAAATGTTAGCCAATTTTCCAGTGCCGTATACTTACAATGAATCCATGTGTTTACCCATGCCCATTATTTTAGGGGACGGCGGCCCAGCCCACACCCTAACGGCCACCCCCGCCCCCCTTGGAAAGGGATAAAGATGGTTAATTTTAATTTTTATTTTCTCTATAGCGCCAGATCACAATAGAAGTAATTCAAAGTTACCTTTCTTAAAGAACATGTCTATACCTTGTTCTTTCATTAAACAAAATAAATAGCCTTATGTTATTTATCTTACTTACACGACTGCATGTCATTTCAGTCTCTACGTTATGGTCGTGCTCTCTGTATCACGCACAGCGGAGTGCGACCGATGGCTGCGCGCAACACACTCAAACACACAAGTGAGCCCATTCCCACTAGTATTTGTAAATATTAAGCCACAAAAAGACCACTTAAATATAATTTGACTTAGTCATCTTTTTTATGTCGTTAATGACATTGCGCCTACAGACGCTCGGTTTTGTGTAGTACTCGTACTGAAACGCTCGTGAAGCTTCCGGTGATATTAACGTCTGCCGTCTCACTAATGAGGACATAAATACATGAACAACATCTCCAGAACTGCTCTGAGAGTCACTTCATCAGCATTTGACCGTTTCATTTCAGTAAAACTATCATCATGTCATACACACACAAATGTAAAGGTATTCACGGCAACCCGTCAAAATAAAAGTTCGGTTTAACTTGAGGGCAGATTGCTACTACTACTACTAAAATTATTAAAACCTTATTTTTAAGGAATAAGCATTCAATATTTCTTCAATGTTTTAATTGTAATATTAAATGACCTTTATTTTCCAAACAATTAAATTTTTCATTACTTAAAAGATAGATTAAATGAATGTTTTATGCCTTAAAACAAAATGTAAATACACAACACAGAATTTGAATCTGAGCAAAAAAATCATAAGGCTATTGTAAAAATAAATGAAACATGTTTATGCTTTCAAATTTGACATGCTAAAACAGAATTGGTCCACTGATGAAACCTTTAAAAAAAAGTCCAAAATGTTTTATGATCTGAACCTTAGGAAAAAGGAAGCTGCAGAGTGGAGTCTGGTGCTGTCAGACACAGTTCATCCGGGCCTCAGACAGTCATAAATCGGGCACTGTCAGTTTGGTCTCATGATACAGGCAGAGGAACAGAGGTGGGCAAGGTCTGCTCCAGCTGCACCAAAAGTCTCTCCCAGTGAGACACAATCTGCCATGCATCTGCTACAGGGGGAAAAAAGGAGACAGCTGGAGTCAGAAGCACAGAGGGCCTTTCACACCGATCTGAACACAGAGAATCCGGGCTCATATGGACCCCCATGCCATCACACAGCTTATTTAATATCATGATTAATTTATAAGAGGATTTGTTCATGGGCTGCAAAAAGAAACTAGAATGAAGGCAGCGGTTGACTTGACTGCTTAGTTTCACTCTAGTTTCACATGGCTGCAGGCCAGGAATTAAGACAATTCAACAGTACTATCCTCTCGTTCCAAACTAGTTTGGCATTTGTCCGTATGCAAGCACTGACCAGCTCCGGTCCAAAGTGCCAGATGTCCAAAAACCCCCTCTCTCATTATATCCTTGGACCTGGGTCAGACAGGTTGTGGCTCTCGAGGGGGGTGGCTGTCAACAACTATTTCAACTTTATCCATCATTTGGGAGGTGTTCGCGAAGCCATAGAGCACGTGCTGAAAAAGTGTTGAATCAGTGAAAGAGCTCGACAGTTTCAGTGACGCCCAAGGAGCTCATTCGCAGTCTTGGCGGTGGCCGTTTTCCCTTGATATTTGTGACCTGTGAGCGATGGCAGCTCATGAATCCAAGCTTAATACATCGAATCGAAGGCATTACCATTTGAGAACAATGAGATTCTTTTTTTTTTTACCATGTGCGAGCATGTCTAAAAGAATGTTTTCATTTAGAGATGATCCGCTATGTGTGTCTCCTCTACAGCTGGAGCTTTACAACAATGCAGCATATGCCTTTTTCATACTGTGGCACACAAACAACATACAAAGAAGCTACAAAAATCTACAAACAATGAGGCTAGCGCAAGCCCACGTAGCTCAAATCAAAAGGTTAACATTCCTGCATGATGACACCATGCTAGTGGTCAGACCACATTCTGTTAATATTTTGAAACACTCCAACTATGCTTCTCGATGACAAACAGGAAGGGATTTCACAAGGAATTCTCAGAACGACACAAAAGGAGTAATACCAAAAGATTGTGCTTAGGAATGAGGTCATATATGTGTAGAATTATAGGCATTTTTAAACTCTAGCTCAGATGCTTAAGGCATGTGGTTTACGGACCCCGTTCCAGGAATACCTCAAAAAAGATTCTCTTTAATACACTGATAAATATTGAAAAAACAAGTGGATGGTGAAGGCAAGTTAAAACAAGGCTCTTGGGTGCTTAATGACCCTTAGAAAACATGACAAAAATACCCAGTTAAATGTTTACTCAGTACAATTTTTTTTTTTAAATGTTACGCTTTGCTGGTTTTCATTCGCGCCGGTAGTTTTGGACTTTATATTGACATGTAGGTGTGTAAAGTTTAATACTTTATCTAAATAAAGTAAACAACATCATTGTTTTTAATAGTATTCAGATTTTTCTTTAAAAAATAAGTGACAGTAAGGACACGTCAAACGATTTCGGTTTTAATTGATCTATCTTTTGATCTAACAATTCATCAAAGAATCCCAATATATCACAATTTCCACAAAAATATTAAGCAGCCAACTGTTTTAAAACAATTCAATGATTTCTGATTCATGAGACACTGAAGAATGAAGTAATGGCTGCTAAAATTTCTGCTTTGCCATAACAGGAATAAATTAATTTTTAAATTACAATAACAAAAAAATATTTTTGTAAATATATTTCAGAGTGTAGTTATTTTAAAAATTGTAATAATATTTCGCAATATTATTGTTTTAACATTTTACCAAATCATCATTTGTTTTTAATGACAGTGAGTGACAGCCTTTCGATGTTGTGATGCACGTGAGGTGTGTGCTAGTGTCTGTGATAATTATTTTTTTTTTTTTTTACTACCTCTACAAAATAATGAGTGCGAATCGTGATGAACAATTTAAAAATTTAAAAAGTATGAGCCTTTTAAGCTAGAAGGAAACACTCAATAAGTGACAACAATAGTGTTCTTCAATAAAAATTAAAGCAGGTCTGCAGTTTCAACATAACATCATGCTGAATCTACAGGGTCTCTGAGAAAAGTGCTGCTGTATGACACAGCCAGAGCAAACACCTGTTAACAATACTCCATTGTAAGCTCCTTCCACCAATGGAACAATGTGTACAAACGGACATTCTTCACATTCCCTTCTTATTTTGAATTCTCTATTCATACAAACACATGAGCCATTAGTCAGACAGATATATGCTGACTTCAGTGTATTACCTAGAATTCACTTGGAGTGCTTGATTACATCTAAACACAATAGTTGTTCTTCATTTGAGCTCATTAGAATTCTTCAAGTTACAGTTTGTTTGGTCAACACAGGCTTTCACATACTTCGTTTAGTGTGTTAGTCTGTGTAACCCTGTTAAATAATGCATTTCTGTTAGTCTGTAAATGGAGACAACTTGTCATAATAATAAACCAGTGCTGCTGCAATAGCTCACAGTCTGTCAGCATACTATTTATTCTATAGATAATAAAGCAGGCTGTGTAAAAATCTGCCTCATTTGTGGATATTGGTACAGACACATCTGCCTCCAAGCCTCAAATTCATATTAATACCACAGTACCCTCCTTGCATCAAAGTTTATTATCTGAAAAATTGTCTTATGCTTGCCGCATGCCTCAAAAGACAAAAGCTTATGCTGATCAGGGACTTGAAATTCAGGAAAATCTGGTCCAGTGGTTATTCAACCATTTAAGGCATTGAGTCAAGAGACTACACCGACTCCTTTAAAAAGCACGAGGGCCCAGAGAGGCAGCAGCTGAGGAGTACTGAGTGAAGAACAGCCAGATCTGGACAGAATGACACTACATCAAATTAAAGCTGATTTCAGGGCTCTGTAAGAACTTGTGTTTGAGATGATTCCAAAGATTCTCTATGGGGTTCAGGTCTGGTGAGTTTGCTGGCAGTCAAGCACACCAACACCATGGTCATTGAACCAGCTTTTGGTACCTTTAGCAGTGTGGGCAGGTGCCAAGTCCTGATGGAAAATGAAATCAGCATCTCCATAAAACTTTTCAGCAGAAGGAAGCATGAAGTGCTCAAAAATTCCTGGTAGATGGCTGCGTTGACTGTGGACTTCAGAAAACAAAATGGACCAACACCAGCAGTTGACATTGCACCCCAGATCATCACAGACTGTGGAAACTTAACACTGGACTTCAAGCAACTTGGGCTATGAACTTCTCCACCCTTCCTCCAGACTCTAGGACCTTGGTTTCCAAATGAAATACAAAACTTGCTATCATCTGAAAAGAGGACATTGGATACAACTGCCGGCAACAGTGTTTTTTTTTCCCAGTTCTTACTTCTCCTAAGCCTAGGCTAAGATGCCTCCTGACGTTGTCTGGGTCAGGAGTGGCTATAACAAGAGGAATACGACAACTGATAGCCAAATATCCTTGACACGTAGTGTTGTGGTGGATCTGATGCCTGACCCCCCCCCCCACCAACACCCCCCCCCCCCCCCCCCCCCCCCCCCCCCTCAGCTCGTCCTCCATTCCTCTGTGAAGTCACTCAAATTCTTAACATTGATATTTGCTTGACAATCTCTAAGGCTCGCGGTTCTCTCGGTTGGATTGTGACATACTTTTCTTACACACATTATCTTACTTCCCCAACAAACTTTACTAGATTAACATGCTTGGATTACAGACTCTGTGACAAGCCTAGACCTTTTTTTGGCAATGATAATGTCTTGTGCGCCTCCTTACCCATATTGTGAAGCGTGTCAATGATTGCTCATTCTGACAACTGTCAGCTCAGAGCCCAGTCTTCCCCATTGATCTGCTGTAGACTAGTGCAACCAAACTGAGCGATGACCATGTTTTGAAGGCTCAGGGAAACCTTAGTGAGAGGTTTGAGTGATTAGCATGATTGGCATGTCTACCATATTCTAGATTTGTTGGGCAGATAGTGAATTGGTGTGCGTTTTGTAATATGAAGCGAACAATCAATCACAATTAAAAGAACCAAAAGCAACCTCTTAAATGACTCAGTTTGTGCATCTGCAGTTTATTTTAATACACGAGTTTCACAAGTGAAGCTTGAATTACCTGCACTAAATGCACTATCTGCCACGACATTCTTAATTTATTGCCCTGAGAGGCCCACCTGTATGTGAGCACACAGCCAGAACCACCTGAGCAGCAGATATGCTAAGATGCTTTGTTTACCTTGCTGTATGATATAAATGTTAATAGGCAACAATGAAGTGGTCCGCTAACACAGTCGCAGCGAAACAGGTTCTATGTAACATCAGCTAAACTGGACTTGGAAAGTTTTTTGCATTTCTCCTCTTTAAGAATGTGGATTGCTAGTGGCCTTGGTTGCTCTTCATCTGGCCCTTCACCTTGGCTTCAAAGCCATAGCTAGAATGCTGACGTAACAGGATGAGGCTAGCCAATTCAATAAGCTGTTAACAGACGTAACCATCATGGCTAGCCGATACCCTGCCCAGAGATCTTGACATCCATGAATTCTGATGAGGACATAGTGTACTAATCTCATGCAAGCAGGGTGTAGAGACGAGCTGCCGCAATGAGATAAGCGGAGCATTTACTGTACGCTGGCAAGGTTGGAAAAAAAATGCAATCATTCATTGTCATCTAATGCAGGATATTGTCTCTAGGCCATCCATTTCAGATTTAGATTGAGTTTACGATAACTCCCAGACAGACAGCCCATCATGAAGTGCTACTGCCATCGTTTAAAACAGAGTGATATGTTATGTATCATTTAAAGCTCTCCCAACTGCATGAACAAATGTATAACTCTGTAGTGCCAGGCTAGATTCAATTACTGGCAAAGCCCCAACCATTTTACAACTCACCCAATCATTATATAAACCAGCAGGGATGTTCCAGGTGGGCCACTGATTGAAAGTCAAATGCCCAATAAACCATTGCATGCTTTTTTCCTAAGCAAATTATGCATTTATAGAAACCCAGTGAAGCATGGCATCAGGAATTCAGGAAAAAAAGTATAAAAGGAAGTCAGAAAGGAAGTACAAAAGGAAGTCAAGGAAAATGACAGGAAGAAAAAAGGAAGGAAGAAAGGGAGGCAGGCAGGTAGGAAGGCAAGGAAGAAGTTAAGATGGGAGTAAGAATTGATGTTTGGAAGTCAAAAAGGAAGTACAGAAGGAAGCCAAACAAAATGTAAGGAAAAAAGGAAAGAAGAAATGGAAACAGGCAGGTAGGAAATCAGGAAGGAAGTCAAGATGGAAGCAAGAAAGGACACATGGAAGTCAGAAACAAACTACAGAATGGAGTCAAGAAAAACAACTGGAAGAAAAAAAGGAAGGAAGAAAGGGAAATAGGCAGGTAAGACATAAGGAAGGGAGTCAAGGTGGAAGTAAGGAAGGATTTACAGAAGTCAGTAAGGAAGTACAGAAGGAATTCAGGAAAATTTCAAGACAAAAAGGAAGGAAGAAAGGGAAACAGGCAGGTAAGAAAGCAGGAAGGAAGGAATAAAGATGGAATAAAGAAATATGTATAGAAGATAGGAAGGAAGTATAAAAGGCATCAGATGGAAGGAAGACAGGGAGGCAGGCAGGCAAGAAATCAGGAAGGAATAATCAAAAGAAGTCAGGAAAAAGGAGGCAAAAGGTAAAAGGGAGAAATAATACTTTCTAGACAGATAGAAAGGCAGGAAGAAAGTTTATGGACATTTGAAAGGAAGTCAGTAAAAAAATAATAGAAAAGGGAAAAAGAAAAAAGGAAATCAGAAAGGAAGAAAAGTGAAGAGATGAAGAGAAGAAAAGGAAGTGAAGAAAAGAAAAAAAAAGAAAAGAAAAGACAAATAAGAAGGAAGTACAGGACTGGACCATACAAGCAACAGATATTGCCATAATTCATATGATTTTGGGAAGTAATTTCCCCTCTTAAAGAATAGCCACAGAACCACAAATAAGTTCTCACTTCAGCTAGTAGCTCTCGCTCACCCTACAATACCATTTCCAAGGCATGCTGGGATATTGGGAATCTGGGAAAATGCAGTGATCAGAATAATCTGAAAAACTCACATGCAGCTGCTCCAGTGACATTATAGAGGAGAGAGGCTTAAAATCCCTCCACATCCTCTAAATGTTCTCCAGGGTCAGACGATGACTTTGCCATGTTGAGGTGGGCAAACACAGCAGTGGTTTGAGATTAGCGCCGGCTAGCAGTCATTCAGTCAGCGTGCTGTTAGCATGAATTAAGATTCACATTCAATGTTTAGACAGGTGAGAGACGACTTCAGCAGTAAAACTAACATCAGTTTAAAATAATCAACAGACACGGCAAGAAGAGCCTTCTGTAAATAAAGCCATACGAAGCATCTGTGATAGCACTACATACGAGCGGCAGGAAACATCTGCCGAGATCTGAACAATCACAAAGTAAGCAAACAAATAGCTACCGTCTACACAGCCCTCAGGACCACACAAATCCTATCAGTGTAATTACCTTTCATCTCAAAAGGGCACTAGAGAGGAACAATCCATATTCCTGTCCTAATTTCTCATTTTCATGCAAAAGCATGCTCACACACACATCGAGTGATCCAGAGAAGGGCAAGTTATTTGCAGGCATTAAGACTTCAAAAGGCCATCACTTCTCATTCTCCGGTGGTATGCACACTACATGCCAGCACAAGAATAATAAAGACCCCTGGATCACAGAAACAGTCACAATAAGGCAAACGGGGTGGGATATTACACCACAGACCACCTCTCTGTGCTTTGAAGAAATACATTCGGTTCATTATCTTTGTTACAGTGTTTGCTTTGTCCACTCAGAAGACCTCATGCATGCCACTGTGATGTCTTAGGCTTTCCACATCACACGCAAGCAGTGCCTGCTGCATAACAGGGTTGCATCTCTCTACCCTTAAAATTAATCAATTTCTTCTTTACTGCATTGAGTACTTTCTTTAATAATGGCCATAAATTATAAAAAGGCTATTGGGAGTGAGCCATAAAATCTAATTTACACAAGGATGAGAAGCACACTTTCATCCAAACGCTATTTAATCCACATTATCCACCTTGATGTAACTGATGAGCGCCGACATGATGGATTCTAACCTCCATTAGGATGCTGTCGTGTTCTGGTCTCCATAGAACTCCATGTTAAAACGGTGTAATAAGATCAACTGAATTAATTAAGCAAACTTTTTCCAGTGTAAACAAATATAAAAGTGTGCATAGTTATGAGGTGCTGTTGCTGGCTGCCACATTAACAGCAATAAACTTCAGGAATTCCCATAAAGTACTTGTTTTGCTCACCAGCAAATCTGTCCGTGTCCAAAAGTGTGTCCGTTGCATTCTATGTCAAACACTGACATGAGAAAACGAGCATGGCTTGCAGCACTTAAGTTGAAACACTTTGTATGAAATAATAAAATAATGTGCTAAAACAATGTGTGCTCTATTCATTTCCTCCGAACCTCGCCCGATCGGGAACTGTATGTAGGATATGTGCGTTTGTGTGTTTTCAATGCAGCTAACTTTGGGCCGCTTCATGTCATCTACCCACCCATTTAAACTTTGACAGGTGAGTTACTGCAGAAAGACGGTCATTGCGACACTGTAAAGTGATGCGCATGGCGCCAAAGTTTCTTTTTAAAACCATTTTTATAGGTTTAACGTTATATTATCAGCTTGGAAAATGTGTTAATTTGACTAGATGCACCATAGGCTGAAAATGTAAAGCATCGGGCGAGACTTCCGTGTTCAGGAAAAAGGTGGATAGCAAAAGACAGTCATATCAAAGTTTACATAATCTTTTCTGAAATAGCGAGAGCAATAGCGTTGGAGTGAAAGAGTGAAAATAAGTTTGCTGGCACTGGGAATCGAGATCAAAACACAAACCAAAACCAAAACAAATAAAAAACAATACAAAACTAAAAAAACTAAACTACCTAAAACAAAACTAAAAACAAAACTAAAAACAAGACAAAAAAAATACAAATTAAAATACAAAACATTTACAATAAAAAATATAATATAAATAAAATTCATTTAAAATTTTATGAAAATATATTTAAACAAGATTAAACAATTTTTAAATTAAACAAAATAAAATATTTAAACAAATCAAAATAAAATGAATCGAACTGTCCCCACATCTCACCAAGCTTTTTTTCCAGTTATTTTACTCATTCTTGTGCAAATTAATGAGATGAAAAACAATGCAAAACATCCGCTTTAAGTGTGCACAGATCAGGGATTTTCAACTTGGCAGTGTGCGCTGGGCTTTATAAGCCCTGGAAATCACCTTCACAGCTCTCTGATGTTTTGTATTGTTCTATCTCCTTATCAGCACCACAGCTGCTTTCCTCCTAATCCAGATCACTTTTACTCATTCAGTAAAGCTCCTTCAAGTCACAACCAAGAGCAACAGGAAATCTCCCTCTTTTTATCCCCCTCACTTGTTGATGACGGGCACGAACACAACCAAACAGTCTGCGTTCATTTGTCACTTAATTATTCATGTCCATTTCCCTCACAACATAATCATCCTTTCATTTCCTGTTGTCGCATAAACCGACAAACTGCAGACGATTGCTGCAAATCAGACCAAAAATATCAAAGCCCACTCTGTTTGACAATAACAGTACTTGGGGGATGAGCTATCAGATCATCGTATAGAAAAACACCTCCAAGGCTGCTTGAAAGAATCTGCCATATGGATTTCAGCTGGAGGGGCTAAATGTAAATGTTGACATGGGTCACACTGACCACACATCTCTAGGGGGCATAAATATCAGGAATGTGGCTTCTCTGATACAAGCCACAGAAATACACAACTGGCTCTTCTTCAAGAGTGTGGTGTCCCTGAACTGGAAGAAATGGCTCTTGGGATTGCGGACGACACTAAAAGAAACAACTTTCTCGCTCTTCAGCATTCTACAGTAAAGATACAACACATCTGTGAAAATAAATTGAATAACATCACTAAAAGCCACTTTTACGCAGCTAAGAGAGGCATGTGATGTCCACATTTTAGACGGGTTTTTTAGAGCTCGTTCCCACAGGCGCATTCTCATTTCCATGTCATCACTTGCCATTAAGTCTCCACAGACAGATAAACAGTGCTGGAATGGTGGAATATTCCACACATCACAGGCAGTGACAAGTGCCAGTGCAACAACAGAAGCCCTCTGCATACTCCCACTGACAGCGAGGCTGATAAAGGGGTTGAGCGAGTGAGACGGGTTCTGCTGGGAGAGGTTTGAGATATGCCTTTATATTCCAAGCAGATGCTCCTATCTTGGGCTTCGTCGCTTGCACCCATTCCCCCCACCACCCCCACCCATGCATGGGCGACTGGGGATGTGTGAGCAGATTCGGGAATGATTCCAGAGGGGTGGCATATGGATGCACCGTCAAAAATACTTCAGTTGTACTTCTCGTGGGGAGCAATGAAATCTGTATGACATTACTTAAAATGAAACTATGGATGCAGATGTATGAAAATGTGTCTGGTGGAGTGGTAATTTAACAAATTATGTTTTACCTCATAAATGTTGCAATCAGTTTCTTACCAGTCTACAGGCTGACTGAAGTGTTATATGTCACTATTCCTGCTGAATTTCTCTCAGTGAGGTAGTGGCATATCTTATGCTGCAAAAAATGTACTTCTAAATAAGGTTTTAATAAGCCTTTTTTGACTTGTTTTCAAGTATGAAAATATCAAAAAATCCTTAAAACAAGATACATATCTTATGTAGGGAAAGATAAGAAAAAATTTGTCATAATTTACTCACCCTCAAGTTGTTCCAAACCTGTAGAAGTTTCTTTCTTCTGCTGAAAACAAAAGATATTTTGAAGAATGTTGGTAACCAGACAGTTGACGGTAGCCATTGACTTGCAAAGTATTTTTCTTTCCCAACTGTTACTAACATTCTTCAAAATATATTTTTATCTTCTGTAATCATTTACTCACCTTCATCTCATTCCAAACCTGTATGACTTTCTCTCTATATTTTGTAATATGGATGTCATTGGATGTATTTTTTGTACATAAAAGTCAAAGTCAGTGGGATCAGTGTTGTTATTACATGGACAAAAACAGTTTTCTTCAAAACAAATCATTTGTGTTCCGCATTTTGATAATGGGTGAATAAATGATGACAAATTGCATTGTTATATTAACTGTCCATTTAAGACTTATTTTAATCTTGTGTCTATAATGTTCTTTGTCTTACCGCACTGGAAGATTTATATTATATTATATTGTAAAAGTTTTTTTTAAATCAGCCTGAACATTTAAAGATACATTGTCTGAAAACAAGTCTTAATATCTTATTTTGTGTTTCATGAAGTACAGTAAAAAAACACACATTAAGAAGTTTTTTTTTTTTTTGCAGTATACAGGAGGAATCTTGTCCTGAAAATGAACAACTTGTGAAAAGCCACACTTGAAAATGAGTGTTTCCAACAGAAAAACAGTTTTATTTGCTTCTTTGAGGCAGGTTGAAACATGCAAACAACACGCTCTGAATTACACAAGGCCGACTAATAAAAAAGGCCGGTTTGAAAGGAGGATGAAATGATGATGGGAGAGAAAATACATTTTGCTCCTGTCAAATATGTGTAACAGCCACTGGAGATGATTCCCACTGAAAAATGTATTTCTTATTCTACCATTGTATGAAACTTTGGGAAAGGGACTGAGGGTGTTTACATAAAAAAAAATTGCATGAATGATGTTTGTGACTAAGCAATGAGCCCGAGGCCCTCAGAGAGATGAACAGACTTGAACAGAATGTTAAAGCAGCTGTGGTACACTTTTATAGTTGTATGTCAGCAGCAAACGTGCAAATAAAAGTTATACGACCGCAGCAGCTGCTTGTGACAGACCGCTCATAAGCTGCAAACATTTAAAAGGAAACCACATCAAAGCTTCCTCCCTGTTCTTCAAAGCTGATATAACCCCCGTCTACTCCATAAACTACTGTAATCAAGCAGCAGAGAACGAAACAGATTTACCTCACACCGCATAGCTGAAGAAAAAAGGGAGACAGTACAGCACATGTCCCAAAAAAAGTACAGTACAATAACGCTGAAAATTAGAAAATGTTGTTATGGTCTAATAAAATGAGGCATTTGATCCTTTGTCATGACTCAGGAGAGTATGCAAGTAAAGACAATAAGAACAAGAAAACGTGGCCAACAACATGAGTATCAAAACAATTGCTGCTTCATAATCAGTCAGTCAGTCTGTGAGTCGGTAATGATACACTGACTTCCTCACCCTTCCTCCGCTTGCAAATTAACACAATGTGTGGAAATTGCACCACTGTGGTCAAGCAAGGCCGCACTCAGACAATGGCTTTGAGCACAATTTCACGATGTATGACAAAAAAAAAAAAACACTTTATCTGGTATGGCAGAGCTTTTTTTTTTTATTCTAATGCAAAATCATGGTTATGAAATTCAGAGCAGATCCAATGACTCTGCTCAGAGATTACGCACTGAAATCTGTCCAATATTAAAAATATGTTTACTTATTTATCTATTAAGCAACTATTAAGGTAAAATACAATTGGGTCCAAAAGTCAGAGACTGCTTACAGAAATTTCTAAGTAATTTCAAAGTAAACACCCCCCCCCCCCCCCCCCCCCCCCACCCCCCCCCCCACAAAAACACATTTTTCACATATTATTACAAGTATACACACACGTCTTCACAGTGGTCACCAACCTGGACCCCAACACGTCTTCACCAGTGGTCACCAAACTGGACCCCAGCTTACAGTTTAAATGAGCAGCATGTCAAAACTGTCAACTGAGCTATACACACAACAAGCATTCAGGGTCATTTATATTATTTTGCTGTTATATCAATAATCTGTAATATTATTATGCAGCTCCAAATGTGCTTCATTAAAAAAAAATTCCAGTCACTTCTGCTTTAGCTCCAAAATCCTTATCCTTGAGGAAATTTTATTTTATTTTACAAAGTATTATTGCTGTCCACATGTAAATGTATAACTCTTCCATAAATGTATTGTCTGGACCTCCACTGGGAACAAAATAAAAAGGCTGGACCTCTTAGAATTTAACTGAATACCCCTGGTCTACACAAATGTGCAAAATATAATATTTATGATTCACTTATGGCATAACATTTCTTTCTTTTAAATCTGGATTTTAGAATTGCGAAGAAACCAAATTTTCAGTGTGGTCTTTTGGACACTACTGCATGTGAGCGGGTTGGCAGAAAAGGTGTGGGGGTGAAGAACAGGAAAAACGGAGGAGGACATGACAGGTTCGAGTGAATATGTGGGATGCCAAGAAGCTTCACGCCATGGAATAGATAAGACTGGAAAAGATGAGCAGGAGCCACAAGTCCACTGGGCAGGAAAGGATACAGCTGAAGCTGATAGGGAGAAGCTCTGTAAATGTGCTCTCATCGGCACAGAAAACTCACCGATATGGCAAACTATGCCTTCTAACTTTAGACCCTTCAAAAAATTTGTCTGCTTGAAAAGGAGAAAACTTTACATTTTCCTTCCTTGCACTGTTTCCATGTATTCATTCATGTATTTATTAAGCACCAATAAACACAACAGCAGTTGACCATAGTGCTGTACAAATAGAGATAGGATAAAAGATAAAAACAATAATAAAAGATCATGTCAATGAGAACAATAATAAAAAACATACAAAGTTTAAAAAGTCAAAGTAAGAAAATAAGATTTCAATTTAGTTTAAAACTCATAGACAGAATTAGAAGTTTTCACAGATAAAGGAAGGCTATTCCATAGCCTCGGCCCAACTACTGCAAATGCACGATCACCTCTTGCTTTTAATCGGGATCTAGGCTGAGACAAAGAGTAGTTTTTTTTTGTAGATCTCAGACATCTTGTTGGCTTTTTTCTTTTAATAAGTCAGACAGATAAGAGGGTGGCAGATGATTTAGGGATTTAAAAACATACCAATATCTTAAAATCTATTTAATAACACACTGGGAGCCAGTTTAAAGTCTGTAAGATCGGAGTAATATGCTCTCGCTTACGAGCCCCAGTTAAAAACCTGGCTGCATCATTTTTAACCATCTACGAGCCCCAGTTAAAAACCTGGCTGCATCATTTTTAACCATCTTGAGTCATGATATAGAAGACTGGGGTAGACCAACATATAAAGAATTACAATAGTCCAGACATGACAAGACAAAGGCATGTGTAACTCTCTCAAGATCCTCTCAAGACTTGACTCTAGAGAGAAGTTTTAAATGAAAAAACCTTGACTTCACTACTGTGTTAATATGTTGATCAAATTTTAGGGAGGAATCTAAAAGGACTCCCAAATTTTTCAGTTGGTTTGATGAAGGAGTTTACATTGGCCTTATTCACCTGAGGTCCAAACACAATGCATTTTGTTTTACTAGAGTTTAAGCATAGATAATTTAAAGACATCCAAGATCTAATGTCCTCTAGACATGCAAACAGATTTCCTAACCCTTTCATGTCTTTTTGCTTCAGAGGCAGATATATTTGTGTATCATCCGCATAAAAGTGATATGACACTCTGTGATTCCTAAGGATATTTCCTACACAGCAAAATCCCCAGAGTTAAATCAACTCTGCTCAGAGTACGTATTGTCCCAATCTACAGGGTGGTAAAGTATCTACAGGGTGGTAAAGTAACACTGAAGCAGAGTTACCACTGTTGAGGATTATGTGGTAAGTTTTCATGTCTAAAAGCCTGAGCAGTAGTTGTTCATGTTCAACATTGTTAACAGTGCGTTTTCTTTACTAATGCTCAATCTTTACTTAATTAATCGCTTAATTGTCCCATTAACTTTAACTCGGCTTCAGTGTTACTGTAACACACTGTAGATTGGGACAATATGTACTCTGAGCAGTTGATTTAGGATTTTACTCTGTAGTGGGAGCCTATACAAAGAAAACAGTGTTGAGGTAAGAATGGAACCTTAGGGAACACCACAAATCAAAGGAGCAAATGAAGTTCATTGTTTCCTTATTGTCTTGAGCACCACTTGACCATGACTTTAACCATACACTACCATTTTGGTCAATTTTACACCTTTGCAACCAATTCATCCCACTAATGTTGGTATAAATGCCAGCAGCACCTCTACTGAGCTCTCTAGACTAGCCTAGGAGTCTTGAGCCCAGCCACAGGATGAAGGCTCTTGAGCTTCATATCAGCCGTGTAGAGCACTCAGCCAGTGTTACTTGCAGCTCGAATTTAAGGCTAAATGGTCTCCTGGTACAATCTGATCCCTTTGAGCTGGCCTCTTCTATGGACTCATCAATGATTGAGATGGTATGAATTAAACAAACTGAGGGACAGAGAAACCACTCAGCCACACACACACATACTGTACACACCATGGCCTCTGATGCAGGAACATTTAAGAAACTCAGTTGATCTTTCTTTAGAAGTAAATATGAAATTAGTGATGCACCACAATTATTATCCTACAGAATAGTTTCAAAATAATCTAAATTTAAATCTAAGCGTAAAAACTAATCTTTTTGAGCAAGTTTATAACAATTCCTACTCCTAGAGTGAAATTAGAACCTCTTATAATTGTTTGGTTGACTCCTCTTTTGATTAGACTGCGGTCTATACAGATTATGTGTTATATACAATATATTTACATATTTGTGATGTTTATTTTACTATGGCTGTTCAGCTCAGTGGCCAACTACTGTTGTTTTTACTATGTTTTATAAAGAAAATGTGTTTTTATTTGAATATTTAAATTCTAGCTGATATCATGTTCTGTCCAATAAAATCTGGAACTATTTTATCTAAATAAACAAAAAATAAAACTACCAACTAAAATTACTCATTTTAAATGCTACACGGGAATTTAAATCAGTGTTATTCTAGTATAGGGCTGTGCAATATATCGAAATTATCGAAATACCGCAAATGTACATATCGCAATATGCATATCGCTACAGCTTGCAATATTTGGGGCCATGAACAAAAGACAAAGAGAAAATCACTCACCTAAATAACTTTTTTAGCTTAAATAAGAATCAATGCATATTGAATTAGAGTAAATTCTAAGCAGTGTTTTATTTTTCCTTTTTATTATTCAGTTCCTAAACATGTTAAAATGATTACACTAATGTTCAAATGAAATTTTTATGTAATGCTCGAGTAAAACACATACCATTCACTTTCAGAAGTTGTATTAGATTCTTTCTTATTAGAATCAAAATCAGAATGAGCTTTATTCACCACTTAAGTGTGCGCAAACACAAGGAATTTGTTGTGGTTTTACAGGAACTCTTGGTACATACATACATACAAATAACCATATATACAGTGGTGTGAAAAAGTGTGGCCCCTTCCTGATTTTTTTGCATGTTTGTCACACTTTAATGTTTCAGATCATCAAACTAATTTAAATATTAGTCAAAGATAGCACAAGTGAACACAGCATACAGTTTTTAAATGAAGGTTTTATTATTAAGGGAAAACAAAATCCAAAACTACATGGCCCTGTGTGAAAAAGTGTTTGCCCCCTAAACCTAATAACTGGTTGGGCCACCCTTAGCAGCAACAACTGCAATCAAGCGTTTGCAATAACTTGCAATGAGTCAGTTACAGCGCTGTGGAGGAATTTTGGACCACTCATCTATGCAGAATTGTTGTAAATTCAGCCACATTGGAGGGTTTTCGAGCATGAACCCCCTTTTAAGGTCATGCCACAGCATCTCAAAAGGATTCAGGTCAGGACTTTGACTAGGCCACTCCAAAGTCTTCATTTTGTTTTTCTTCAGCCATTCAGAGGTGGACTTGCTGGTGTGTTTTGGATCATTGTCCTGCTGCAGAACCCAAGTTTGCTTCAGCTTGAGGTCACGAACAGATGGCCGGACATTCTCCTTAAGGATTTTTTGGTAAACAGCAGAATTAATGTTTCCATTTATCACAGCAAGTCTTCCAGGTACTGAAGCAGCAAAACAGCCCCAGACCATCTCACTACCACCACCATATTTTACTGTTTTTATGATGTTCTTTTTCTGAAATGCAGTTTTTTACGCCAGACGTAATGGGACACAAACCTTCCAAAAAGTTAAACTTTTGTCACATCATTCCACAGAATATTTGCCCAAAAGCCTTGGGGATAATCAAGATATTTTTTGGCAAATATGAGACGAGCCTTTATGTTCTTTTTGCTCAGCAGCAGGAACTCTGCCATGCAGACCATTTTTACCCAGTCTCTTTCTTATGGTGGAGTCATAAACACTGACCTTTACACAACCCACTGTTGTGGGGTCTTTTGTGACTTCTTGGATGAGTCGTCGCTGTGCTCTGGGGGTAATTTTGGTCGGCCGGCCACTACTGGGAAGGTTCTCCACTGTTCCATGATTTTGCCATTTGTGAATAATGGCTCTCACTGAGGTTCGCTGGAGTCCCAAAGCTTTAGAAATGGCTATATAACCTTTTCCAGACTGATAGATCAATTACTTTCTTTCTCATTTGTTTATGAATTTCTTTGGATCTCTGCATGATTTTTTAGCTTTTGAGGATCTTTTGGTCTACTTCACTTTGTAAGGCAGGTCCTATTTAAGAGATTTCTTGATTACGAACAGGTGTGGCAGTAATCAGGCCTGGGTGTGGCTAGAGAAATTGAACTCAGGTGTGATAATCCACAGTTTTAACAGGGGGGCAAACACTTCTTCACACAGGGCCATGTAGTTTGGATTTTGTTTTCCCTTAATAATAAAAAAACCTTCATTTAAAAACTGCATCTTGTGTTCACTTGTGTTATCTTTTACTAATATTTAAAATTGTTTGATGATCTGAAACATTAAAGTTGTGACAAACATGCAAAAAAATAAGAAAACAAGAAGGGGGCCAAAAAAACCCCCTAAAAAAAAAAACTTTTTCACAACACTGGATATAGATATATATGAGCAGATAGTTACAGAAGTTCACAGAACTGACTCAGCATATCGCATTTTTCTTCAATATCGCACAGCCCTATTCTAGTATAATTTCTATACTATTATAGTTTTTGTTAATATTTTGAATTAGATATTTTCTGTTTTCTATTTAATTTTAGTTAAGTTGTTTTTGTCGTTTTATTAGCTTTTGTTTTTTTTATTAATTAAAATTAATTAATTGTATTTATTAGTTTTCATATTAACTTTAGTTACTGTAACTATATTAAGCCTGATTTAATTACACAACATTTTAATCTACAATAGTAAATGTGGATATTAATTTTAAGATCCGCTAAGGATCACAAAGATATTTTAAGTGTTAGAAAGCAAATGTAAAACCAAAGGAAATGAGAATGTACATGTAAAAATTTGATATATCAAATATTCAATACAAGTCCATTAAAATATAAAAATGCATAAAATCATTGCAGATAATGACCAATCATGTTGGCTGAGTAAATCTTATGAAATGTTATGTGTTATTTCATATTTTTCTTTTAAATCAGCCTACTTTTTCCTCTTTCCAGCTTAATATAATATTTACTTAAAAAGTAAACCCAACATACTTTAGCAACACTGAACATTTCAAATAGCATACAAGCTTTCAGGTGTCCAGTTCACTTGCTGAGTCACGAGCCAGACAGCACAGATTTAAGAGAGTAACTGAATCAATTAGACTTGGACTCGGTTCAAAGCTGCAGGCTTTGGCAGCTTTAACAAACTCACACTACGTTAAAATAATCAGTAAGAGACATTTGATGCTAACCCGTTCACTAATGCCAATTTACACTGATTAGCAAGTGCGAGGAGAGCTGCATTTTCATATTAGGTAATCCACTCTACTTCTTTTGCAAGCCCAAAATAAACAGATGTAGAGAGTGCCCATAGCAATATAAAGCTCTCTGATTAAAATCATCTCCAAAAGAGCATTAAAATGGCATAAAGAAGTTGAATGGTGATCCTTCAGGCAGGCTAACACGCTAAATGAGGTGGACAGTGGGCGAAGGGGGGAGGCTGAGAAGTCAGACGACATCTGTGCTGCAGGAAAAGAGGATTACATAGACAAAGTTCAAAGCTCTAACTGTTTACACAATTTCCAGCTGAATGCATACCTATGGCATCTGCATCAACTTTTGCTGACATATAATGATGTCAAGACACTGTGATGTCACAAAGCAAGCCTATGCCCACGTATACATACTGAAAGGTCACACACTCTTAAAAGAACAATAAAAAAAAAACACTCGTTCACTCTAAACTTCTTATATAATCCGGAGTCACATTCCTGAATTTTTAATTCTTACGTTAAGATCTGACAAGTGCATGGTTTGAGATCGGAACCGAAATTCTGGTGACTAAACAGATAAGATAGGATTCGGAGTTAGGATGAGTCTGTAATATGATCCACAGACAGGTCAGGTTACACAATAATGCGATGTTATTCTAGTGTCCTACCTTATCTGTTTAGTAACCATGGAGATTCATCTTGAAACATGATAGAATTTTGTCTGCATTTTACGGCCTCTGATCCTCACCTGTCCTGAACCCTCAGGTCTCAGCTGCCTTTTGTAGATCCTCATTATTTCTCTTCAACAAACACTAGATTAACAGTCCAATACACCTGTAAACACTTGTAACTTGGCTTTAGCAGCTTAAACAAACCTTGGGAGTCTTGATGGAAAGTAAAAGTATCTACCAGCAAGACGATTAATGAAATTGTTGTGGCTGCCCACAAACAGAAAGCATCCAGTGGTACCAAAACTTCCTCATGATGGATAGTCTCAATTTCCTCCTGTTGTGGGAACTGTGATAAATGGCTTCAGTTCAAATCCACTTTTTCCTTGAGAGTCCCATTTAATCAAAATGCCAACTGCATAATTATAAGCTAATGCTAGTGATAGAATACGAGGTTGATATTGGCTAAAACCCTGAGCTGCCTAACTATTAATTTTTTACCTGAAATGTTCTTAACACTGGGTTATCTTGTTCCGCTGTATATTTGTAAACTATGAGTTAGCGTCCTTATTTGCATATTTATCAGCTCAATAACAATACAGGACAACAATAATAATGCGTGGGAATTTTGCCATCCAGATATTCTCTGGTTGCGTTTTGACTTCTAGTCAGGTCTCATTTATTTATACAGCACTTAACAGTATAGAATGCTTCAACACACTTCACAAACTGGAAAATAACTATTATTAAACATTCCTCAAAAACCATCACTGCAGTTATACAGCCTACACGACAGCGCGTGAAAGTTTCTCAGACTGCACAAAGCCTATGAATATTTAATGAGGTGGGCACTGAGGCAGTTCTTGATTGGTTGTCTGTTGCTAAACAACATCTTGTAACATTCAAGTGCTGAAAGCGACGCTAATTCTCTTTCAAAATTACAAATATTAAATGTAGCTTAACACAGGCTTAAAACTAGCATTTACTCGGATTTTACAAGGAAAGCTTGGGTTCGGTGTAGTGTGAAAAACGGTTGTCTCGGTTGGTAGACACTAGCAATTATGTTAACAAACTAACCTGGCTTTACGGTCTTCAGACGGAGGGGTTCGCGAAAGTGACGGATGACGGCGAGGGTGTCTCGGTTTGTCAGTCCGCTGACAGGCGTGCCGTTCACCTCCAGAAGCACATCTCCGGGACCAGGTAGCCTGCCGACATGGCACACTAACGCGTCCGACAACTCCTGTCCCAGATGCGGGAACTCTCCGTGCTCGGCTCCCCCGCGTATCTCCAGCACGGCGCTGAGCTCCCCGGCGTTACCGCACGAAACGGCGCATTCCTGCACTTTACTAGACCAATGTTTCTTCTTTTTCAGCGTCTTGGACATGATGAATCCCTTTCGTAAAAGAGTCTTTTTTAAAAAATGATAAAAACAGGTTATTTCCTCATGCAAACGCGTTTAGAGCGCAGTAAAGCAAAGCGACTTAATTCCCATATCTTGGTGAAAAAAAAACGTTTTAAAACTTCGGAGTCGGCATTGCTCGGTCCTTGAAATAAATTCCCTGGATGGTTCAGTCAAAAAACACGTAAATTCATCGGAATTGAATCACGAGCTCACACGAAGGTAAAAAAGACTGTTCGTTGCCTTCAAATCTATGGTAGATCTCACCGCTCACTGAGAAGTGTCGCCAAATATCGTCTTCAAACGATCCAAACAAGGAGAAAAAGACACGGAAATAGCAATAAACTACCAGCCGAGGCTGGACAGCCTACTTTATCCAGGCGCATAAAAAGAATACAGCCTCAAATCGCTTCGTAATACCGGCTGATGAATGAAACGCCATAGCAAAACACTGGCATCCGTGAAATCTCTCGCGATGCAGGCGGCTGTTGTGAACCTGGGTTTCGCGCACCTGTTCCAATGACATCAGCTACCGGCGCGTTCACGTGAAACGACGAACAACGAGATACCTGGATCTGGAATAGCCTACACGATACAAACTAGGTCCACTGTCCAACGACCTTTGATTCTTGTAGAAACGCCCTTATGTGTGTGTGTGTGTGTGGAGCTGTCAGCGCCCGTCGGTGATTAATAGTAGGCGCAGCTTTGAAACTTTGTAGTCACTAGTCATTTTCACCTGGTTACTTGCGCCAAACGACAGCAGCGACTGTCAGAGGCGCACACCGACACCAATGCAGAGGGGACGAGAGCAGAGCAGCCAATCAGAGCGAGGGGGCGGGCTTTCCCATACTGTTCACAATACTAAACGGCCTCTCTGCCATGCTGCCAGGCCTGAAGGGAGTGTGCTAGAAAAGTTAAGGAAAAATGCACTTGCTGCCTTAAAAGTAAATGGCTCTCAGAGTCTTTGAGGGGAAAAAAAAAAAAATATATATATATACAGTGGGATACGGAAAGTATTCAGACCCCTTAAAATGTTCACTCTTTGTTATATTGCAGCCATTTGCTAAAATCATTTAAGTTCATTTTTTTCCTCATTAATATACACACAGCACACCATATTGACAGAAAACACAGAATTGTTGACATTTTTGCAATTTATTAAAAAAGAAAAACTAAAATATATCACATGGTCCTAAGTATTCAGAACCTTAGCTGTGACACTCATATATTTAACTCAAGTGCCATCCATTTCTTCAGATCATCCTTGAGATGGTTCTACACCTTCATTAGAGTCCAGCTGTGTTTGAATATACTGATTGGACTTGATTAGGAAAAACCACACACCTGTCTATATAAGACCTTACAGATAACAGTGCATGTCAGAGCAAATGAGCATCATGAGGTCAAAGGAACTGCCTGAAGAGCTCAGAGACAGAATTGTGGCAAGGGACAGATCTGGCCAAGGTTACAAAAACATTTCTGCTGCACTTAAGGGTCCTAAGAGCACATTGGCCTCCATAATCCTTAAAGGGAAGATGTTGGGACGACCAGAACCCTTCCTAGAGGTGGCCGTACGGCCAAACTGAGCTATCGGGGGAGAGAGAGCCTTGGTGAGAGAGGTAAAGAACAACCCAAAGATCACTGTGGCTGAGCTACAGAGATGCAGTCGGGAGATGGGAGAAAAATGTAGAAAGTCAACCATCACTGCAGCACCTCCACCAGTCAGGGCTTTATGGCAGAGTGGCCCGACGGAAAGCCTCTCCTCAGTGCAAGACACATGAAAGCCCGCAGGGAGTTGTGAGATGGTGAGAAATAAGAATCTCTGGTCTGATGAGACCAAGATAGAACTTTTGGCCTTAATTTAAGCGGTATGTGTGGAGAAAACCAGAAACTGCACATCACCTGTCCAATACAGTCCCAACAATGAAACATGGTGGTGGCAGCATCATGCTGTGGGGGTGTTTTTTTCAGCTGCAGGGACAGGACGACTGTTGCAATCGAGGGAAAGATGAATTCTTTCGGCCAAGTACAGGGATATCCTGGAAAACCTTCTCCAGAGTGCTCAGGACCTCAGACTGGGCCGAAGGTTTCCTTCCAACAAGACAATGACCCTAAGAACACAGCTAAAATAACGAAGGAGTGGCTTCACAACAACGCTGTGACTGTTCTTGAATAGCCCAGCCAAAGCCCTGACTTAAACCCAAATGAGCATCTCTGGACAGACCTAAAAATGGCTGTCCACCAACATCTACCATCCAACCTGACAGAACTGGAGAGGACCTGCAAGGAGGAATGGCAGAGGATCCCCACATCCAGGTGTGAAAAACTTGTTGCATATTTCCAAAAAGACTCATGGCTGTATTAAAATCAAAAGGGTGCTTCTACTAAATAACTGAGAAAAGGGTCTGAATACTTAGGACCATGTGATTTTTCAGTTTTTCTTTTTTAATCTGCAAAAATGTCAACAATTCTTGGTTTTCTGTCAATATGGGGTGCTGGGTGTACATTAATGAGGAAAAAAAAAAACTGAAATGATTTTAGCAAATGGCTGCAATATCACAAGGAGTGAAAAATTTAAGGGGGTCTGAATACTTTCCGTTACCCACTGACTAATATATTATATATATATATATATATAATAATATATATATTGATAGTTAAGTGTAAACCAGGGGTTTTAAAATACAGTAATCAAACCCTCATCCAGACTCTTAACCAATCCACAGACCCTCAATGATTTTCTTGGTGAAACTTCATAACAACATTCATAGTAAAAAAAAATATTTATTTGTGTAGCACCTTCAAAAAGGGCAACTTAAAGTGTTTTATAATAAACAATACAGGTCCCAAGTGCAAAGCAAATAAAAATTGCCATAATTAATAGAACATAAGGTTAAAGGTGAATCCACTGTGAGTTAAAAGTTAGAAATGTAATTAAATAGACCTTGAATTGTGTTTATGTAGGCCTATCATCCTAAATACATTTTTCTATTTAAACCCTCTCCACTTCACTGAACCCTGGCTGTAAAGAAAATAAATGAACAACTTCATAATATATTGTTCTGCTATTATGGGTTCGTGTGTTGAACAGCTGTGCATATACTTTGTAATTTCACACCACCTGTTACACATTTTTGCACATCAACATGATTCTTGTATAATGTTGTTTTACAATATCAACATGCTATTTCTTTCTTGCATTAAGAGTAGTTTTTGAAAGACAATACAATTAAATAATATTATATGGCATTCTTCGTATCAGGCAATAAAATCAGATTAAAGCGAAGCTTCTAGACGTAATGTTGTATAATAGTGCCACCTGCTGCTGTAGTATAGAATTGCACTCTGTACAAAGAGTAGGGTAACTTGCGAAGGTGCCCCCAGTGTAAACAGTGTACATTTACTTTTAGGTAATAACATATTTAGATGTAAGTTTGGCATGTGCAGGATGATGATGCACCAGCCAACGTGTTAATAAGGGAATGGAAATGGAATAATTTTACATTTTGCGTTATGACAACTACATTAGCAAATGTATCTAAGAGGCCATTTACCTCACTGCTGGCAAGAAGTGTTCGACAGTTTAGTTTGTCAGAACTAACTGACATGGCAGAATCCAAGGAAAAGAGATAAATCTGAAAGGTAAATTTACTGTATGATATAATATAGATATATGAATCTATAAATATTTAATTGGCCATATTTTAATAGATATGTCATAATAGCAACACTATAAATTCAAATTGAATGATTTCCTATATAGATTAAATGAACATCTAACTCATGGAATTATTGAATAATAACTCCATAAATGACAATAAATATTACATTAAAAAACATCCCGCTCTGTGCCAATTCTAGAGGGGCCATCTGACCCCAAGAGTCTAATTTTACTTTTCACTTAAAAATATCGCTCTTTAAGTGATATATGTATAAAATATAAAATAAAATTTAATTAATTAAAATAATATTAATAAAAAAATAAGGATCGCTTTTATTCCTCTTCTTTCCTATACTTGTTTCGCTTCTGTTTCCGTTTTATAACCGTTTCTTACTAGTGTCAGTAAGTGTGTTTTTAGGCATGTGTGGTGTCAGTGTAATTGTGTAGGATTTACGATAAATTACTTCATTGATTGGTATTATTTGAGTTTTATTATAAAATTTAGTTACAGTAGGGTCTGAATTTATTATGTTCTTTATGAAGTTTTGTTTTATTTAATTGAGTTATTTTAATACTCAACAAATAAATGGAAATGAAAATAATATATATTGAATTTATATAAAGGTGTGTATGTAAATATACAGTATATATATGGAGGTGTGTGTGTGGTTGTACATATGTAGTTGTTTTTTTGGTGTTATGTTAGAATAATTATTATACTCTTAGAAGGTCTGCTACGACAGGAGGTTACAGACGTTTAAAGAGCTGGCTGTCTGGTGCAGTCTTAACAGCCTGGAGCTTAACACACTCAAAACTGTGGAGATGACCGTGGACTTCAGGAGAAACCTCTTTGCACTCCCCCCACTCACCATCATGGTCAGCACTGTGACTGCAGTGGAGTCATCAGGTTCCTGGGCACCACAATCTCTCCGGACCTGAAGTGGGACACTCACATAGACAACATTGCAAAAAAGGCCCAGCAGAGGTCGTACTTCCTTCGCCAGCTGAGGAAATTCAAACTGCCACAGGAGCTGCTGAAACAGTTCTACTATGCTATCATGATGTCTGCCTGTGTACATAATGTTCAGCTACAAAATCAGACATCAAGAGACTACATTGGACAGTCAGGACTGCTGAGAGGATTGTTGGTGCCCCTCCGCCCAGCCTCCAAGATCTTTACATCTCCAGAGTGAGGAAAAGGGCTAAAAAAATCACCTGGGACCCCTCACACCCAGCCCACTCTCACTTCGAACTGTTGCCTTCTGGTCGGCACTACATAGCACTGACCACCAGAACAGCCAGGCACAAAAACAGTTTTTTCCCACAGGCTATACTAATCTTAACAATTAAGCTTTCATAATTATACATCGTCCATCACAACAAACATAGTATATTTATATTAAATTGCACACTTGTAAATAATATCTGCACACTTATTAATAACATATCTGTACATTCATTTAAACAATTATATGTTTTTCTCTATATTTCTATTTCTATATATAGTGCATTATTTATTTTTCTTTTTTTCTTATATTAGTGTTATTTCATCTTCTCTGTGTAATTCTATGTATGTCTACACTATCATGTATTTCTGCACTATGTTTGTACTTTCTTCTAAACTGGAAGCTCCTGTCGTCAAGTCAAATTCCTTGTGTGTGTAAACATACTTGGTAATAAAGCTCTTCTGATTCTGATTCTGATACCTTTTGTTCTTTAATATTTTGAATTGTTTTTAGCTTTATTTTTTGTTTTTCATTTAAATGTTAAGTTTTGAAATTAAAATGTGTATAAGTCGTATTTATAAAGTTTTAGCTTTTCGTTTTGGATCTCTGTTTTTAGTTTGTTTTAATACTACAATTGATTGCTTCTGTTGTCCTCATTTGTAAGTCGCTTTGGCTAAAAGTGTCTAATAAATGACTAAATAAATATAAGCAGCATTTTTTTCCTCTACAGATATAAAAACATTCATATGTCACAAATCTTAAATCTTACTTTTTTTAATAGACACAAAAACCTTAAATATTCAACATGTTGAATTTGACTTCAATTCAGAAAAACAAAGTACTCATGGCAACAGTTAAAACGGTTCAGTACTTAAGTTAATCATTAAGTCAGGTGTGCAGTCAGTCACCCTCACGGTCATTGCTCTGAAAGTCAAAATCAACCTTCATGCTCAAACAAGGTGCCTCTAACAAAATCAGCCAAAAAGATACTTTTCCACCTTTATTCCAGTAAGGTAAGGATGATATGCACTCACAATATACACACAATATCTGTGTACAGCAAAGAAACAACATGCTTGGAGCAAGAGACAGTTTTTGACATCGATCAAATAAATGTATTTTCTCTTAAGATATTTAAATATTATGGTCCTTAAAGTCTTTAATTTCAGCTCTAAAAACATATGTGCTGTATTTTTGAAAGATCATTCTATTGAAATGATTGTGCTAATGTCATTTGTCAAGCCAGTTTTGGAAATGTTAAAGGGACCCCCTTATGGCTGTACAGGCCCAGTGCAACAGCTCCTCTAGCTCTGACCCAGTCTGTTGTACGTAAGAGTCTACTTTTCTTTCAGTACTTGCAATCAAGTCTAACGTACTGCTTTCACTTTTGCTGGTATACGCGGGTAAAAGAATATATTCGGTTTTGTGTTGACAGATGAAGAAGGATCAGGTCCATTGGCAGTCATCATTATCCCAAGCTTGCTGGCTCTCAGCACCCTGATCATTGTGTCTCAGATCATATGGAGCTTTATTACTAAAAGATCATCAGCTCAGATTATCACAGGTTCATCTTTAAATGTAAATGGTATGTGAAAGAAAACTGATCTATCATGTTGTCAACAACAATTTGAATCCAAATATTAGATGCAGAAAGTTCTTTTTAGTTTTGGTGCTTGGTTTTTTGAGGGCAAATCATGAGAAATAGTATTTTGAATCATACTGTCTTTTAGAAGGGGACCCTGTACCTTTGGACACAGGCTTTGGGACCCTGCGGCCTGCACAGGATGCTCTGGGTCTATGGGAGATACCAGCTCAGTGCAGCCTGGAGGGAGTGGAGCTGCTTCAGATGGGACGTTATGGGCCAATCTTCATGGGTCAGCTAAAACAAGACAACACATCCACTGCTGTAGTGATTAAAACTCTTAAAGGTACAGAACACAAATCAATCATGAAAAGGTGTCTTCTAAGATTTTACCACAAATTGTAATTATATTAAAATAAAATACAAATAAAAAATGATATATCTTCATTTTTCAGACAGGTCAAATCAACCGGAGGCTACAGAATTTGTGGATTTTATTCATTTCCATGTAGCAGTGAGCAAACACAAAAATATAGTGGAGATGTTATATTGCCAGACACGCCGGACACCCATGTACCTGGTTTTGGAAGCAAGCATTCCAGGGAACCTCCTGCATTTTCTCTGGAGTCTCAGAGAGGTAAAAACACCTGAATACACTCTCAGAAAAAAAGGCACAAAACTGTCACAGGGGTGCTACCTTTTCAAAAGGTGCCAGTATGTATGGAATCCTGTTTCCACTACGAAATTAAAAAATAAAAAGGTAATTATGACTTTTTATTTCACAATTCTAACTTTTTTCTCAGAAGTGCATTTCATATCTTGCAATTCTGACTTTTTTCTCAGAATAGTGAGGGGGAAAAATGAATTGTAAGATAAAAAGTCACAATTAGCTTTTTTGTTCGTTTGTTTTTTATCCCTTGGCAGAAACAAGTTTCCATAAATATATACTTTAAAAGTAGTAATACGTACTAATATGTAGGTTTTATTAAATTCCTAAATAATTATT
The DNA here is from genome assembly GCA_018155175.1 of Sinocyclocheilus anophthalmus. Lineage (NCBI taxonomy): Eukaryota > Metazoa > Chordata > Actinopteri > Cypriniformes > Cyprinidae > Sinocyclocheilus > Sinocyclocheilus anophthalmus. Next base: position 335,316 of record JADLZN010004424.1, read on the forward strand.
AAATACATTTAGGGCTATTAAGGTACAAAGCTTTTGTACCTTATGGATCCACCCCAGTGACAGCTTTGTTCCTTTTTTCAGAGAGTGTTTGTTGACAGAAAATACATGGGTTACATCTCATAAATCATCTCATAGATTTTCTTCTGAATATAACTCTTACTGAACAGGACAGATGTGGTGCAAGTGATAACTTCCAGACGTTTTCAGAGAGGTCTGTTTATCTAGTAGCTAAACAGGTAGCAGCAGGTCTGGTGAGTCGTTTACCCCGTGTACTCATACTTAGTAAAACAAAAATCAACTGTAAGATGTATAAATTCTTCAAATGATTTTTTTTTAGGACTATTTATACTCCTACCACAGAACTATTCATGGGGATGTCGCAGCCCGGAATGTGTTGATCGGTTCAGGGCTCTCTGTCAAAGTCTCTGGATTGGATTTGGCTTTTAAGAGTCGACAATCAAAAACGGTGGACAACGAACAAGAAGCCAATGTGCCGGTAAAATGGCAGGCGCCTGAACGGATGATGAGGCTTCCCCTAACAGACAGGAGTGATGTGTGAGTCTATCAGAACATTAAAAAAATGTTTTATAAAAAATACTGCACTTTGACCAATGTGCTAAAGTTGTGCTGTCGTACTTCTTCAGATGGTCCTTTGGAATCCTGCTTTATGAGATGATAACCCTGGGTAGTATTAGTTAGAGGTCCTAATACACCAGTTGTTACTTGAAAAAAAAATTGTAATCAAAAAATACTATGAAGCAAACAAGTTAGCAATCTTATATTTACCTTCCTTCTCCTTTGAAAGGGTCTCCCCCCTATCCTGACCTGGATCCATCTGAAGTGCTGCCAAACAATTTAGCCAATTACCGAATGAAAAGACCAGAAAACTGTGGAGCCCCATTGTAAGCCTTCGTATTTGTCTGTTTTATTTTACACAACATAGTTGTTTTGCTCCTCTGTGAACAGCACATGTTCAAGAAAATCTAAAAATCCTGTTAAAACGACATAAACGGACGTTATCTGGCATGTCTTGCAGATATGACTTAATAAAGTACTGCTGCATGTGGAACTTCAAGGACCGGCCGGTCTATTCTGCCATTATTCAGCTTCTAGACTCGTACAGCTACCTCGCTGACACAAAACCACTTCACTCTGAACAGCATATGGACATCTGTGAATACAGGAGGAAAGCAGGACTGCCTCCATGAGCTCATTCAGAGAGCTGTCAATTGATTGTTTCTACAACTGATTCAGTTCCATTAAGATTGACATCATTTCCAGCTAGTTTGTAGAGAATAAAGTGTAGCCATGTCATGATGAGCACAATGTCACTAGAGGTCGCCCTGTTTCTCAGAACTGGAGACCCATTGCATAGTGGTCAACTGAAATTAATCTCAAGGCTTCCCAGCTAAAAAAAAAAAAGTGTTACTAATGTAAAATTAAAAATATATGAAACTTTCTAAATATTTCTTTTTTTGATTTAAGCGGTGGCTAATGCCATGTTATTTATTTATCTAGAATAAGGTGACCATATGGCCTCTTTTTCCCAGGCATGTGCTGGCAGGGATTTCCAAATTTCATAAAAAGTCTAGGTTTTTGGCTTTGTTTTCCTGCTGACACTCTCTACAGACATTATAGACCCAGACATTTTAGGAAATTTAGAAATCCCAGCCAGGACATGCACAGGAACTAGAGGACGTACGGTCACCCCATCTAGTGCTAAGTTATGACAGATTTATTGTTAACAATAGCGAGGGGTATATAAATAGAAACGATAGGCCTGCTCATGTTCAAGTATATGGTACTATGCCAAATTTTTACTCAAAGGTCAAAGTACCTAGTAAATAAACATGTGACAGATTTTCTCATTAAAATAACAAAGCAACCTATCTCATCACCTTTTTTGTCTGTTATGGGGCAGATCATCATCTTAACAGACTGGGTTTTAAACCTACAGTTACTGTTTTTGCTGTTACACAAAGTTGAAAATTCTGCAGTATTTTGATGGAAATGAAAACCATGGTACACTTTTGAAAAGGTGACGCCAGCCACATACTTTGGTGGTTGACCTCTAAAAAACACATACACATTTTTTCCTAACACCACTAAATTTTAATAAAAAGTAACCACAAGTGGTGCACAGAACACAAAATAATGCCTCAATACTGTTACGTTGCAGGGTATCAACTTCCCACTGAACCCGTGAACAGTACATAGCAAACTCAATGAAAGATCACACGCTAAACACAAGCAATTACTGAAAACTGTGAGTCAGGAAGCAGAACCCCTTAAAACAGAGGTTAAATGGTACAGAGTAACTCATTTATCAAAATTAAATCAACCGTCTTATTTTTCATATTGTTACAATGCATTTGTTTTGAAGGCCCACCTAATATTATATGGGACACAGTAATTTAAGTCACATATTAACCAGGCAATAGATAAATTACAGTATATGATGATAGCCCCTATCTTAATCATACTGTAGTGTTTTTACATGAAATTACACAGATCATATGCAGAAAAATTCCCTTATGGACATTTTCTTTTTTAATAATTAAACTGACATTTTGATTATGATTGAGAGCTGAGTTGTTTCGGATCTTTCGGTCTCTTAAACAACCAAAAAGCAGTAATTCTACAAGTATAAATTCCACAGCAAATTTGAAAATCTCAAGTTTGCTTCTTGCCTTTTCAGATTTGATTCATTTAGGCAGAACTGTGCAACAAACACCACACTTACTGTATCCGAGACCACCTAATATATCTCTGTCAACATGCCATTCAAACATGAAAATACGTGTGAAGCAGAGGTAAAGAGCATTTCTCATCCGTAGCGATGAAACAACAGCAGCAATCAAGATGGCCGTAAGCCTCCTTAGATCATGTTGATTTCATGAAGTTCACCTCAAAACAAAAATGATTTAAAAATAGTTTTCCAAGTTTCTAAATTGGTTTGTTTTCCCTTTGCAGGAAGGAAAAGGGGATTCTGTTACGTGTGAGCCTCATAGGCCTTTACCCCTTTACACTTTGCTGCTCCACAGGGTTGTTGGAAACAGTATGTAGGAAACTGACCATAACAAGTAATAAACGCATGCTGGAGGGAAGGAGGAGCAAAACACCATAGCAACTCCTAGAAAAAGAGAGGAAAAAGGTTAATGTAGTTATTCAGTAAATATTTCATTGTACATGCTAATTTCCCTAATTTTTACAACCAACACTCAATTTAATCTTTAAAAGCACCAATACTTCACACTATTAAAAATGTAATCTTTAGCAAATCTCAAAATGATTATACATTTTTCATACTGTACTTTATAGTGCTGTGCATAAATTCACATGTAGCATTCAAAAAGACAGATTTTTTAGTGTTACATTTATTAATTTATTTAGACAAAATAGTGTAGAACTTCAATATCTGCTATGTACTGGTTACTGGCTTTACCTCCGATGTAGACCACCTTCTTCCAAGCCTGAGACTCCAGTACTCTGTCATGTGGGTAGAAGTTCTGACTGACCATAAAGAGAATCATGGCCAGTGCTAGGATTCTCAGTACTGCCATATTTCCTCCAGTCAGCAGAGAAACACACACCAGGATGGCAGAGGAGTAGATGCATGGTAGGCCACGGTACATGAATGGGATTCCTGCAGAAAACAGCCCACTTCTAACTGACAGCCACTTATTAACAGCTGTGCTACTTTATATATATACTGTATATATATATATACAGTGGGTACGGAAAGTATTCAGACCCCCTTAAATTTTTCACTCTTTGTTATATTGCAGCCATATGCTAAAATCATTTAATATTAATTTTTTCCCCCTCATTAATGTACACACAGCACCCCATATTGACAGAAAAACACAGAATTGTTGACATTTTTGCAGATTTATTAAAAAAGAAAAACTGAAATATCACATGGTCCTAAGTATTCAGACCCTTAGCTCAGTATTTAGTAGAAGCAACCTTTTGATCTAATACAGCCATGAGTCTTTTTGGGAAGATGCAACAAGTTTTTCACACCTGGATCTTTTTGGGGATCCTCTGCCATTCCTCCTGCAGATCCTCTCCAGTTCTGTCAGGTGGATGTAAACGTTGGTGGACAGCCATTTTAGGTCTCTCCAAAGATGCTCAACTGGGTTTAAGTCAGGTCTCTGGCTGGGCCATTCAAGAACAGTAACAGAGTTGTTATGAAGCCACTCCTTCATTATTTTAGCTATCTGCTTAGGGTCATTGTCTTGTTGGAAAAGAACCTTCGGCCCAGTCTGAGGTCCTCAGCACTCTGGAGAAGGTTTTTTTTGTCCAGGATATCCTTTACTTGGCCGCATGCTTTTTCCCTCGATTGAAAACCAGTCGTCTCGTCCCTTCAGCTGAAAAAACACCCCCACAGCAGGGATGAGCCACCTCATGCTTCACTGTTGGGACTCTGTATTGGGACAGGTGAGGACCCATTCATCACCCCCAATGAGCACACGTGACTGGTTATTACCATAACCCACACATACCGCTTAGAATTATGGCCAAAAAGTTCTATCTTGGTCTCAGCAGACCAGAGAATCTTATTTCTCACCAACTTGGAGTCCTTCAGGTGTTTTTTAGCAAACTCCAATGCAGGCTTTCATGTGTCTTGCACTAAGGAGAAGCTTCCATCGGGCCACTCTGCCATAAAACCCAGACTGGTGAAGGGCTGCAGTGCAGTGTGGTATGTCCACCTAGCAACTACAACTTTCTCATCGCCGACTACCTCTCTGGAGCTCGAGGACAGAAAGCAGCTACAGTGATTTTGGGTTCTTCTTTACCTCTCTCACCAAGGCTCTTCTCCCCTGTTAGCTCAGTTTGGCCGGACGGCCAGCTATAGGAAGGGTTCTGGTCATCCCAAGCGTATTCCATTTAAGGATTATGGAGGCCACTGTGCACTGGCTACCATATGCGAACCCGACACACACCCAAAAGCACAGAGCAGCAGAAATTTTTTGTAACCTTGAGCCAGATCTGTGCCTTGCCACAATTTTGCCTCTGAGCTCTTCAGGCAGTTCCTTTAACCTCACGATTCTCATTTGCTCTGACATGCACCGTGAGCTGTAAGGTCTTATATAGACAAATGCGTGGCTTTCCTAATCAAGTCCAATCAAAATAATCAAACACAGCTGGACTCAAATAAATGTGTAGAACCATCTCAAGGATGATCAAAAGAAATGAACAGCACCTGAGTTAAATACATGAGTATCACAGCAAAGGGTCTGAATACTTAGAACCACGTGATATTTCAGTTTTTCTTTAATAAATCTCCAAAAATGTCAACAATTCTGTGTTTTTCCTGTCAATATGGGGTACTGTGTGTACATTAATGAGGAAAAAAAAAAATTAAATGATTTTAGCAAATGGCTGAAAAATAACAAAGAGTGAAAAATTTAAGAGGGTCTGAATACTTTCCATACCCACTATATATACAAACATACAACACACACACTACAAAGAGTATTTGCCTATTGTGTGTGTGTATGCATGCTATCTACAGGATTGTGTGTGTGTGTGTGTATGTGTGTGTTGTGGTGGTACTTGACAACAACACACACAGTTTGGTATAGTCCTTCACGCTAGAGAAGAAAGCAGCTCACCAGAGACGAAGTAATAACAGGGACGCACATACAACATGCACGGATGTATCCAAACAGACCAAGAACCGAGGTACCTTTCTTAAAATAGAGACGTTGCTTACTTGTCCCAATGTTGCCTGAAAAAATCAGACCAAATCATCCAAACTTTGCCCTGCAGTACAGAAACAAAAAAACCATTGTTGATTACTGTGACACTGTCTTAAAACAACAACATGTACTGATAAAAAGGACACCTAGGGACAAAAAAAACAAGCGAGAACTTTCGGGAAGCACAACTGCCCAAAGGGATGGCCATCTAGACACATGCTGGTCAAACTTAAAAAGGAAGTTATGGTTAACATGTTTCTCCTGTCTACTGACTCTTATTTTGAAGTATTGTTCCTGTGCTCTGTCTTCCTGTCTCCATAGTCACTCTCATTTGTTTCATGGTAATTCATTAGCCTAACCTGTTCCACAGTAGCCCCCTGTGTATTTATACCCCTGTGGTTCTGTTTCTAACATCCGTTCGGTATCTTAATACAATTATACCATAATACCATTAATACAATCTGTAAAGAGAAACATGAGAAATCTTCATGGCAGTCCAGAATAGCTTATTATTATAATCTACTAACAACATTCGTTTGGTCCCTTAATACAATTATAACAGTAATACAATCTTTAAAGAGAAACATGAGAAATCTTCATGCCAGTCCAAAATAGCTTATTATTATAATCTACTAACAACATTTAGGAGTTGCTTTATCGCTAGTGTGGTTGAAGTGTTTTCATCAGGTTGGGACATTTGAGTGCGTCCAAACAAATGGGCTGGAATTTCAATCCCATGGTCAACAATTTGAGCAATGTCAGATATGCTGGGGGTCCAATGCATCAGGATTAAACAGACAATCAGAACATGATCCCCATGAATTAGGCTGCTTCATCACAAACAAACTGTTCAATTGTCAAAAAAGGGAGGGAACTGGAAGCAAAACAACATCCATCAGTGAGATCATGCAGAACAACAGGCAACAGTATGCAGCTCAAGAGTACAAGTGACTTGGCATTGTGAGGGCACAGCGAAGCTATTTCAGGCAGCTGAGTGGACGTGACCACCTGCACACAAGCCACTTGTCTTCCACTACAGAGCTGGCAAGGTTGTGTGGTTTGGAAGAGAAAGCCTACTTGTTTTTTGTTTGTTTATTTTTACAAAAACTCAAAAGTAATGAGTGCATATTTAATTAACTTCATTTTATATATTGCACTAACAGAAAAAAAAATCTGCATTTATTTATAAATAATTTGTATTTAATTTAGCAGAAATGTACCATAGCAGTGGGATTAAAAAAATTGTAGGAATAAATTATCAATTTAATAATGAAAACTTCTAACTTTTTAAATGGACAGACTAACAGACATATTTAAAACCTAACAGTAACACTTTGCATTAAGGTTCCCTTTATAAACTGTTTATAAAGGTGTTCATAAATGACTAACTAATTTACAAATGCATTATAAACCATTGATAAGCGGTTATAAATGCATGGATAAAAAGGGTGATTTTAATGCAATTCCTGCCAAAAAGTGAGCCATTTTGACTCATGTGTTATAAATGCTTAATAAATATATTAACACCTATTTCACTCAAAACCAGATTCCTGATTTATTTCATGATGCAGCAAAAATAGACTATTATAGCGAGTCTGAAGGGTGTTATTTATATTTTTCTCATTTATATCTCATAACTTATGAACCTTAATGTAAAGTGAACAGCTTTGAACCATTTATTAATGAGTTATAAACGTTAATAACCTGTGAAAGTGAACCTTAATGTAAAGTGAACAGCTGTGAACCATTTATTAATGAGTTAAATGTCAATAACCGGTGAAAGTGAACCTTAATGTCAAGTGAACACCTGTGAACCATTTATTAATGAGTTAAATGTCAATAACCGGTGAACGTGAACCTTAATGTAAAGTGAACACCTGTGAACCATTTATTAATGAGTTATAAACGTTAATAACCTGTGAAAGTGAACCTGGATATAAAGTTAATGTAAAGTGGAAAGTGGAAAAAAATAATTTATTGATTATTATTGCACACACAGAAAAAGTTGGCATTTTTCAGGGGGAAATGTATTTTATTGTTGTTACACTTTATCAGTAAACAACTTGAAACTTGAAACAAAAATATTAACAGATTACGTCACATTGGAACATTACTGAGTAAAACTTCACACAAAGTGGCTTATACAAGTAAACTCACATTAAACAATTCAGAAAAAAAACAATCAAGTATTCCACCAAATTATAACTAAGCATCACATCTATATGACAAAAATATATTAAATAAATGCAAGCTCAATAAAGGCACCTAAATATTGATATTTTATCTAATTTAACAGTTTTGAAATAATCATTAAATCAATGACGAAAGCACCGTTACAGAACATTATCATATTAATAAGCAAACAGTAATCACTTTTTTTTTTTGATATCATGATAAAGCCCACTGTAACTTGAGTGTTTGACTATCCACACTTTCAGTACCTGCGCACGAGCGAACCATCTGCGGGAGCGCCGTCGCTGTTATTTATTTGTACAGTAACTACATTGAACTAACACAGCGATATCAACACTTGAAAAACACAGTCTGCAATGCCACCTCACAGTTAGCTTACCCGTAAAACCAGTAAGATTAAAATTTCACTTCAGAGCACGTTGGAACAGTCCTAACAGTATGACTTCTCTTGAAAAGTGCCTTTGTATCGAATGCTCACCAGCGCCAACTACAGGCTGTGGTACACGCAGGCAACTACAGACACAGGATTGGTGTGTGAGCCTTTTTTATTAGGCAAAAAGAAGACACAAAAAATTTGCACATCAGAATTGATCAAAAAATGGTATACACAACATTACAATTACATGAACGATACCAGGTTTCTACGTTGATTAATCTAATATTATTATAAGGAATATGTAAATATATAAGGTATGGTAACACATTATTTTAGGGTCTCTTAGTTGCTTATTAGTAGGGATGCACCGATACCAATGGCCCGATACTGGTCTCTGATACCACTCGTTAAAATGCACCCGATCCCAAACGCCGATACACACAGCACGTGATAAGCACATAGCAAAAACCCAAGAAACACCGAAGACAACAGAACAACAGAAAAGGAGGTAGGATGTCTACTACGGATAGTATATGTATGCAACTGAAATATAATGTTAAACATTCAGTATAATGCTATAAACAAAGTGCCGATGGTGCGCGAGCTTGTCGGGTGAATATATCTTTCTCACAGACATCAATGGAAAGTTTGTAGTTCAGTCAGATATTTCAAAAGCAAGTAAGTAAAACAATGCACAAATTACTTAACGGTAGAGAGAGAGAGAGAGAGAGAGAGGTGAGAGAGAGAGAGAGAGAGAGAGAGGATGAGCGCAATCGGTGGTGAGCTTTGATGATCACTCACTTAGCACACGCATCATTTAGATTAAAAATAAATCATAAAAATAAAACCATTCATAGGGGCATTCACTTTAAACATAATTTTTTTTCAACCTTAGGCATTACATGACTGCTGGAAAGTGAAGCTAGCAGCCTGTGTGAAATGCGCTAGGCTGTACTGTACTTGTCCCTCTCATTCTGCACCAGTACAAATACCTGCACGCGTTGCGCGTGTTTTGCTTGCTTGAGTGTTTCTGCATTATATGAGTGGCTTTGGAATATAAATCATAGCACGTTTCAGATGAAAAAACGCTACTTCTATTTCTGAAAATATCACAGTTAGGAGATTTATAACGAGTGGTTCCCTGCATTATTACAGCAAAGCGCGTGATTACAGTACTAAGCCGCTGCAATGGAGCAGCTTTAATGCTATTAAATTAAAGATGATGTAGCATAGAGCAAAAAAATTAACAGTGAAAATAACAAAAACTTGTAAAATAAATTTTAATGGGCATAATTAAGTGTGAAAATAACCGAAGGATATACAGTGAAACCAAAAATTATTCAGAGACCAGATATAATTTTTGATATTTTTTTACTAGTGGGTGCAGGACACTATAGTTCATTTATGTAAGTGAGGATAGCAAAATAAAGTAAATTGTGACAAATCATACCCAAAAATTCTTCATACAGTGGACTACCAGTAAAACTGATACAAATTTGGGTCCAAAAAGGATTGAGACCGAGTTGACGAAAAAAACGGGGGGGGAAAAAAGTTGAGGTTTGCATGAAGCTGGTTGACAGCATGCCCAGAAGACTACAGGCTGTCATTAAGGCTAAAAGTTGCTCGACAAAGTATTCATAGTTGTGTAAAACTCTGTCATACTAACAGCTATTACTAACCAATTATTTTGGTTGATTGTAATCTATTACATACCTTTCTATCAAAATGATCTAACATTATCAAGATGAATTTGTTCTGACACAGTGTAACTCTGAGTTCTTGTCATATTTATTACCATTTTCTAAACTATAACAAATAAACTGTGATAACGTGAGAAATGTTAAAGGCGTCTGAATACATTTAGGTTTGACTATCTATTTGATAAATAAAGTTAACCAACTAACATTATACATACCCTTTTTGTTTCTGTTCCCAATATTTAAAAAATGTACAAATGCAATAATAATATTGGTATCGGTACTCTGTATCGGCATGTACCAAAAATAAAAGTATCGTATCGGGTACTGGAAAAAAGTGGTATCGGCGCATCCCTATCTGAGTAGCATGCAATACTAGAAATATAGCCATTTTATTAATACTAATTAAGACATATAATGCCTTATTATACATGACCTTCTTCTATCCCTAATTATACCAATCCTAAACCTAACAACTCCTTACTAACTTTAATAGCAGCACAAATTAGGCATTATTGAGGGAAGAAAAAAAAAAAAACAAAAAAAAAAAAAAAAACCCGTAGTATAGTGACTAAGTGTTCCGATTCTAAAGTGTATTAATGTATTTTAATAGATTGTCCAGGTTTAGGTTTGGTGTTTGTCTTTCTGCCGGAGAGGCGTTATTTGAATATTATGGCAATCTGTTGTATTTTGATTCTGTATATCTGTTTGGGTTTGTTATTTTTCCTTGGCTCTTGTGTATTTATAGCCCGAGTTGTAAATTTGGTTGTCGGATTTGTTTTTATGTGGAGTGTTTGTTTTTAACTATGTGTCTCTGAGTTCAAATAATCTGCCTAATAAAATAGTAGTACTGCTGACATCTGAATTCTACTTCTCACAGCCTTACTATAATCTGTGGGACAAATATATATGATAGCAATATATTTTTTAATGTAGTTGCTACTTTTTTTTTTCTACTTCTAATGAAAAAAACGAAGTAAATTGCAATAATACATATTTATTATTAATCTTTCAAGGATCAAATCACAAAAGCCGGGTCTGTAGTGCCTGCGTGTACAAGCCTGTAGTTGGCGCTGGTGGAGCATTCGTACAAAGGCACTTTTCCAGAGAAGTACTACTGTTAGGACTGTTCCAACGTGCCGAAGTGAAATTTTAAGCTTATGGTGGAGGGTAATCTAACTGTGAGGTGACATTGCAGACTTTGTTTTTCAAGTGTTGATATCGCTGTGTTAGTTCAATGTAGTTACTGTACAAATAAATAACAGCGACGGCGCTCCCGCAGATGGTTCGCTCGTGCGCAGGTACTGAAAGTGTGGATAGTCAAACACTCAAGTTACAGTGGGATTTATCGTGATATCAAAAATCATTACTGATTGCTTATTAATATGATGATGTTCTGTAACGGTGCTTTCGGTCATTGATTTAATGATTATTTCAAAACTGTAAAGTTAGATAAAATATCAATATTTAGGTGCCTTTATTGAGCTTGCATTTATATAATATTTTTGTCATATAGATGTGATGCTTAGTTATAATTTGGTGGAATACTTGATTTTTTTCCTGAATTGTTTAATGTAAGTTTACTTGTATAAGATACTTTTCGTGTGCAGGTATGCTCAGGAATGTTGTCAAGTTGTTGTGTTTACTGATATAGTGCATCAACAATAAAGTACATTTCACCAGGGGAAAAAAACCCTTCAGTGTGTGCATTAATAATAAATAAATGATTAGTGTGTTCACTTTACATTAAGGTTCACTTTCACAGGTTATTAACATTTGTAACTCATTAATAAATGATTCACAGGTGTTCACTTTATACTAAGGGTCATTTTGACAGGTTTCTAACTGTTATAGCTCATTAATAAATGGTTCACAGGTGATCACTTTACATTAAGGTTCACTTTTAGACGTTATTAACATTTATAACTCATTAATAAATGGTTCACAGGTGTTCACTTTACATTAAGGTTCACTTTAACAGGTTACTAACGTTATAACTCATTAATAAATGGTTCACAAATGTTCACGTTACATTAAGGTGCACTTTCACAAGTTATTAACGTTTATAACTCATTAATAAATGGTTCACAGGTGTTCATTTTACAGGTTATTAACGTTTATAATTAATTCATAAATTATTTACATTAAGTTTCACAGGTAACTACTATTGGAATTAAAAAATATATATTATTGATATTTCATCAAGCCATGGTTGTGCTTTTATGATTTTTTTCTGCCCCAAAATAAAGTTTGATAATTTCATCTTGATAAACAAAATATATCAGTTTCTAATCACTGCTGTGGATAGGCATCATTAACTTTTGCAACGTATCATGGGTAAGGTACAGAGTAGATTCTGATAAGAAACATTGTAAGAAAAGTGACACGAGTCATGAGATATAAATGAGAAAACCACAAATACAACACCCTTCAGTCTCACTATAAATGTACATTTTTGCTGCATCAAGAAATAAATCAGGAATCCGGTTTTGAATGAAATAAGTATTAATAAATATATTTATTAAGTATTTATAACATGTGAGTTAAAAATGGCTCACTATTTGTCAGGTACTGCATTAAAATCAACCGTTTTATTCATGCATTTATTACTGCTTATCAATGATTTATAATGCATTTGTAAATGAGTTATTAGTCATTTATGAGCACCTTTATAAACACTTTATAAAGGGAACCTTAATGTAAAGGGTTACCCTATAAACAGAAGCGCTGCATTGTTGTCACGTTGACTTTGTTTCTGTACCTGCTTTGTGACTTGTTACACTTGGTTTTGCATGTTTATTTACATTGTTTGAGTAGTGATTGAATTTGATGTAAACTGTGTTGCTGTAGTCTGCTTTTGTAGGGACTGTGGTCCTGGAGAAAACACACTGTATGGTGTATAATGGCTCTAAAACTAAATAAAAAACAATGGTAAATAAAAACAACATTAAAATTCTCATTTCAATGGCGTTCCGCAACAATTTGCCCAAACTGGTTTTGTTTTTTTACATGTTACATTTGGGATTATTAATCCAATAGTTTATGAATTCCCAATAATAAAAGCAGGGAATGTCAAAACTAAATTCAGGACGCCCTGCAGAGTTAGATTCAACCCTAATTAAACACACACCTGATCCAACTAATCAAGTCATTCAAGCTTATTTGAAAACGACATGGTATGTGTGTTGAAGCAGGGTTGGAACAAAACTCTGCAGGGCTCCGGCCCTCCAGGAATTGAATTGAACTGATCATTTATTCCTTCCCTTCATTTTATTTTTAAGTGGTACTCTGTAAGGGACTGTAGATGAAAGCATCTGAAGATATCTAAAGCAACAAGACTCACCCCTGGCCTCACTCCCTTGTATTTAAGGACACTCAACACTACTCACCCAGTGCAGAACACGCATTTAGTTGCCTAGCAACCGCTCCATCTGCCAAATCCAGCAGATAACCGATCAGAACCAGCCAGCACGCGGCATGATGATGGCTGTGAATAACAACGGTGGCAGGGACATAAAGAAAGTACAAAACAATGAGAAAGTTAAACAAAACAAACTTCACTTTGAAATTCCTTCTTTCTACTGTAACACAACATTTACTTTAGGAATTTTTATTGTTGTATTTTTGTATGCATTTGGTTTTCTCTGTGCAGTACAAATCAAAAGCATGAATGCATACCCATTGAGACTGCAGAGGATTGAGGCCATGCCCATGAGCATGTTGGCAACAGAAAGAGCGTTGGCAGCATTTTTACGGGCAAACTCCTTTAGATGCACCCAGTTAGCTTGTTCGTTTAGGAGCAGTTTGTTAGCGTCCTGGAAAAAGGCTACCAAAAAGAAACATGAGCATGAATTTGTCAGTTCGTGGTTTGGAGAGTTCTCAGTTACGTAAAAATATATTAAAGGAGTGTTTAATTGACTGGATTCCACCAAAGTAAACTAGTTAAACTTTAAAATATCTGTTAATTAACTCTAAAGTACAAATTCCTCCGTAATCTAAACATGTGATGTTTGTAATTATTCACTGAATTTCTCTAAAACTTAATAACATGGTCATTTTAACATATTAAATAAATGACCACCAATGATTCTCTCACTTATTGCAGAAAGTGTTAAAGCCATGTTTGTCAGGGGAAAAAAAACCCTTTTATATTATAATCTATGATTCTCTTTAACATGCATGACTATAGCGATGCCTTTGCACAAAAAAAAATACATTGTTAATAATAAAACTATACAGTTGCAATGTGAAATAATACATGTAAAAATATGTCAAGACAGGCGGGGATATTCTTTATAGACGCTATGCCCTCACCATAAAAAAAATTATCCTAAAAGTTAACTGCTCCATGAAGATGTTAAATAAACAAACAAAAAAAGTGTACAAAGTGTAATTTTGGAGAAAAAAGTAAAAATTTTAAATCATTGTAGAAATTAAAAACAGTTTTAAAAATGTTTTTAATTTCTACAATGATTTTAAATTTTTACTTTTTTCTCCAAAATAAAAATGGCATTCAAAGGGTAATTAAATATGCACAAAAGACATGCTGAGGTAAAAAAAAAAAAAACATTCACTTACCAATAGAATGCAACTCTTGCTCACTTATTAGATATGATCAAACAATGTGATTACAAATGTCTGCTCATCCCTCTGTACACCAAAACCACAAGGCACTATTACCACATCAAATGACACATTTTTGTGAGAGAACATTACTGAAGTTATGACTCATTTACAATTCAAACATCACATTGATCTAAAGTCATCAGCCCTCTAATCTGACAAACTAAAGCTGTAGAAAAAGGTTATGTTCACACTGCAGACATTTGTTGTTCAAGTCCAATATTTAAGAAATACTGTCTAAGCAACAGATTTCATTCAATCAGTCATTTTCCCAACCAGATGCAGCAAACTAGATGTAGGGAGAGAGCTGGAAATGAGCTTTTTGCTTATGTACATCATGGCATTTGGGCTATAAAAAAAAAACACACATTTGGGCTGCCAGTGTGAACAATGCCTAAAAGACACCTAGAAACCCCTAGTGATGGTTAAAGCATCAATACCTTACCCTAAGAGAATTTGGTGCTGCTTTGACAAACATTTGATTGAGGGGTTATTAAAAATGGCTGACATCACCATTTTTAAAATGAGATGTCTGTCTTTGTACAAAAAGTTATGCTTACTCACACCCAGGACAACTGGCAATCATGCAGTGCACTGCAGATTCATATCTTGAAGCAGCATTCTCATAAATCATTCACTAATCAACCATTTAAATTGCCAGTTTTTACTGAATCCAAGCACTGTTACAGCGATTTCACCTAGAAGAGCTACTGAAAATGATATATAATAAAGATGATAGCAAAATGTGTACATTCAGATTCACATTGAGCTACAAAATGAAAATAATATTAACAGTAAATATTCTAAAAACAGGTAAAATAAGCAAGAAAGACTTGTTAAAATTCGAGTGCTTTTCTTTATGTGTGGCCAAGACTGTTTTGCCACTGGAACACTGCAGTGATTTTCAATGGATTTGATACCCAAAGAGGTCATGTGTGCGAGCACCTCTTCCCAGGGGCCATATACATTCTTAATGAACATCTAAGTGGTTGAATTGTGTTTGCTAGCGAAATTCCACTAATAGGGTCACATTTATCATTATGCAGTAGGTCTTTGAATATCGTTATTTGGGATGTTGTAGGAATCAACTCCCCATTAGCAGATATACGGACATAAAAGTCTGAGCACACTGACCTAAAGACAAACATTTATAATACAACATCCAAAGGCACAGACTAATACGGAGTTGGTCCCCCCTTCTGAGATATATAAGACTTCCCTCTTCTGGGAAGGCTTCCATAAGCTGTGGAGTGTTTCTGTGGGAATTTCTGGCATTCACTCCCAGTAGAGCACTTTGTAGAGGTCAGAACAATGATGTTGGAGCAAAGACGTAGCTCACAATTCCATTCAGACATCCTAAAGTTGTTCCATGAGGTGAGGGTCAGGGCTCTGTGCAGGCCAGTCCAGTTTTCTGCACCAACTCATTCTAAATCATCTCTTTAGGACTTTTGCTTTGGCCTGGTGTACACCGTAACTGCCCTCTGAATATGCAAAAAGGTCACAAATGTCTTGTTGCTGATAGCATTAAAACTTCCCTTAGTGGAAGGTAAGCGGCCTAGCGTCCAATGGCAAATATCAGACCAATGACTATATTCCTCCCCTCCCAGAACTTTACGTGGCCACAAATGCAGTCGGACAGGTACTATTATTCTGGCATCCTCAATACACCGGCACTCACACCTAGGCTGCCAAAAAAGAGAGCTATGATTCACTCCCTTTCAAAGGAACTACGTTCCTTGCCCACCGAGCTCCAGCGCTGCATGATTTACACTACTCCCTTGTGATCGCTTGGCATTGTATCCACGGGGATGTGAGGCTGGCATGCGGTTGCTCGTTACTGGAATCTACATTGTCCATTATGAAGTTCCACTGCACTAGTTTTCATGCGTGATATTAATGCCAAGAAGTTTGATCTCTAGCTAATGGATTAATTCAGCGAGTGTTGGTGACTTTTTTTGCTCAGACTTATCGCGCCTCATCACTCATACACTGTTCTGTGCTTTATGTGGTGTATCTGCTTCTCGGTGGAGTTGTTGCCTGTCCTAAATGCTTACACTTTTCACTAACACATTACAGCGTGATTGTGGGATTATCTACGACAGGGATCAAATGTACGGAAATGGACTTGTTTCACAAAGTTGGCATCCCTATAACTATATCACACTGACATAAGTGAGTCTTCAGAACGACCATTTTTTCCACAAAGGTTTCGAAATGCAGACTGCATGGGAAGGTGCGTGATTTTAGTCCCTTTCGGCACGAGGCGAATGAAACACCGAATCAGTAATTACAGGGTGATCCCAATACTTTGTACTATAGGTATTATGACAAAAAAAACACTAAAATGTCTAGCTGACAATCATGTATTTTTTCTTGGGAGGTGCTCTTTCTAGGTGAGGAGAAGCATGCAAGAACACATGCCCGTTTCATTAAGTGTAAACTTTGAGTTCAGTAATAACAAAAAGCCTACCATTCGACAAAGACATCAAATAAGGTTAAAGTGAAGCAGCGTAATTTGTGTCATTAGTGATCGAATCACCCCCGTTGACCCACGGTCAGCACAACAGATCAGACTCTGCACCAAACCCACAATCCTTCAGTTGTGCCACATGCTTCGCTAGCCAGGCGCTCAAACCACAGAGCGAGTTTTGAAGGGCCATAAAACCGAGTGTTAAATTTAGGGGGTATCAACCAGGCATACTTGGACTTATCGCTGTCTCGCCATATTCAATGTGGGTCTTACATAAAAAGACAGTACACACTCCACCCTTTAAGTGAAGGGTCATGCTATTGTGTTTTTAACCGGAACTATGTGATCCAAAGCCAGTTGATTTAAGCGAACTATTTCATCTGAAAGAAAACATCATGCACGACACATGTTCAGGCCAACATACACTACCTTTCACCATATGAAGCTGAACGTCTCACCCGTTGACTTGAGGCAATCTAGACCTCCTTTCAAATGTTTGCCAGTTAAAGTGTAAGTACTAGTAACAGCTATTGTCTGACTTTGTTGAGAATAACAATCTAAATTAAAAAGTGCTTAAAGCAAGCAGTATAGTAGTGATGATATTGGTAGTGAAAGCACAATACCATTGAAATGTCTGGGTCTTTAGGAGATATTTTTTTTTAAGCAATTAATACTTTTATGCAGCCGGGATGCATTCATTTGATCAAGTGACAGTAAAGATATTTGAATTCAAAAAATATCAGCTCTATTTGTGAACTCTTTTTCCTGAAGAGACTACTAAAAAATTATATGCTTCCAACTGTTCAAACATAAGAACTATCTCATGAGCACCATTAGATGATTCTGATCTAAGGAGCATGTGCCATGAAGACGAGCACTGACTGTTGAAATCAGCTTTGCCATCAAGGAACTAAGTTCATTTATAAATATACAAAAAACAGACACAAGTTTCTATCACAATTTTCGTTTTTATGGATTTTGATCAAATAACTGCACCTTGGTGAGCTTAAGGAGACTTCCCGGCCCCAAAAATTTTCAAAAACAGTAGTGGAAATTGACTCTTATAGCTCAACCCACTGGTGTCTTCATTTGTAACCACGACATGAGATTTAATGCAAAAAGGACTTTACCTCCTCCAGTCAGGTACGCCTATATGGTGAAAAAATAAGATCCAGTTTCAAAAAAGTAAAATCGCCCTTGCACAAATGAGCAAACACCAGTCTTGATATCAGAACTAATAGATAATGTGGCGATTGTTAGTGGTGTGCCAGTAAACTATGAAAGTTAATGCGCATCTTATTATGGTATTATCTATATTAGTTATATTATGCACTGTCAAAATTTCTTTAACAAGCCAGTATCAATATTATGGAGCTTCCTGTTTACCAGGGATCCCTTTAAGCCAAGTTTACACTCCAGATTTTAAGCCCGATTGGCCAAGTCAAACCAGCGCCGACAGGTCAGAGAAGTGTATCGTGGGAATCTCAACGACGAACTACTCAAGATGATCCAGAGGCTCGTTGACGCCGACCCGGCAGCACTGCTCAAAAATAAAATATGCTTATATCTGGAACTGTTCGGCCAATCGAATCACATGGTGTCAGGTGTCATGAGTAAAACTACAGCACTGAGGGGAGCAAGGCCTGGGTCCGACGGTCACGTCGATGTGGAGACAACTAACCATTGGTGTGGTAGCTGAGACTCAACTGACCCAATGCTTCGCAAAAGGATTTTCAATGTTTAGAAGTGCTGAAACAACCACAACTGGTTGACGCCTATGCTGGGTTCAAAACTGTATACAGCAACAAAAACTCCAGGACCAAAACTGGATAGTAAAAACAGCTTTACAAACCCAATAAAAACGTTTTTTGAACTATAATAAATAATAAAATACTATAAAAGGAAGTGCTTGTATAAGAGGCCTAGCGTCTTTAACATAATATCTTATAATTTGCAAAGGGCTTGTTTTGTTGTTTTCGGAGAGGCTTGGTCAGAACAGGCCAGTACGAGGGAAACTATTAATTACGCCATCCTTTTAACTACACAAATGTCATTAAATATCTTGTTTACGCAAATCTGCTCAATTGATCCGAGATCGTATAACAGAGACGATGATTGCAGTGGTTCGCGCTGCGGGGCGATGCTCAGGAACTCACGATATCACAGGATCGCCCCACCTAAGGCGAAAATAGAATTACGAAAACATTTCTGATAACAGGACGAGTAACGATCGCCTCGTTTCCTGCCTTGATACGCGCTCCGAACCTCTGTTTCGAAACAATTGATTCGCAAAAGTTTCGAAGCTTCATGAAGCAGTGTTTCAANTATTATCTGCCACTGTCAAATTTTTTAACAATCACAGTATCAATTTATGGAGCTTCCTGTTTACAGACCCTTAAGCCAAGTTTACACTACAGGATTTTAAGCCCGATAAGATTTGCAGGTAGAGGGTCAACCACTCGGGCGCAGGTGATGATCCCCCCCTGGATGCATGTGATCGTGGGAACAATTTCTAAACGACAGAAACAAACTACGCAAATGATTGCAGCATTCTACAGGGCTCGTTGACACGCCCCCGGACGGCCGATGCCAAAACACTATTATACTGGACTGTCGGCAACTGCGAATTACTATGGCACGGCTCTCACATGCGTTGTGTCAGTGTCGTCATCCGCTCATGCCGAATCTCACAGCCACCACAATAGACTCCCCCATGCGCGAGCAAGGAATGCATGGGTGTTGAGGTGGTTAAGGTGTCTAGGTCAAAGTGATGGGGAGAAAAGAAGAAGAATGACAACTAACCATTTGAAGCTTCTTCGAATCCAAATGAACACAATTGCCTTCGCCAAAAATGATTTCACTGTTAGGAAGGGCTTGAAACACAACAAGATCCGGTACGCCTCCTGCTGTGGGTCAAACGGTATAACAATTGCAAAAAAAACTCAGACCAAAACATGATAACAACAGCTTTTACAACCAATAAAAAAACGCTTTTTGAAACTACGATAATAAATAATAAAATTACTCTTAAAAAATTAAAAAATGAGAGTTGTCTGTATAAATAGGCCATTGAGTCTTTAAAATATAATTATTAATTTGCAAGGGGCTGGTTTTGTTTGCTTTATGCGCCCGAGCTTGTTAACAGTCCAGTAAGAGACTAGTATTAACTACGACTCATCCTTTTAACCCTACACAAAGTCTCATTTTAAAACTGCCCTTACAATTTGATCAAACTGATCCGAGATTGTATAAAAATAGACGCTGATGCAGTGGTTCGCCGCTGCGGGGCGATCTCAGTGAACTCACCTGATTCACAGAGATCGCCCCCCTAAGGCGAACAATGGAAATTTTGAAATGTTTCTAAACAGTTATGACGTAAAGAAGCCTCGTTTACTGCATTTGATGACTACTGTGCTCCGAACCATGTTCGAACAGTTCGATTGCAAAGGTTTCGATTGCGAAGCGTCAGAAGCCAGTGTTTCAAATGTTCAAAAGCGGCATCATTAGGTTTAGGTCAGCGGAAGGGAAAACAAGCAGCCGCAACGCAACATCTTTTAAGGAAATAACACTTTCATGCCCCTCAGCAACAGGTTTGAGAAAAGTTTGGCACTCTACGAACAATGGCTTTGAGAAAAGTTTGGATCCAGAAAATGGACGCGAATTTTTTCAGAACAAATCTCACGCAAACAGTTGCAGACTAATCCGTTCCCCCCGACGTCATTTTCAAAAAATAAACGCCGGTCATTCCCCGTTCAACGTAGCACGTGTGGTTTAATGACAAAAAACGGGTTGGGGAATGGATCGAGTCGTATTGGGTTGTGACGGGTCTGACAGAGTGTTGTCCGCTGTGTGGTGTGATGTGACCCCTGGTGGGATCATTTTTAGTTGCTAATGTAGCCGTAGTGTGCCCCCAACACCACAATCGACTTCAGGAAAGACAGAGTCATGTAGTCCTGAACAGCACAGTATCCTGCTCAACCGTTAAACCTTTGTACTTGTAGCGTAGTCCGTGGAATTGGCTTCCGTAGATAACAATAGATTCAGTATGTAACACCTCAAACTACATCATTACCTAGCGAATAGGAGAGATAAATAGGTCTGCCCTTGCGAATACTGGGCCACTGGGCCCAATAAAATGATAACGATAATTTATCGCCCCCCGAAGAATTTTCCTAGATCTTTTTTTTTTTAAACACCCGCCATAAACAAGAGCTCCTCGAGTACTTAATGTTTGATTATAAGGTTTACCTGCCGCAAATTCCAAGCGGAAGGAACGGTCGCCGCTAGCATTTGAGCCGCGCAACACAACACATGGAGCATTTATCGGCTCGGCTCAAAGTTTTTCAAATGGCAGCGCTAACATGAGCCACAGAGGTACGATGCCGTTCTCGATCTGATAAGCCTTGGTCACCCCGCTGAGCTCTAACAGCGCTGTGAGACCTAGTGTGAAGTGTTTGTGAAGTGTTTGAATTCAGCGAAGGAAGAAAGTCAAAGGGAAAACAACCCTACTGGTATTTATTAGTTGATTTAGTTTAAAGCCAGATGAAACAGCGCTAACAAACAAGCTTTTCAATCTACAAATCGCCATAATTGAAAATGGCTTTCTTTTTACTGTAGTTAACTGCACCATGGTATCCCATTGTATTTGGCAGAAATGTGGGGTATTCACTCTACGCAGATCATTGTGATATATAGTTAAGTGTTAGACATTGAATTTATTAAATGTATTTATGTATTTAAAAGTAGTAATGAATAAATACTTTTTTTGCTAGCAGTGTTTGTTTGCTATAAGCTATCGTGTTTGTATAGTTGTGCATTCCTATACTTAAATGTATTTAGACATAAATATAAATGGTCTTATTCACAAAAATACATAGAGACCATATGGTACATAGTTCATAGTTACATTTACCATGGTGTTGGGTGCTGTTGTATGTGTGGTTTTTTACTGCGGGATGCTCTAAATGTTGCGACTATGGAAGACCTGTGGGGTTACTTTTAATAAAATCATCGTCAGAATTAGGGCGTGTGCAGCGGAGTCATGAGGCAGCGGAGCCCTCAGGCAGTTATTTGTATCATGTAACCCTGTATCCTTTAACAATCCACAAAATTATTCATACTCTGTATCTGGATTCGGAAAAACCGGTAGCTGGTTTCAATTTCTTAAAACCGGTTGCTTCCCAGTGGGGCCGGGGCCCCCCCCCCCCCCTGACATTGGACGGTCGTACAGTTACTTGAGGAAGATTAGTCTAGTGGGTTTTTTTCCAGCCCTATATTTGTTTTTGCATACGTTATCTTACTGACAATATGCCCTAGTTTAACTAAAATTTTCTTAAAATATATATATTTTAAATGATTATAACATTTATTTTAATATCTTCTAACAGTCGGAGCTGATACCCTTTACGGCGTCACGTTGTTCGAGAGTCTTTCCCTCCGTGCACGTTGTACTTCGGCAACGCTGATTCCGGATTTGTTCAAATCACAGTTTGAACCTCCCCCCCCCCCCCACCCAGTTTGGAGGGCACACTCTTTCAGGTCCAATAAATATAAATATGTAAATCTTAATATCTTACAAATTTTACAAACAGTAAGGTTCCTACACAGTTTTTGTAAATGGAAACTTGCTTCACGTATAAATGCTCAGGAAATTGCATGGGAACAACCTTAAGGCAACTGCAACACTGCTATTTTTTATTTGCACTTTTTCATCTCATAGAAGCTCCCTTACACACCCACATTACTCATACACTCGTTATTGCTAGCGGACGCCGGAAGTCCCACACCCAAACAATTTTAAGAGGGGAAGTAGGGGTGCTTGACGGGTGCTGCAGCACCCCCTGTTTTCACATGATTGCAAATGCAACGCCATGTTTGTTCATTTACATTTTTCAGTTTTAGCATTTAATAATTTATTTTTAATGATCTCTGAAATGTAAATTGTACGTGGGCTATAATAAACCCACGTTTATCTTTATAAACATGATTAATTATACTTGTGATGTTTTCTATATGGGATATTAGCCTAATCCTCATGAACACGTGACGCTAGACCCCCCAACATGGACACACACCCACAAAGCACCAACAACCGAAAGATTTCGCTCGCCCCGCTGGTTATGAGTAGTAATTTAGAGCGTTATGTAGAATTATCCCCCCATAATTTCCTTTGGCTCACCCGGTTCCCTGCGCAAAGAGTACGGCAAGTTCACTGAAAGGAAAAAAAAAAAAAAACGAAAAAAAAGAAGAGAACAGAATTAGGTAAAAGCGAAAAAATTTGTGTTTCGTACCCCCCTATTTGCCCTAGTGCAGTGTTCTAAAATAGAAAAGTAATTTAATAATTTCTAAAAATAAATAAATGGGATACTTTTGTTAAAGCAGAGAGATTCCTATTATGACACAACGTTTTGTGGATCATATTTTTTGAACAAGAATGACTGACTGAATTAATTCAAGGCGCATTTTCATTACGCAGAACTCTTTAAGAGTTTTTTTTAACTTCACTAAACAAATGTATGTGTGCCACGCAAACCAGCAAAAGATAAATAAGAAAACGTGTAGGCCTAGTAGAAAATGTATATGTATCTAAGTTGATTATTAGCCTAAGCCTACTCTTGACAGAGAGCTGATTTGGTTTTTGAGAGATAGCAACGCAGCTGTGCTTATTCCATTTATTCGTGTATCATATCGTACCAAGGTTTAAATCATTGACATTTAAATATACACAAATAGTAGAATGTATATGATGTAGTATTTTAGTTGATATTACCATAGATACTGTATGTATAGGTAGATTCCTCATTAGCGACTGTTATGGGCCGCTATACGTAAGCTGTCCACCAATCCCCCCCCTTGGAATTGTCAAAGGAGTCAGTGAATACGTGAGGAAGTTGTGGTGCATCTGCTCTAAAACGGTAGTTATACGCATACCCTATGACCATACATATATATCTTCAGCTAGATCTTCGAATGCTTTGCCCTAAAACTAACACAATACCACAAGAGGAAGCTGTTAGCAAACAAGGCATTTAAAAGGTAGGCCTACTTTAGTTTGAAAACTGTCATATTGAGTTAACTCACCATTTTTTTAATAAAAAAACACATACCAACACAATTTTACCTGTGAAAGTTTATCCAGTTTCTTCAGGAATTTAAATTTAGGCTGCACAATGTTGTTGCATCTTCTTGAAACTCATTGATTTTTATTGTGAGTGATGACATATAGACCGTTCCAAGATGGCGGACGCGTCCATGTGCTTGGAGCAGTCAAATAAGGAATCTACCTATACATATCTATGGATATTACTTTTGCCAAGCTCTGATTTCTGAGAGATGCACGGAGATGCAACAGCAATGCAGTTGTTTGATTTGCGCCCATTTCATTCATAAAGTTTACATTCTTTCACTTCACACACTCATTATTGCATAGTAACTTTAGAGGTTTATGTATAATATCGCACTGATCCCCTGGCTCACCTGTTATCCAGCAAACACAAGGGGTGACTGTTCCAGCCTCAGGCGAATATTATTCAGCAGAATTATTCGTTATCCTTTATTCATTTTGAAGCCATTATCCGTGCCTTTCCAAATAAGGTATTCGGATATTCGGGCCACCCTATTCAGAATAATACATTGATCCCAACTCAAGCTACTAACTACTTACGTCAAATCAACTACTGTCAAATGGCATCTCCTAAGAGACACAAAATCCAAAATTAAAATATTAGTTTTGCAGACTTGACTTGATATTTTTATTAGTTTGTTGTTGTCTTTTAGTGATATGCATAGTTCTTATCACAGTAGTCAGGTCACATGTAACTAACAGCATTTGTGTAATGTAGTTTTATTTGTAAACCATCTTTGGGAGTGTTATATTCCTTTAGATGAACATGTAAGTTTATATAGAGTAGGAACGATTTATTATTGTCTCAGTGAGTGAGTAAGATATTATATTCGGTAAGAAAAACTTCTCTGCAAAAGTGTAAAAGATTTGTATAAGAATCACAATAGCGTTGTGAAGGGTGGTATGTGTATGCACTTTCGACCACACAAGAGTTTAAAACACCACATTAACGCGCTGGTTCTACACTTTCCCTAGGAGCAGAATTTGCTCGCTTAAACTAAAAGAAAATACAGATTTGATAAGTTGCTGGTTGATACCCACCACCTTGCGACTTATATGAAACCTTTTCGTGATGGATTTCGTGTTGTTTGTTTTTGGGCTCGTGTCGGTGGTGTGGGGTGGCTCATGTTTTTTAGTGTATACCGCCAGCCCTACAGCATAAGAACTATTCAAACTTAGGTCACATAGGGGGGTGATGAAAGGGAAGGACTTCCTTTGTTGTGGGAGTGTAATCTTAACAACTAACAGGAACATCAAAGAGCATTGCAACTAGGCTATATTTCGCCTAAAGACCCCAAGTAGCCATTAACGCAGGTCTTTGTGCATGTCTAGTTCCTCTGCTCCATGTGACAGAAGCCAGGGTTGACAGGATTAACATTTATCTGTTTCTCCAACACTGTATAATACTGTATATATAGAAAGGCATAACTTAAGTTGTGTAACTGAACCTCAGTGTAACCTGGTAACAGTTAAAACCAAGAACTTATCTGGCAGCTAGTCTAAGAAACTATGGGACAAACACCACCATAGTCATAAAAACTAGGGCCCATATGTTCCAGTTAACAGATATACAAGCCAATTGCTACGAAACAACTATTCGATTATCTATAAAAACTGCTTTGTCATAAGTTTGCATGTAAATGTATTTCATCAACCTCTTAGCTACTTACGGGTTCTATTTAGGTGATGGCAGAACCAAAAAATGAGGCTTTCTTTTAAACCTTAATTAATCGCTCAGAGCCACTAAATAACACTGAGTTAAAAGTTGCAAAAACTACGAGACTCTAAAAAAAGCGTAGGTTTGACTCCAGACAAGAGGAACTCCCACACTTGTTTGTTTTCCTACAGCTTCACATAGAAGTTTCAATCTTGTGCAAACCCATCCAAAACCTTACCAAAGAGTTTTGAAGGTGGAAGAAACACGTTAATGGGCAATCAGGAAACAATCCTAAACCGATAACAGCCAGTTTCTGTATGGTGGGAAAGCAAAAATGGATGTGCCAAGGCTTTGCAATAGTCTATTTAAGTTGCGTACCAGAAGGTGGGAGGCAGGGGGGGTCATGATGGTGCAACAAGAGTCTCACGTCAACCAGGCACTGAAAACTAAATCAAATAGAGAAAGTCAGCTTTTTACAAATGAAGTAAGAACAACATAATATAACCGACAGCACATAACAGGGGTGTAATGTAGGTTGTAATCTGTGCTTTCAAGACTGCCTCTCACACCACAGTAATAAGTAATAACATGGTGCTTTTTGTTTAGTGCACAAAGGTGTACGGCCCTAGTCTTAAAGAACACACTTACAACTTAAGGCCCAAAACACTACAACCATGTGTTTTGCATTTTGCAAGGGACTGGAGCGTTTTGCTGATTCTTCTTTCAGATAGTCTAAAGAAAACATCCAAAAATACACATTTAAGTGTTTATTTACTCTATGTACCACTTTTTCTATGTGTCATCATAGATTTCAATGACAACTACAAGATATCTTTAGGACCTCTTTTCTGGAAATTAATTTCTTCTGATGCCTGAGGCCAGAAATTCCACTGATCGAGCAAGAAATATCCACTTTCAGGAACAATACATACACCAAACTCCTTTCCAGGTTATTCTATTGATATAGGTGTATAGGTTTGTTGTTTACAAACGAGTTTTATTATATCATTATGTAGTATTTGATTTAGGAAAACACATTGACTGTTTCCTTTTCTTTTTTGATTATTGTATATTGATAAAACGAGTATCCAAAATCCTGTTTGTCAAAATATTTAATATGCCAGCAAAAATGAAATATGCAGCAAAATGAAACTAAAAGTTGAAACTGATACGCCTTATTTGGCTATCCCAAACACAGCAATTTACAATATAAATAATAATAATAAATATAATTGTTTTAAAGTACTGTGGACTTTAATCAAATAGGTGTACAGCCAAACCAAAATTTATTCAGATGCCAGATATAATTTTAGATTTTTTTTTACTAGTGGGGGAAAGTGAGGATAGCAAAATAATGTAAACTGTGACAAATTATACCCAAACTTTCTTCATACAGTGGACTACCAGTAAAATTGATTTAAAAAAATTGGGACCAAAAATTATTCAGACACTTTGACCTGAACAAGTTTTTGCTTAAGTGTTTATATTGACATTATCAAGAGTAATATGTTTGACACAGTCTGAGATCGTTGTCATATGTATTACCGTTTTCTAAACTAAACTAAGCGAATATATAAAATAAAGTGATAATGTGGTGAAATGTTGAGGTTTGTCTGAATAAATTTGGTTTGACGTAAATGTGGTGATATCTAATTAGATTTTTTTTTTTAAATCACCCCTATGTCAACGTGTCATACTGCCTTAAAGTGGGACATGGACACTTTTCCTTGTACTTCTATGAATTAAATTATATGGCATAATCACATTTGAGAACGTTCACACAGGGTTTTCAATCCTTAGTAGGACTTGTTTGTTCTGAAGTCAAGAGTTCCTGAAGGACCTTCCCACAAGTTAAAAGGTTTTTTCCAAATTACGTTAAAAGGTTAAATCATAACAGTGCCTTTTTTTAAATAAAGGGTCATTAGAGCTCTGTTTAGTCAATAACAGGCTATCAAATGAATTAAAGACAAAAACTCCTCCTATAATACTACTAGAGTGATAAGTGAAGGCGGGATGAGATCCATTCACATTGACTCTTGCCTCTGGACCACCTGTCTCTTACATAAGGCTGTTATGCACTGAGTCGAAGACCATCTCTGACGCACTTAAGAGGAAAAACCGTTTTTCTCACAAGTTGTTATAACTACACTAGCCAATTCACAGGAATTGATGCGTTATTATTACGGTTAGCCCGTATGTATGGTGAAACGGGCATTTTACGACTAAAACAATCATATAGGTAGGCTAATTCTTGAAAAGTTGAAAAGGCTGCGTATGCGTAATTCCTGCGCAACCTCGGTTTTATTAGTTTACATAAACAACTGTGTAAGTCACTCCACATCAGTCAGTCTGATGAGACTGCCATGTAACGTTATATCAAGTTGCAGGTCATGGTTTCTGCGCTCACCTATCGTATCGTACAGCATTAAAAATGCGCGTCTGAATCTTTTCTGCGCTTTATTATAGAAACACTGAATGAATATACAGTGCTTCTTACTGTGCCCCTTATAATATCAAGCATTATTCCATTACGTAGTTAAATTAAGGGTATTACTGAGCAAGAGCCTTTCAATATAACAATAGCGTTACGTTGCGTACATGAGCAAGAATATAAAGCCCTCATATAGTCTCATATATCAAAATGTCTTTTTTTTTTAAACCTGATAACAGAGAACAAGCGCTCTGAGAACAAACTTACCTTCAAGGTCAAGCACAGAAGGATGCGACTCAAAATTAACGCAGACAAATAAAGTATTTTGGTGGTAAACTTCGACGACACAGTATTTATAATTCACATTCAGTGAAAACAGTTATGACTTTAAATGGACGAAGATTACATTTATATTACAGACATGCACCGCGGTCACAGACAACGATTTCCAGCAAAAAAAAATCCAGCGTTTTACAGCGAGTATCTCGTAAAGGCATAGCAGGATTCACTGGAATATTCCTCCGGAAATGACGTCGACCAGTTCTAGTTCTTTCTCTAAGCACGTCACAATAAAAAAAAAAGTAAAAAAAAAAAGTAAAAAAAAAAAAAAAAACATGCAACGCAGCACGTCATCTCGTATCTAGCCTTGCCATCGGCGAGAATAGGAGGATGCAGAACAGAGGAGTTGGAAAAAAGCTGGACACTTTCAGATTCTCATATGTGTGGGAACACTATTAACATGACAGTGAACATAAGTCAAATTCACATATAAAATGTAATCATTTTTATTATTATATATCATTCATTATACATATTTTAATATTATCCCGTTGCTATGTATATTCTCCAGACATAACGAAGTTAAAGTTATACTGAGTTACCTGCACAGTATGTGTGGGTTAAATGTAAAAAAGTGTTTCATTATGTTTTAACAAGACCTATTTGGCCTACTACAAACTTTGTTCTATCATTTCTAGAACTAGTTTTCTCTTTGCCTAGTGAATTGTAGAGTGTCTTTTTTTGTTGATGTGTCATGACGCTTATAATGCTATTATTTGTGACGAAATAGCAGCATGGTTGACATGTACTATATATTTAAATGTTAGACATTATAAATGAACAAGTATAGAAGTATGCACAAGTTTGATGATATGCAGGGATCATCATAACAGAGCCTCAAACAGTTTCCGCCAATGTTCTTACAAAGTATTTCACAACACAACTTGACTCACAACAACAAAAGCTGAGACAGGGAAGGATAATGCAAATGTTTAATGTATTTAACATAACATCGAAACTTAAACTGAAAACGTAGTTTCACAAGAGCTTAATATTTGTCTAGAATGTTTGTGGCCTCAATTGTGAGGTTTGAGAGAACTTGGATCTCAGAAAATTTTCGGACATGTGTAGCGGACCTTGTAGTCCTGACAGACCCCTCCACCCTGCTGTTCATTCACGCATTTGAAGCCCAGAAGTGGATCAAATCTGCAGAATCAGAGCAGATGACTTTTAATCATTACAAAATTACATATGAAATTATTTTATTTGTTCATAATATTTTTAGCCTTACAGTTGAAAAAGGTTTCCAGTCAGCAGTGCAGGGCTCCCACTAATGGTTGTGACCTCAATAGCAACGGGCAGACTGCAGACCTTTGGTGGGATTATTATCGGAATATCTGTCAGGATCTCACTATCTCCTGGATCATCAGGGTCATCTCTGTCAAACCAAGATGTCCTACAACCTGATGCAGGGCATTGCTAGTTAAGTAAACTTCATGTAACATCAAATACTATGAATTTTAACCGAAAAGTTTCACACTTGTAAATGTAGATGCTTGGTTTTTACCTGGGGTCATAAGACCCTGCTTTGAAGGGCAATAATTCAGTGTACAGTGTGAAAAGTGTTAAAATGTTACTGCTAGATGCTTAGCAACAGACACCCAACCTTATTGTAAAGTGTTAGTATTTAATTAATTCATTCATTATTATAGGCAGTGGTGTAATATAACAAAGTAATAATACTTCGTTACAATACTTAAGTATTTTTTGGGAGTATCTGTACTTTACATGAGTTTTTATATTTCAGCCAACTTTACTTTTTACCAGGCTTGGGAAATCAGTGTCTGGCGCTTTTAAGTTAGACTCCTAAAAAACACCTTTGCTCTTGTGCAAACAAGTGCACGCACAACCGTGGATGATTAATTTACAATGAGTCGAGGTCTGGGGGTGTGCGGTGGATACAGCATCGTCTGTGGAACTGTGGTAAGTGTTGCTGTAATGGATGAGCGATATGACATGAATCAAGAGGCTATATCCCAAATCACAACACAGAAAATGCAGAACGTTGATTTATTAGTCTATTAAAACTAAAAATTCCAGGCATTCTAAATTGTAGGTGGCAAAAATGCTTCTGTATGCTTTTTTTATATTTATATAATTTAATATAGTTCACTTAATCTATATACACAAAGAGTACTGTTTTTCTGCAGATATTAGCATGAACACATTTAATAATCATTTATACAAGTTCAGTAAAGCATTAATTGACTTACATTTTAGACATAATATTGACTGTTTTTGCTCAATTTTGCAAACGAAAATAGTTCCAAACAAAGATCAAAGCACTGTTTTGCGTCTCTGAGCAATGGACGGTGTTTACTTATTGAATGAATCAGCTTTTTGAACGAATCGGTTGATAAAAATGATTCAGTGATTCACTCATTAACACAGTCAAATGCTTTGTTTTGAATGAATCAGTCGTTTGAATGAATCGGTTGAATCAATGACTCACTCATTAACAGTCACTTGCTCGACTATCACATTTCACATTTCGACTATTTTTTTCATGTTTTTAAATTATTTCAGCATATCAGTATTCAACGTTTTATGTTTAAAACACAACATTAGGCCTATTCATGCATCTGTAACTGCATGCATCCATGTCCCCTCTGAGATACAAAAACTGTGTAAATAGCCTACATCTAAATGCCATTTCAGATGCAGATTCCAGAAACGTTTTCTTATGTTGGAATGAAAGAAACTAAGTACCAGATGAAGTGCTTCTTATTCTTACCCAAAGATACAAAATAGAAGAAAGAGTTAAAACTGAACACAAACTTGCTACTCAAGCTGTGTATGAAAAATTTTATAGGCTATATATTTATTTGCTTCATTTCCATTTTGCATTTACTTGTACTTTACTTTCAATACTTAAGTACGTTTAAGATTTTAAAAATACTTTTTGTACTTAAGTACAATAAATATCACGTACTTTAAAACTTTTACTCAAGTAATCAGGTAAACAGTGACTTCAACTTCTACCAAAGTCATTTTCTGGTAAGATATCTGTACTTTTACTTGAGTATGGCTTTCAGGTACTTTATACACCACTCATTATAGGTACCTTCTTAAGATGCAGACACATTTACTGTTGTTTGGACCATAGATATGTATAAGTAGATGCCACATTAACAAATGTTTCTTTGGGCTGCTATACATAAGCGGTCCGCCATGGTCAAAGCCAGTCCGGGAACAATTAAAAAGCAAGTTGACTGTGCATCTGCAGCCATAGTTATTATTTATATTTATGAATATCTATGATCCTTTGCGTATGTGGACAGGCATTCATGTCCTCACAGACTAC
Organism: Sinocyclocheilus anophthalmus; assembly: GCA_018155175.1. Lineage (NCBI taxonomy): Eukaryota > Metazoa > Chordata > Actinopteri > Cypriniformes > Cyprinidae > Sinocyclocheilus > Sinocyclocheilus anophthalmus. Next base: position 367,237 of record JADLZN010004424.1, read on the forward strand.
AAACCATCAAGCAAACCCTACATTGATTTTTGGTCATATATTTTGGTAATATATGACATGTTAACTCAATGGTATGTTATTGTAATTGTAGACAAATTAATTTGGCATTCCACTATAGGCTCTCTTGGTTTTCAGTCCACTTTCCTTAGTATTTGTTGTGTAAATTCACTCACTTGCGCAAAATTTCGCTGGGCAGGAGAATCGCACTTTATAATCAGCACAAAGCCCTCCTCCTGTTTGGCCTGCATTTACACAAGCAAACCCAAAGACTGGATTATACCTTCACAAGACAAAATTAGAGTTAATGTTTTGTTTCTCTAAAAAATGCTATCAGAAACATGTGCCCTGTAAAGCAATGTAATAGATTTGATAGACTCACACTTGAAAGATGTTTCCAGTTTGATACGCTGGCTGGCCAGAGATGGTCTGAACTTCTATTCCGATTGGATTTGGACAAATGTAACCAGGGTACTTACTGAAAAGGCCAGACAAGAGTTCAGAATCTCTTCCATTTGTTTCAGGGTCATCAGAATCAAACCACCTGGTTACACACGCTGATGAATAGAGCACAGAGAAAAACAAACGATTATACATAGACATAATACATACTATTATAAACATCTTTACAATATGAACAAAAAACCTTCATACAACACAGTGAAGTTGAATATATTAGAATTATGAAACTTACTTGTGTTGCAGAAACTCAATGGACATGTGAAGCGGACCCTGTAGTCTTGACAGGCCCCATTCACACACTCAAAGCCCTGTAACGGGTCATATCTACAGAAAATAACAAATATATTAGCTGAATTTACAAAATGGCATTCATAAGCAGTTTTGTGCAAAATATTTTGCAAAGGTGTTCTTGAAGATCCAGAGCAAGCAATGATTAAGCTTCTCATGTCTATTTGACATCGCATTAAGAAATAACAGCATAGTCTATTTTAATTGGAGACATTTATATGAATAATACATGATACCATACACTACAAAATTGTTTCCAGGTGGCAGTACAGGGCTCCCACTAACGGTTGTGACCTCAATGGCGATGGGCTGAGTGCAGACCTGTAGTGGGTATCTTATCAGGAGTAACGACAGCTTCTCATTGTCTCCTAGTCCACTGGGGTCATCTCGGTCAAACCAGGGTGTCCTACATTCTAATAGAGGAAAACCAACTAGGTAAAGTCTTCTCATTTAAGATCAAAATGTCAGACCAATATCACAATTTAAATCATTAGTTCTATATGTTTTAGTCAAACTCTTCAAAATCTTATCTCCTTCCCACAACTTCATAAAATATATGATGAATAAAATCTCTACACTATTTAATGATCTTGTACATAACTAGTCAGTTATTGGATAACACTCTTGGGCCTATTTCAATCTGATTTCTTTTGGTATTTGTGACCCTGGACCACAAAACAGTCATAAGGTTACATTTTTTTATTGAGATTTATGCATCATCTGAAAGCTGAATAATAATCTTTCCACTGATGTATGGTTTGTTAGAATATGATAATATTTGGCAGAGATACAACTATTTAAAAAAATCTGGAATCTGAGGGTGCAAAAAAAAAAAAAAAAAAAAATCTAAATATTGAGAAAATTGCCTTTAAAGTTGTCCAACTGAATTCCTTAGCAATGCATATTACTAATCAAAAATTAAGTTTTAATTTACAGTAGGAAATTTACAAAATATCGTCATGGAACATGATCTTTACTTAATATCCTAATGATTTTTGGCATAAAAGAAAAATCAATAATTTTGACCCATACAATGTATTTTGGCTATTGCTACAAAATATACCAGGACTTCTTATCTCTTAACTTAATTTATCTCTTAAGAATGGTTTTGTGGTCCAGGGTCACATTTATATTGTTTTATTATTTGTTTAGAAAAGTCACATCATATAATATAATAAATTCAATCAGTTTTTATTATCTCACATGCACTCACTTGAACACCAATCCTCTGGGCAGGTAAAGCGCACCTTATAATCAGCACAAACCCCTCCTCCTTGATTTGCATTTAAGCAAGAAAACCCAGTTGTTGGATTATATCTACAGAAAACACACAAAACACTTTTAGAACATAATACAAAGTAGGAAAGGAAAACACTTTTAGAACATAATACAAAGCAAACATCATGTTGCATTTAAGATCCCTTTTTGTTTCTTGACTTGCTCAAAATGTTACAATTTGATAAGACTCACATATGAAAGATGTTTCCAGTTTGATACGCTGGCTGGTTAGAGATGGTCTGAGCCTCTATTCCAAGTGGATTCGGACATATTTCTCCAGGGTACTTATTGAGCAGGAAAGTCAAGAGTTCAGAATCGCCTCCATTTGTTTCAGGGTTGTCAGAATCAAACCACCTGGTTACACACGCTAAAGAATACAGTACAGAGAAAAAAATTAAAACCCCCAAAAAAGGACCACTTTACAGTATAAACAAAACAAAGTTATACAACACAATGAAGTTGAATAAATTAGAATTATGAAACTTACTTGTGTTGCAGAAACTCAATGGACATGTGAAGCGGACCCTGTAGTCTTGACAGGCCCCATTCACACACTCAAAGCCCTTTAATGGGTCATATCTACAGAAAATAACAAATATATTAGCTGAATTTACAAAATGGCATTCATAAGCAGTTTTGTGCAAAATATTTTATAGAATAAGCAATGATTAAGCTTCTCATGTCTATTTGACATCACATTAAGAAATAACAGCATAGTCTATTTTAATTGGACATATTTATATGGAGAATACATGATACCATACACTACAAAATTGTTTCCAGGTGGCAGTACAGGGCTCCCACTAACGGTTGTGACCTCAATGGCGATGGGCTGAGTGCAGACCTGTAGTGGGTATCTTATCAGGAGTAACGACAGCTTCTCATTGTCTCCTAGTCCACTGGGGTCATCTCGGTCAAACCAGGGTGTCCTACATTCTAATAGAGGAAAACCAACTAGGTAAAGTCTTCTCATTTAAGATCAAAATGTCAGACCAATATCACCATTTCTATTGTAGAAGAATTACCCAATGTCTAGGTTAACACAGTTTTGCTGGCAAATTATTTTAGTTCTATGATATGTATTCGTCACACTCTTAAAACTTTTCAAAATCTCTTCTCCTTCCCACAACTTTAGATGAGTAAAATCTGTACACTGTTTAATGATCTTGTACATAACTAATCAGTTATTGCATAACACTATTGGTCGTATTTCAGTATGTTTTCTTTTACTTCTTATATTTTTTAATGGAAGGTGAACAAGCAATTTAGACAATTTAATGATATTGTGAAGTGTTAGTCATTTGGTAACACACTGGATCTGTTTTTGTATGTAAATGTCACTCACTTGAACACCATTCATCTGGGCAGGTGAAGCGCACCTTATAATCAACACAATATTGTGGTTTTACGTATGTGCAAGCAAACCCAGATGCTGAAATATATCTTCAGAAAAGACAAAATAATTTAAGAACATCATAAATACACAAACATTTATACAAAGGTTTTGTTCTTGAACCCCCCCCCCCCCCCCCCCCTCCCCCCCCCCCCATACTCAATGTACAAACGTTAGCGACTCACTTTATTAAATTCGGTTGCGCCATACGCTGGCTGGTTAGAGACGGTCTGAACCTCTATTCCGATTGGATTCTGACATATTTCTCCAGGGTACTTACTGAAGAGGAAAATCAAGAGTTCGAAATCGCCTCCATTTGTTTCAGGGTTGTCAGAATCAAACCACCTTGTTACGCACTCTGATGAATACATTAAAGAGAAAATTGTTAGGCAAATAAAAAATTAAACATACAGTATTAAAATATAGATCAAATTAATATACATACTTGGTTGGCAAAAACTCATTGGACATGTGAAACGGACCTTGTAGTCCTGACACCACCATCCATTTAGTGGTTTATTCACACAAGCAAAGCCTTGTGTTGGGTCATATCTGCAAAAAAATAATACATCTGCTAATATTATTTACAAAAACAAAAAAAAATCTAAATAAGCATCTTATAATATGCTAGGAATTTTAGTGTTTTGTATGTAGAACTGTCCGATTACATAGTGAAACTTGTACAGTAAATGGGGTGAGACACAGTACACTTTATTGTGTGACTGCTCTTGAAGCACCAATTTAATGTGCTGCTCTATGAAACATATTTTTAAGATACTTGACAGATTGGCTAAGCCACTCTTTCAATTCAGAGAAAATGAATGGGCAATTGTATATGTAAGAGTGAGTGTTTAAGATAAAGCACAGCCATACAGACAAGTACTCGAACTGCTATCTAATTTAAATGTTTAATCAGTATTTCTGTCAATGCAAATGTGCATGTGGGCAATGGGCATGCATTCTCTTCTGCTCCTAAACTCCCTATTTCAGTAAAGAAAGTGGTTGGAGTTGCAAGGGCTAAACAAAGCGATCTGCAACAGATATTCTGTGCATAAAAGTAATGCAAACACATTTGGTGAAATAGGCACCAAATAAGTGTTTAAATTAACAATGTATCCATATCATTATTTAATTGATCTGAAGGAAGTTTAAAATAGAACTTGCTAAATTGTTTGTCGTACACTGGAAAATTTCCATTCGGCAGTACAGAGGTCCCACCGTTGGTTGTCACCTCAATGGCGATAGGCTCAACACAGACCTGTAGTGGGTATGCCAACAGGATTGATTGCAGCGTCACAGACTTTCCAAATTTACTGGGTATAACTTTGTTAAACCAGCGTGTCCTACATTCTAACAGAGGAAAACCAACTTAATACATTTCATCATCTTATCCAAACCCAACAAAAGCTCATAACATTGATTTGTTATAGAAAGGAAAATGTCAAAATATTTTTGACATATTCTTAGTCTTACATCTGAATTATTTTAGAGCTTTGATATTATTTTGCTTGATATTTGTGCAAATTATACCTACAGTACGTACACATTTTTATAATGTAATGTAAACAAGCACTTTAGAAAATGTAATGATATTGTAACCTGCTAGTCAGTTATTTGGTAACACACTGAATCTGTTTTGTGTGTAAATGTCACTCACTTGAACACCATTCATCTGGGCAAGTGAAGCGCACCTTATAATCGTCACATAACCCTCCTACTTGATATGAATTTATGCACTCAAACCCAATTGCTGGATCATATCTTCAGAAAAAGACAGAATAACCTACATATAAATCTTCATGTAAGACAATTTTTGTTATATGGCTCAAAATAATACCTGAAACCATTGTAATGCTTTTAATACTGTACACTCACACTTGAAAGGTTTGAGATGATGGTATGCCAGAGACGGACCCTACATATATATCGATTGGATTTGGACATATTTGTTCAGGAAATATATCTAGAAGGTCAGCCAAGAGCTCACTGTCTCCATTTCCATCATTAGGGTCATCATGGTCAAACCACTGAGTTATACAACCTAAAATAAAATACCAAAAAGAAACAAATATCCAAAAAAAGAAAAAAAGGACAGGATTTAAGGGTGACCACATGAGAACCTTTCAGGACGTCATTATACGATTTTACGATTTAACGTTTTTTCTTTTTCTTTTCTTTTCTTTTCTTTATAAAGAAGAAAAATCAGACCTACACTGAGTGGAAGTGTGAGATAAGTTACCTATAAGTTATGACAGACAAGAGGTTGTTAGCATATTTTTTCTTCTATACAAATGTCAGTATTAATCGGTTTTAACAACAGCTTCCTTTTAATAAACTTCCTTGTTAACAAGAACACCAAGTTGCAAATACCTTGTCAGCAAGAATATTACATATTAGAACTTTTTTAACTAATATAATATAATATAATATTGGACCAGCATGCAAAATAAATGATACCTTGATGCTCATTCTTGTGGCTTTCAATAGAGTCTAACAGGACATATAAAGATTTTTTTTTTCTTTTCTAAAGAAAAAGAAATCCATTATAGTGCCTTTAAATCTTAAAAAAGAAAAATACTTGGCATTGCTAAAAGTCTATTGAAAAAAAGTGGTAAGTGACACTGCATTTATATTTCAATTTCTTCTAAGTCAGTCATTGAATACACTCAAAAGGTTTAAATAATTGTAGATATAATATAAAAAATATATAAACTCACCCAGTCTTACCTTATGATTGTGCTAGCTATCTACACCACTATATTTGACCGTCAATGCAGGAGCACAGTCAGTGTCTACACAACATCATTATCTTTCTCTGCTGAAATTCTTTCTCTTTTTAAGCAGGTGGGCTCCTCCCAGACCATCCTCCGGTAGCTTTTTTTGTTGTCAGATTTGTCCTAATTTCTTATCTCCTTTCATTCACCTCTAACACTCCACCCATCTCTGCCCCACATATCCATATACTTACAAGAATAGTCTTTTAGGAAATCTTGTCCAAGGCTTATATTTTGTTCCTCACTTTAGTTATTTCCTGATAAAGAAACAGGGAAGGTGAGATTGTCAAATGTGACATTTGATCAGATGTTACATGCATTGTAAAGAGAAAGAAACAGAGATTGTAACATTTTACAATATACATTACACAAAAAACAGGTCACAAGGGAAAGGCTTTAAGCGATTCATATAGCCCCCTTGCAGACAGTGGTCGTGAAGGAAATTAGATATGGGTTGATTTTGTGTCACTTTTGCAGGTGTTATTCTGCTTCTTTTGACAGCATAAGGCATTATATGTAGCAGGAGAAACATACGGTACTGCTTGAAAGTTTGTGAACTCTTTACAATTGTCTATTTCTGCATAAATATAACCCAAAACATCATCAGCTTTTCATGCAAGTTCTGAAAGTAGACAAAGAGAATCCAATCAAACAAAGGAGACAAAAACATATACTTTGTCATTTATTTATTGAGGAAAATGATCCAATATTACATATCTGTGAGCGGCAAAAGTATGTGAATCTCTAGGATTAGCTGTTGATTTGAAGGTGAAATTAGAGTCCATCTGGCAGTGTATCATGGCAAAAACAAAATGAGATCTCCGAGGACTTCAGAAAAAGAGTTGCTGTTGCTCATCAGGCTGGAAAAGGTTTCAAAAAAGAGTTTGGACTCCACAAATCCACAGGCAGACAGATTGTGTACAAATGGAGGAAATTCAAGACCACTGTTACCCTCCCCAGGAGTGCTCCACCAACAAAGAACACTTTAAAAGCAAGACGTGTAAAAGTCCACTAGGTTTCAAAGGACTGCAGGCTAACTTCTAAGCAACTAAAGGCCTTTCTCAAATTGGCTAATGTTAATGTTTATGAGTCCATCATCAGGAGAAAACTGAACAACCATGGTGTCCATGGCAAAGTTGCAAGAAGAAAGCCACTGCTCTCCAAAAAGAACATTGCTGCCCATCTGCAGTTTGTTAAAAATCATGTGGACAAGCCAGAGGAATACTGTAGAAATGTTTTATGGATGGATGAGACCAATATAGAACATTTTGGTTTAAATGAGCAGTGTTATGTTTGGAGAAAGAAAACACTGCATTCCAGCAAGAACCTTATCCCATCTGTGAAACATGGTGGTGGTAGTATCATGGTTTGGGCCTGTTTTGCTGCATCTGGTTCAGGACGGCTTGCCATCATTGATGGAACAGTGAATTCTGAATTATACCAGCAAATTATGAAGGAAAATCTCATGGCATCTGTCCGAGAACTGAATCTCAAGAGAAAGTGGGTCATGCAGCAAGACAACGACCCCAAGCACACAAATCGTTCTACCAAAGGATGGTTAATGAAGAACAAAGTTAAAGTTCATAGGAGGAAACTCACCAACATCACAGAGTTGAAGTGGTTCTGTACTGAAGAATGGACTAAAATTCATGCAGGACTGATCAGCAGTTACAAAATACGTTACTTATAGTTACTGCTGTAAAAGGGGGTCACACCAGATACTGAAAGCAAAGATTCACATGCTATTGCCACTCACAGATATGAAACACTGGATAATTTTTCTCAATAAATAAAGTATATATTTTTGTCTCCTTTGTTTGATTGGATTCTCTATGTCTACTTTCAGGATTTGTGTGAAAATATAATTGTGTTTTGGGTCATATTTATGCAGAAATACAGACAGAAATCTGAAATATAAAAAATTCTAAAGGGTTCACAAACTTTCAAGCAGCACTGCATGTGTTGCTAGTGACTTTTAAGAATCTGAGTGTTTTCAATATATCCCATATTTTATAATTCATACTCACTAAACAGCACGTGGGCAACCTTAAACACGCGGGCCATGAATGACATACAACCTGCAAGAGCGACATTAATATTAAATGTATAATTAGTTATTTATTTTAGAAGTGTCGAATTGTCTCACACTCACATGCTATTGCAGTTGCTAATCTAAAAAAATATTGCTAAAGTCATCAGTGAGTGGGCGAAATGGAAACCTGGAGTGGAGCAAGTGATTACAGAAAATTTTGAGCTCTTCTGTCAGTCCAAACAATGTTCCAGGCCTTGATGTTCTGTTTGAACAAATTGGTTCAGTGAATGACTCGATGACTTACTCATAATAGTCACTTGTTAACAACACTTACTGGTGTAACTATGTAAAGCGCAGAAAGAGCCACTGAAAAACTAAAGGTAAATGAACAAGCTTTAGTCATATAAAATGGTGAAAAAGACACACGGGGTAAAAGTGACCTTCAACCCCTGTCTGGCCCATGTTAGCAAGCATGTTCATTAGAGCTCCAAGTCACAGCACTAATTAAAGAGAGGTTTCACTAGGTAGTATTTTCACTGTAAACCTTCTATTGTGTGTCCTCTGTTTGTTCTTTCATTTCTCCATTTAATTTCTATTTAATATCATCAGGCAATAAGAGCAGCTAATGATTGACGTTCTGAGTGAGCTAATGAACCTGAACATTAAGCCACAGAAGAGGCAGTTCTCCATTAGTACTCCAGAACATGATTTGCACTGTGCACGTAAAAATTCACACACACATTTCCTCCTTTGTTAAACTAGCACTATGTAGGACACCTATAGAATAACTCAATAAACCATTTGTCATGCAAAATGTTAGTGGTTGTAAACAGAAAAACTGACAGTTGAAACCCACCAGGTGATTTTTTTAATAATAATTCTTTTAAGTATTTGTTTTATTATTTAAAAAAAAAACAGTAACAGTTATCAGAATCAGTTTGTGAGTGTATGCAGGGTCCAAATGTAAAGTGTAATTTCATGGCCAAATAGAAATATATATTTTTTCCAGTAAATGTTATTAATTTTGGACCCTGAGTGTATGTGTCCTGAGATCCAGAAGGGGTTCATGTGTTCAAACATACCACTTTCCACCACAGGATGAGGCCGCTGATTTCTCAATGGGCTCTGGAGAGTCAGGAGAACTAAAACAAATCAAACCATCAATTCTGCTTGACAAGACTACAATAACTACGATAAATAATGAATAGCTACTCATCTTTAGCAAAATAAAAACAACGTTCTGGATTCAAAAATGTTTTTTGTTTGCTTTTACAAACTGAGAGACAACTTGAAACTGGTAACAAAATAATAATAAACTTGAGAGCATTCATTTAAAAGCGTTGTTAGTCTAAACGCTTAATGAACATTGAACAAAGAGTTATTAACAGTTTCACACATGAAGGGCCCCCACCGGTCACCACATTTCACTTTTTCAGTGCGTCTCATTTGAAACGCATAGTAGGATTCACTGACTGGACTATTCCACTCACAATGCTCTGCCTTATGTAGTCCGCCCCTTTTCAGCACTGTGCAGCACTCTACAATAACTATACACTGCACCAGCGAATTACTCTTCAACAGGGACGCTATAGAAAGATGCAGATGTTCCAAAATGACAAAATTCTAAAGATGGCTGTGTGCTTGTTTCTCTAATGTGTAAGGTCTATAGGCCAGTGGTTCTACTTCTTTATAAGCACATCAAAATAAAGAAATAATGAAATAGCACCCCATAATAAAACACATCACTATAAGGTTGTTCAACTTTATCTAGCTTTGTCAAATAGGAAAAGAGGAGTTGTAAAGAAAAGCCAAGTTTCACTTGGTTTTCTGATTCCCATATGAGTGTACATGAACACAAGTTACATGACAGTGAAAAGAAGTCATATCACATAAGTACATTTAACAGAATTTAAGAGAAAGAACATTTCAGTAGTATGTCAAGGCATAATGGTACTGTCACCGCAAAAATTGTTTTTTTAGCTTGGTCACAATATATATTTTAAGAAAATGAATTGAAAGTAGAATTAATTGAAGTCTGAATTCTACTGGTACATTAAGCCAATATAAATGAACAAGAAGTCTACATGAGTTTGTTGATATGCAGGGATCATGATAGGAATAGAGTCTTGAATTGAATTGTTCAGTTACGCCAATGTTCTTAGCATTGCACAACACAACCATAACATGACCTGAGGATAGGATGCATGGGTAATGCAAGAAAATGTTTATTGTATTTGTATTTATTTAATATGCATTTATTTTTTTCATTTAATCTAGCACTAGGCTTAGTATAACATAATACAGTATTTAATTGAATTTAGTTTTAGGGGTATGTGACTACAAATGAGGAGTTTGAGAGAACGTGGCTCCTGCACAGACATCATAACAGAGCCTTAAACAGTTTCCGCCAATGTTCTTACAAAGTATTTCACAACACAACTTGACTCACAACAACAAAAGCTGAGACAGGGAAGGATAATGCAAATGTTTAATGTATTTAACATAACATCTAAACTTAAACTGAAAACGTAGTTTCACAAGAGCTTAATATTTGTCTAGAATGTTTGTGGCCTCAATTGTGAGGTTTGAGAGAACTTGGATCTTGCAGAAACTTTTCGGACATGTGTAGCGGACCTTGTAGTCCTGACAGACCCCTCCACCCTGCTGCTGATTATTCACGCATTCAAAGCCCTGTAGTGGATCAAATCTGCAGAATCAGATGGCTGTTAATCATTACAAATCATTCAAATTCTAAAAAAAAAAACTTATTGTTTTTATGCATTATATAAATAAAATATATATATATATATATATACCGTGGGTACGGAAGTATTCAGACCCCTTAAATTTTTCACTCTTTGTTATTATTGCAGCCATTTGCTAAAATCATTTAGTTTAATTTTTTTCCTCATTAATGTACAAACAACACCCCATATTGACAGAAAAACAAAGAATTTTTGACATTTTTGCAGATTTAATAAAAAAGAAAAAATGAAATATCACATGGACCTAAGTATTCAGACCCCTTGCTCAGTATTTAGAAGAAGCACCCTTTTGATCTAATACAGACATGAGTCTTTTTGGGAAAGATGCAACAAGTTTTTCACACCTGGATTTGGGGATCCTCTGCCATTCCTCCTTGCAGATCCTCTTCAGTTCTGTCAGGTTGGATAGTAAACATTGGTGGACAGCCATTTTTAGGTCTCTCCAGAGATGCTCAATTGGTTTAAGTCAGGGCTCTGGCTGGGCATTCAAGAACAGTCACAGAGTTGTTGTGAAGCACTCCTTCGTTATTTTAGCTGTGTGATTAGGGTCATTGTCTTGTTGGAAGGTAAAACCTTCGGCCCAGTCTGAGGTCCTAAGCACTCTGGAAAAGGTTTTTGTCCAGGATATCCCTGTACAAATTCATCTTTCCCTCGATTGCAACCAATCCTCCTGTCCCTGCAGCTGAAAAACACCCCAACAGCATGATGCTGCCCCCACCATGCTTCACTGTTGGGACTGTATTGGATAGGTGATGAGCAGTGCCTGGTTTTCTTTACACATACCGCTTAGAATTAAGGCCATAAAGTTCTATCTTGTTCTCATCAGACTAGAGAATCTTATTTGTCACCATCTTGGATTCCTTCAGGTGTGTTTTAGCAAACTCCATGCGGGCGTTCATGTGTCTTGCACTAAGTATAATAAAGCCCCGACTGGTGGAGGGCGGCAGTGATGGTTGACTTTCTACAACTTTCTCCAATCTCCCGACTGCATCTCTGGAGCTCAGCCACAGTGATCTTTGGGTTCTTCTTTACCCCTCTCACCAAGGCTCTTCTCCCCCGATAGCTCAGTTTGGCCGGACGGCCAGCTCTAGGAAGGGTTCTGGTCGTCCCAAACGTCTTCCTTTTAAGGATTATGGAGGCCACTGTGCACTTAAGGTTCCTAAGAGCACAGAAATTTTTTTGTAACCTTGGCCAGACTGTGCCTTGCCACAATTCTGTCTCTAAGCTCTTCAGGCAGTTCCTTTGACCTCATGATTCATTTGCTCTGACATGCACTGTGAGCTGTAAGTCTTATATAGACAGGGTGTGGCTTTCCTAATCAAGCCAATCAGTATAATCAAACACAGCTTGACTCAAATTAAGGTGTAGAACCATCCCAAGGATGATCAGAAGAAATGGACAGCACCTGAGTTAAATATATGAGTGTCACAGCAAAGGGTCTGAGTACTTAGGACCATTTGATATTTCAGTTTTTCTTTTTTAAATCTGCAAAAATGCAAAAATTCTGTGTTTTTCTGTCAATAGGGGTGCTGTGTGTACATTAATGAGGAAAAAAAAAAAAAACTTAAATGATTTTAGAAAATGGCTGAAATATAACAAAGAGTGAAAAAAGTAAGGGGGTCTGAATACTTTCCGTACCACTGTATATAGTATCTATAGCATATATATATATATATATATAGTACCCACGTATGTATTGTAACTAGTGAGAATATTATGACAATAATTCACTAAATTCGCAGGACAGTTACCCAACATCATCTGTGCTCCCTTTTTCTGCTGAAATCTTTGTCTTTTTAAGCAGGTGGGCTCCTCCTGGACCATCTTGCAGCAGCATCTGTTATCATCTGATCTCCCTTCATCCACCTCTAGTACTCCACCCATCTCTGTCCTGAATAGAGATTATTTGTTGTCTTGTCTAAGACTTTATCTTTTGTTCCTCGCTTTAAGTATTTCCTGATAAAGAAGCAGGTAAGGTGAGATTGTCAGATGAGACATTTGATCATATGTTCCATAAATTAGAAAGAGAAAATACAGCAATTGTAGTCCTACAATACACTTTACACAATACACAAGGTCACAGAAGAAGAGGCTTCAAGCTTTTCATTTACCCCTTTGCAGACAGTGGTCGTAAAGGAAAGTAGATATGGGTTGTTTTTAATCAATACTCTGAATGTTTTTTTTTATTTATTTTTTTTCAAATTTAAACAACATAATTACATTTTTCAACAACTGCTAGGACTCATTACATTTCTCACAGCAGTAAATTTCACATTCAAAATGCAATAAAACTAACAAAACACTCCATATTTGTCTCAAATCAACACATTCTTCCATAACACTAGCAAAGCTTGTCAACCAACAAGCACACTTTCCCACACATAAAACAATGACATAAAAAAACCCACTAACATCAGGTAGAATTACACGTTTTCTTTTCTTTCTTTCCAAAACAACAACGACAGCTCTCTACTGTTTAGAATTCACTGCATTGTATGTTACATTCTCCATGTTTACCTTACAGTGCAAAATTATTCCAAAATTGTCCTGTTTTGTGTAGAGCATAATATCACCTTCAAATTACACATCTGGGCTATCATTTGTTTGAATTCTTTATTCAATATTTTGCTCTTTTTTTTTTCAAATCTACTCTACACTCTTAAAAATAAATGTGCTTCAAAAGGTTCTTCAAGCGATGCATAGAAGAACCATTTTTGGTTCCACAAAAGAACCATCTTGCGGATCTTTTTATAATCTGAAGAAACCTTCTTTCGCCACAAAGAACCTTATGTCAAACAGAAAGGTTCTTCAGATGTTAAAAGTTCTTTATAGAACCATTTAGACAAAAAGGTTCTTCTATGGCATCGTGAAGCACCTTTATTTTTAAGAGTGTAGGATCTCAAAAATGAAAAATAGTGCAGTTGATATGTCTTACCTACTAAGCACTCAGGATGTATCTGTAATATGATAGTAAAATAATGACAAATGTATTTGGGGGGGGGGGGGGGGAAGCGTTGCTTGAATTGCACTAATTGAAAAAAATAAAATGGCATTTTAATGTATTATATTTTCAGGACCGAAGGGCTGAAATGCAACATGGTTGAATGTTGCTATTTAATCAGTGAATATTTCAATTAAAAATATTTCACACACATTTTTATAATCAAAAATTCAATAATCCATATTCACCTTCCAGACTTCACTTCCGAAATATTGAGTCTGCTTAAAAAGTATGATCTATATTATTCGACAGGCAATTTTCTATCCATTTTATTACACTTTACAAATTAGCTTCCACAAATTCAGTGGTTCAAATTTGGCAGATTATTTAACATTACACATCCAGGAACTGCAGGAATAGCAGTAGAGTGCTGATGCATGATCTCCATCTGCTGTTAGTGGGGTCTCTTTTTTTGCGCCCCCCCTTGTTCCACTCACCAGCAGGTGGTGCAAGCGGCTGTTGACAAAGACCATAGCAACAGGTGCAGAAAATCATTCATTCACAAAAACTGATCTGCAGAAATGAAGCAATCGATAAGTATATGTTATGATTATCAGGGCCAGTATGTAAATGTTATTAATTTTGGACCCTGAGTGTATGTGCCCTGAGATCCAGGGTTCATGTTAAAAAATTAAATAGAAATAAATAAATACAAATTAATAAATAGCTCAATAAACCTGAGAGCATTAATTTAAAAAGATACTCAAAAGCTAAATGAACACTGAACAATGAGTTCTTAATATAGTTTCACATATGAAGGGCCCTTACCTTCATGGGAACATGAGCTTTGGAAGGGCCAGATACCCATTATCATGAAAATATGTAAAATATTCAATAGGACAGTCTGCAAAACAGAAACAAAATTAATCTCAAACTGCCCACCAGGTGCCAGCTCTCTGGGTGATAATATCACTCTGTGGAGATTGACCAAACAACAATGAATTAAGTTCAAGTGTGTAGGTTAGTAACTAAAAACATGTGTTTGTTCACAGTGTGAGGACAATCTGCTTACATGCTGCTGGTGAAAGTGTCAGTGCAAACAAAGAGAAAGATGTATTGAGAAAGAGATGACAAATTGAAACTGCAGCGAGAAGTTGAGTAACTGACCAGCCTTAATTCTGTCAGGCAGAAAGTAAAATGTTTTATTCTATTAGCCTACTGGAATTGATTGGACGTAAAAGTAAATAATAACATGTCCGACCCGTCTTTTAATGAGATCCCTATGTGTGTGTTTGGGTCACAAACCTAAAAAAAATAATTGTGAAAAAAGATCAAATAAAGCTTACAAGTAGGAATGCAAGTTATATTAGTTCACATGAAAAGAATGAGATAGAAAAAAATGAGTGAACTGAATCAGTGAATGTGCAGCATACATAACTTACAAGGTCTTCGGGATTACTAGTGTGTTGGAACAGGTTGGAACTAAACTACAGGACTGGTCACCCCTAAAAAGCTGGGACTGCAGACAGATGTGTAGGTCAGTCAATACTACGGAAAATGTAATGTGCAAAAACTTTTTTTTTTTCCAATTAGTCAAATAAAACCACTAAATCAGCCACAACGCAAAACAGAAATACACAGAAAATTAAATGGCAACATTCTAACACATCCACAATGTAGAACACTTATGCGCTCTCTCTCTCTCTCTCTCTCTCTATCTCCTCTCTCTCTCTCACACACACATTGTCAGATGAGACATTTGATCATATGTTCCATAAATTCCATAAATCTCTCTCTCTCTCTCTCATGCACATTGGCACACCTATCATTAAGAGGACATTCCATAGGCGTCCTCATAGAAATGAATGAGAGGCTATAAAAAAATGCTGTCTGTTGCATAATTTGCCAAACAACATATTTAGACACAATACAGAACACACAGAAATGAAGGGATGACACCATAGCACATCCATGATGAAAAACAAATGCAAAAACACATATACACAGACATAACACACATTCAGGTTTGACTGTGATAAAGTGGCATGTTTGAAAAAAAAATGCACTTAAAAATGGAATAAGACTATTGTTTATTGTTAAAATAATGTTTTTATACTGTATAAACATAAATGTGAATGAAAACGGCACCTTTGCCTATATGTGGAAATGGCAAATGAGCCACTGGGTGATCCTCTGCATCCATCTAATGGCTGTAGTTTTCATGTTATTTTAATTTTAGAAGTGTTTTTCTTCAGTAGATGGCAGCAATCTTCCACTAAACCACTGATTCCCAATCCTGGTCCTGAAGAACCTCTAACACTGCACATTTTAGATCTCTCCCTAATCAAACACATCTGATTCAACTCATCAGCTCATTAGTAAAGACTCAAGACACGTGTCAAACTCTGGTCCTCGAAGGCCACTGTCCTGCAGAGTGTAGCTCCAACCAGCTCCAAAACACCTGCCTGGAAGTTTCTAATGATCCTGAAGATCTTTATTAGCTGGTTCAGGTGTGTTCCATTAGAGCTGGCGCAGCGAAGCCTTTACAACACACTGCGTTGGTGCTTCAAAGTTTTTGACACTGTGCTCTACTTCGTCATCTGGTGGTCAATAAAAATTCTTACACCAACTGTGTCATTCAGATGTTTTGTTCATTGGGATGTCATTGTAAGGTTTATTTGTACATTTAATAAGAATATATCTCATTAGCAAGATGGCGGCGAATGTGTGTGCAGCAATAGAGTTTACAAATGTTATTGTATTTTACACTACAATGACAAAGATTTTCTGTTCTTCATTTTTACTCACATCAAACTTAAGTCTTTTCACCTTCTAAATTGAATGTTTAATACGCCAATAAATTAGGCCTGTGATTTTTCATTGCACCATTTTTTGTGTTCCTTACAAAACAACACAAACATGCACAGCTAAAAAACACAAATGCACAAATACAAATGCAATTACATATTTTTATTCAAGAATATTATTTGTTCCACTGTGCTGAAGTTTAAGCGGCTCCTTTTTGTTTTACTAATCACATCCCCAGCGTTAGGATGGAACAGATGTCGCTGTAATGGCTAGATATTTTCTGGCCAAAGCATGTAGATGGGGGTACACTTTATGGAACTGCCAGTATTTGAGAGGGTCCTCATTTCGAGGGAGGTATGCATCATTGATCTGTGTGTGATGTGACGTGTAACCAAGTATGGTGTCCCATGCTCGGAATTTGTACTCTGCATTTAATCCATCCAAGTGCACACACACAGCAATGAATAGTGAACAAACACACACACACACACACCGTGAACACAAACCCGGTAGCAGTGGGCAGGCATTTTTGCTGCGACGCCCAGGGAGCAGTTGGGGGTTCGGTGCCATGCTCAAGGGTCTAACCTCAGTCATGGTATTGAGGGTGTAAGAGAGCGCTGTGCATTCACTCCCCCACCTACAGTCCCTGATGATGCCTCTTCT
The DNA here is from genome assembly GCA_018155175.1 of Sinocyclocheilus anophthalmus. Taxonomy (NCBI): domain Eukaryota; kingdom Metazoa; phylum Chordata; class Actinopteri; order Cypriniformes; family Cyprinidae; genus Sinocyclocheilus; species Sinocyclocheilus anophthalmus. Next base: position 384,638 of record JADLZN010004424.1, read on the forward strand.
TGTGAAGCATGCTCACTGCTTAGCCGGATCATTGAAGCACATTCACCCGTCAACAGCCTTTTAGCTTCATGGGCATTATCCTGGTTGCCAAACCCAAGGTCTTAAATCTGGGGTCTAGTAATGTGGCCAGTGCAAGCATACGGATGGATTCAACATCGCTGCCCCGCTTGTTGATGTACTGCTGAAGAGCCATCCCTAAGGATGAAGCAGAAACATTTCTTGCCAGGGCTGTTTTTTCTGCCACCTTGTGCTAAATCATCCTAATGATTGGGATGATCTTTGAAGCTGACACTATCTTCTCCCCAAAGAGCTCTTTAGTGGCATGCTTGAACGGTGACAGTATTCAAGGCTTTCAGAAATTGTCAAAATCAGCACTTGAAAGTGGCATGATGTCGCTTGACAAACAAGCCAAAGCAGCACCAACAGGCTCTCTGAGTCTTTGCAGCATATCATGCGTGCTGTTCCACCTGGTGTCCACTTCCTGGAGAATCTTCAGGGGCTGCCTGCCCAACCTTTCCTGTTTTTTTTTTTTTTTTCTTCGCGCAAGGATTCGCTTTTCAGTGGCCTTAGTGCTGCTCCTGAAAAAAGATACCACTCTCCTGGCTCTGCTACGGATGTCTGCCAACACCTCATGTTCTTCAACTGCCCTTTTAACAATGAGGTTGATGGTATGAGTAAAGTAAGCGGGATGGCGTAGTCCCAGCTTCTGAATTCGTGACACCATGGCAGCAACTGAACCTGTGAGCACCCAGTCAGATCTGACAAAGCCTCTTTGATGTTGTCAGCTGTATGTGATTTTGGGAACTTTGATACTCCCAGCATCACTGAGCCCAGTTCTGTGTTGCTGTCAGTGTAGTGGCATGTGACCCCCAGACAGGCCTCCATAGTGTGGGAAGACCACATATCAGCTGTGAGGCAGACAGATGCCTTTTGCTTCTCCTCTTGGTATTTCTCTCTGACCATTGTCTTAACAGTTTTCGGAGTTGGCAGAACATATAGGTGCATGGGGTCCAACTTCACAAATGCTCTAAAAATGCTCTAAATCCCTTGACTTCGATGGAGAAAGGCTGAAAGTCCTTCACAATAATGTTGAAAAGGGCCTCATCAAGCTCCTTCTTCCTTCCTAATAATACACAGTACAATTATCATTCATTCATATTGGCAGAGTAATTCAAAGTAAACAAGACAAGTAATTAAAAGTGATACCTTTAAAGTAAGCCCATGCAGTGTTTAACCAAGTAACATAAAATTTCATCTTTTATTAAATGTGCATTGGCAATACAAAATCTGTACACCCCTTGGGAGTTCAGATGGTTACAATATAGATGTAGACACAATTCAAAAGAGTTTGTTTGGAGTTGGCCTTAAATCCAACATAGCCTATATACATATATCATAAATATAATATAACAACCCACCCAACTAATGGATACCAAAATACAGAGGTGGGCAAAGGACCTAAATCTCATAAACACAGGCTATTTGAGACAAAACGTTGGCATTAACTGACAGTCACCACTGATAAGGTACTACTAAATATTGTAGAAACTTAATTTGCTGTAAAGTTGCTTTGCAACGATTTTGTATCGTGAAAAGCACTATACAAATAAACTTGAATTGAATTGAATTTAAAAAGTAACAATTATGTGTATAAAGGTCAGTGTGAAAGACATGAATATGCAACCCTCTACGCACACCTTGGCAATATAATCGTCATTGGCTAGTACATTTTTTAAGTTTACCTTAGTTTTTAGTTTACTTTACTCCAGGGGTTGGCAACCTTTTGGGCATGAAGTGTCATTTTTTATTTTTCTGGTCAACACCTTTTCCCCCCCCCCCCCCTTTTTTTTTTTTTTTTTTGTTTTTTTTTTTTTGTTCTTTTTTTTTCCTTTTTCCTTTTTCCCCCCCCCCCCCCCCCCTTCCTACCTTTTTTTTTTTTTTTTTTTTTTTTTTTTTTTTTTTTTTTTTTGCAATACATTGATGAGCAAGTCATGGAATGCTAAATTTCTCTAGTTTTGTGCTGATGAAGAAACAAACTCATCGAAGTCTTTGGACGGCCTTAAATTTTCAGCAAATGTACATTTTTGGGTGAACTACTGCTTTAATTTTTAAATGAAATTGCAATTTCTGAGTGAAAATTGATTCTACACCAAATGTTTTAAGTGTAGCAATCATGCCTCAGCAAGAAGCATGATATTCTGACAGGGATATTTCTGACAGTCATTGAATATTCATTCAAACCGATTAGCTCAAGCACATTCAGGAACAAAATGAGTAACTCTCTTTACAAATGATTCATTGAATCATTCACTCCAGATGATTTGTTCAAACTAATTAATTCAGAAACAGAACACCACAACTACTGTGTTGACTGAAACGTGCAATTTTAATACTCAATAGCACACTTGCAGTCGTGCTGTTGGTCTGAATATTATTATATTATACCTTTATTTATATAGCACTTTATACAATACAGATTGTATCAAAGCAGCTTTACAGTGACAAAAAGGAAAAAAGTTTGTCAATAATTTTTCAGTCATTTTTTCAGCTAAAGTCAGTTCATTGATGATTCAGTTATATCAACATCCAATTCAGTTCTCATCCAATAGTGTCTGTGCAATCAAGCTGACAATATTGCCAGAAATTAAGTGTCTCCAACTAAGCAAGCCAAAGGCGACAGTGGCAAGGGACCAAAACTCCATCGGTGACAGAAATGGAGAAAAAAAAAACATTGGGAGAACCAGGCTCAGTCGTGGGGCCAGTTCTCCTCTGACCAGACGAAACCAGTATGGTGTTGTTTAGTTCCAGGCTGCAGCACAGGTCAGATTGTGCAGAGGATTTGTCTGAATATCGACAAACCTACTGCTTAGTCAGCTTTTCCATACAATAAATCTGACGGTGAAATTAAATGTCAAGTTTGAAAAAATTATAAAAATCATGATAAAAGTGGTAGGCTACAACTGGTGAAGCAGTATTCCAAAATTTAACAAGACACATTTCTGTTTTAGTAGCAGATTGCTCGACTTTCAAAAAGCCTAATTGCTAACAATGTAATATTGATAATGAATATCTTAATTATATGAGACCATCTGCTTTGTTGAGTAGTTGCATTGTGTTATGTGTTAATGAGTGCACAATCTGTATATTCATGTTCATGTGTGAGCTGCAGGAAGTGGAATTCATAATTTTTTAAACATTAAAAAAAGTTAATTGGTTGAACCTGATGAAAATCTACATTGCTGTTTTAGCACTGTGTGTTTTGAGAAACCTTTAAGAGGAATTGTAAAGATGCAGTGCAAAATTTCAAAAGTGCAATTCGTGACAAAAGACATACTGTATCAACTGCACTATTTTTCATTTTTGAGATAGTAGAAGAAATTTTAAAAATGATTTTAGAAATACACAAAATATTGTATAAAGAAATTGAATAAACAATTGACCAGACAGTTGGTATGTAATTTAAAGGTAATACTAGGTATTATCATCTATACAAAACAGGTCAACTTGGGAATAACTTTATACTGTAATGTAAACATGGACCATGTAACATATACTGCAGTGAATTCTAAACAGTAGAGAGCTGTCGTTGTTTTGGAAAGAAAGAAAAGAAATCATTGTGTAATTCTACCTGATGTTAGTGGGTTTTTTAGGTCATTGTTTTATGCGTGAGAAAGTGTTTGTTGGTTGACCAGCTTTACTAGTGTTATGGAAGAATGTGTTGATTTGAGACATATATGGAGTGTTTTGTTCGTTTTAGTGCATTTTGAATGTGAAATGTACTGCTGTCAGAAATGTAGTGAGAAACGGGTCCCAGGAGTTGTATGAAATGAAAAGCTTGATGCCTTTTCTCTTCTGACCTGCTGTATTGCATGAAGTGTATTGCAGGATTACAATTGCTGTGTTTTCTCTAATTTATGTAAAGGATGATCAAATGCCACATTTAAGAATCTCACCTTCACTGCTTCTTTATTAGGAAACACTTAAAGAAACAAAATATAAAGTCTTAGGCAACAAAAATAATCTTTCTTCACTAGACAATTCTTGAATATGGATAGTAGTTTGCCATGCGAGACGGGTGAGGCAGAGATGGGTGGAGTGAATGAAGGGAGGTCAGAAATTAGGTCGAAGTTGATAACAGATGCTACTGCAAGATGGTCGGGGATGAGCCCGCTTGCTTAAAGAGAAAGGAGAACGCAGCAAAAGGCACCAAAAAGTGTTGAGTAGGACACTGACTGTGCCTCCTGATTTAGTTTTGCTCAAATAAATAATAATAAAAATTAAAAAAAAAAAAAAAATCTATTATATAATATCTATATCTACTTATTTCCCAAGGTATTTGCAAAACCTGGAGGTTTTGATACAAGGAAGGTTTGATTATGTAAGAAGATGTTGGTAAAAGCAATTAAAACTGATATTTTTATAAGAGAAACAATTTTCTAAAATCTCTCTCGCTCTCTCGTCTGTCATTGTTTACAGATACACTCATCTCACTCAGAGTAGGTGTGATTTTTCTACTTAAAACTTACACTCTACACTTCCAATCCAGCGGTTTAAGAAAAACCACTGGTTACTTGTGGAGGAACATTTTTGGTTGGTTAATTACTTGAGCTGTGCTTCGGCTCTGCTATTCTGCATGAATGAATCTGATGGCAAAAAGGCACACAGCTGCGCCTGTGGTTAGAATGAAACTTTGTTTCTGCCACAAGATAAAAAATTAAAAAGGTAATTGCGACTTATATCTCACAGTTTAGACTTTTTTTCCTCAGATATGTGAATTTATATCTCATCATTTTGGAGTTGCGAGATTAAAAAAAGTTGCAATTAGCCTAGCTTTTTATTTTTATTCTGTGGTGGAAACAAGTTTCCATACAAATGTGATGCTATGCTATTTCTAACTATGTTGATGCATGTTTTCTTACGCTTACTGACGCTTTCCCTTTTTGCTTGCAAATGCTTTTCTCTTCGAGATTCAGTTGATGTGGATTCAAGTCAGATGTGGGATCATGTGACACTTCGTAGTCATGGCACTGGATGACTGACATAGACCCTGTCCTAAACATCTGTGGTCCCAAATGACACACTTCATGTGCACTTGCGGTGTTGTGAATTTACAGTGGCCATGGCTTGTGCATGTCCATTAAGTCCACGAGACCGTTGGGTGTCCTGTCCCGTTCGTCATTCTAGCTTCCAGAAGGGTGCTAGCGAGCGCCCCCTTTGTGGCTGCTATGCGTGTGCAAATGACGTGTGAAAAGCTGTGTATGCAAGACACAAGTCAATCATTAGGGTGTTTTAACTGTCACTTCTGGCCAAAATTCAAGTCCATAATCCATAACATTTCCTCCAGTGAAAATGTCCATCTCTGTTGTCCCCTCAAATCAAAATCCACCAACATATTTGTTTAGAACGGTTTTCGCTTATAAACCGTGCTTGATTTGTGCACATTTCTCTCCTGATATTACAATATTACAAATTTTGAAGTAGAAAGAATTAGTATTTACTTATAAGTAGAATTTTCTTGTTAAACCTACTTTATTAACAATTAACAAGTATCTTTTCGTTTTATTTACAACGATGAAAAATAATTTTATACAGCGTAATCCTCAATCTAAATCTAAATTTAATAAGAACTCTTAACTACTTGATGCTACTACATCATGTTTATAGTTAAGTCAGAAGGATTCGTGTAGTGCGAGTTTCATTTAATGCATTACAATATCAGTAAGAACACTGAGAACAATGAACCTCAATAAATAACATCAGAGAGATGTTTACATTAGAATCTTTTTACTCATCTTTCAAGAAGACTCCTACAGCCATCAGGGTTGAAATGAAATGAAAAGCCACTTTTTAAGAGGCTTTTGGTTCCAGCCTGCCAAACACTGAGCTCACACATCATGTATATTGAGGGAGATTATTGTACGCTATCAAAACAGAACTGGATTCCTCTGTAACCTTTGACCTCAATATCAAAATGTACACATGAAAGCACAGATTGAGTGGTGCAGTAGGTGTACTACACATTACAAATTAGCAAAAGAAAAACCACCAGCTTGTGTGATCAAGCTTTAAAGCCATTTCAGGCTCAGAAATCAGTGATGACAAAAGACAGAATCAAATAATAACAATAAAAGTAAAGCAACTTTAATTAAGCAGTAATGCTCCTTTTTTAAAAGAAAATTAACAGACAAGCCTTAGTAATAAAATGGTGAAAAAGACACAAGGGGGCCAAAGTGACCTTTGACCCCTATCTGGCCCATGTGGGCGAGCATGTTCATTAGAGCTCCAAGTCACAGCACTAATAAAAGAGGGGTTTCACTAGGCAGTATTTTCTCTATAGACCTTCTATTCCATCTCCTCTGTCTGTTCTCATGTTCATTTCTCTATGCAATGAGAGCAGCCAGAAAGAATCACTTCCTGTACATTCTGACTGAGATCATGAACCTGAATGGTTTGCTGTAAATGAGTCAGTTCTCCGTTAACCCTCTGGAGGAGGGAGACATGCATTTCCTCTTTTTTTCAATGTAAACTGTGTAAGACTCCAATATAATATGAACGTAATGGAAAAAGACACCTCACTAAACCATTCATACAAATCTATCATGTAAAATAATATGTTAGTGTGGTTGTTAACAGCAAAACTGTGAAAAACAGATAAGTGAAAAAATAAAAATACTTTCCAAACAATTAAAACTGCTGCAGTGGGATTTTATGGAACATTTCTCATCCACTACGAGAATTTTAATAATTCTAATTCTGAAATAAAAAATAAAAAAAACTATATAATTTCAAAATATTTCACAATTTAGAGACAACACATCCACTTTTCATCTAAAATTAATTTCTCAGTACTTTGGCTTGAGGGATTGTAATTAGTAAACAGTGCTTTATTTTACTGTAAAGCTACAGCTTTTCTTTCTTACAACAAATGACACCCATTCAGAGAAGTAAATATTTTAAGAAACTGAAACTATGATTATGTGCTTGTTTTGTTGCCTTTGTCATTTTTTTTTTTTTTTTGGTTTTCTGAATTAGCACCATGGGTTTTTTATATTACCAGACCACATATTACTAGACACAGCAATGTTTCCAAGCATGGAAGTCATGTCATTTCAAATATATGCAGTTGACACCGTATATATATGATCTCCCAATTTGTATTTTTTCTTCACCTGAGATGCTTCTTGACGTCTTCTGTGCTGTGACCCCACAGAGACCCGTTCATTATGTTATCTAAGCATGCTCGCCCCCACTGGCCCTCAAACAGAATAAAAGGCAGCACAGTCTTCAAGTATTAACACAGCTCGGGCACTAAACCTCAGACACGCATTGTTAGAGCCTAGAATCACTGCTAGGAAAACAAATGAGCAGGTTATTGTTAGCTTGCATTTCCCCCCACAAATATAATATATATAGATTAATATGCTTATAAATAAAAATTCAGTGCTGTAAAAACATCTCCGATTCCATAGGATCTGACCCACCATAGAAGGCTCATCATGTTTATTTTTTAAACTATTTTTGTCATCTTTTTCTCATGGCTAAAAAGCTACTGTTCGGAGCCTCTGTGTTAATAGGTCCTTGATTGAGCATAAAACACTGAAAAATTGAAGACTTGTTAATATCATAAATTTTTCTTATTTTTTGGTTTAATGCAGCACAGAGCGAAGAATCCTTTCTTGTGTGTTTTTTTCGGTTGCGGTGAAGCACCAAGAAACACGAATCAGTGTATGTCTCTGTTTAAGTGTGACTGTAGTTTATCCTGTAAGCGTCTGAGAAATGCATGTTTCTCAGTGTGAATGTGGATGAGGGGAAAAAGTTCTGTAGTCTCTGCTAGTGTTTTAGTACTGAGTCTAGTTAAGCAGCGCTCCCGGTGATGCCCTGACTTGCGGGACCTGCCCCCCCCCCCCCCCCCCCCCCCCCCGGTACGATAGGTCGTGCTGGCTGTTCTCCCGGTCGAGCGTTCATCAGTGAGAGGTTCTTCACGCAGCCTGTGATACCTGATGAGTACTTCCCACCGGTCAATGCTTTCATGTCTGGAGCTCCACCTACAGTTCAGATACAAACAATCTTACTTCAGATTCAAATTATTAGGATTTTCTTTTACAAGAAAAAGTCATTTCTTTGAGACACAACAATCTGATCACTACAAGGAACAAATACCACTGTAATATTACACTTACCCAGGTATATGTTGCCCTTGGTGTTCACCATGATGCTTTTGCCTTCTGATTGCCCACGTTGGACAGATCCTCCATCGATTTGAAGGTAGCCCTGCTTACCCGTTCTGTTCAACACATAGAAAGAACTCACTATTATCTTTCTATTATGCTTTCTATGACCATTTGGAGAGGTTAGGAGCTTTACCGGACTGCAGTGATCATGTGCCACTGTCCATCATTGACAGGCTCTCTGGAGAGAATATGAGCCTCTCCACTGCCCAGCTGGTAACTATCAGAGGAACAAGAGCACATTATGACTGGCTACAAGGGACTGATCTAGATCAGTAAGAAACTGAAACATAGAGGCTGCAGCAGAGAACCCTAGTAACAAAAGTCATGAGATCTTGTGGATATTTCAAACATTAGGTTATTATACTGTCATCATATCATGTTAGACTCTTTAGCCATATACCCATGTGGTTTGTTAGTATTAAAATGTGCTTGATTACTCACCTAAACACAATATGTCCATTTTGTAAACCAATACTTATGAAGTCCTTCCCCTTTCCTTGACCTCCTAGTTCCTGGAAAAGTATTTTCGAAAATTCAGAATGTCTTCATTTCTATAACATGGTGTATAAAGTAAAAAAAAAACCTGGAATATGAATCACTTTTCATATATATTGTACACTTTAGTGTCCCATGACTGTTTTACCATACAAGTTGGATTTAAACGCATCAAATGTATGTCAATCTGCTAAATTTCAATCTACTGCAGGAGAAGTTTCATTATTAACTAACAAAATTTGTTTTTGATTAACATATAGCTGTGTCCCATGTTTGATTTGAGGTTAACAGGCAACAATTTCCGAAGGCAAAAAAAAAACACCTTCAGAAATTGTTGACTGTACAACAAACCCTACTTGTGAAGTGCAAATTTATGTGATAAACTGTTGCAGTAACACAGGTGTGCTGATTGAACAGGTGGAAAAGCAGGTGATAAATATGCAAACATAAGGCTACTTCTGTCATAAATCAGTGGTTCCCAACCCTGTTCCTTGAGCCCCCACACTGTACATTTTGAATGGAACAGAAGTTTGCATAGAATTTGCTCCAGGAACAGGGTTGGGAACTACTGTCATAAATAAAGAGCAACTTTGAAATCACACTAACACATGCAAACAATAAATGAGGTGAAATTTCACTTTTTTTACCCATTGATAATTCCTGAGCCTGTTCACTTACAGCCACTGAATAACCTAGTTATTTAACAAATGTTTTTTTAGGATAATTGTGCTCTTGAGCAACCGTGCGGCCAGTTAGTGCACTGTAAGTGAGAAAAAAAGGCATTTGCTAAATCAATAGTAAAATATAAGGGCTGTTTTCAAAATGTTTAAATGTATCTGTGCAAGTGCTGTAAAGTTCAAAGATATTTTGCATATATTCTGAGATGATACGTTCATGCTAATGCAGACATACTGTACTTGTATATACAGTATGTACAGTAAACAAGCTGACTGCTTGTGAAGAGTGAATACCTTTATACTAGCATGCTTCTTACGGAGGCTTAGAGCGCCTGCAGGCTCCTGAGGAGGATGAAGGTGAGTTAGCCAGGCAAACATGCAATGCAGCCATTAAAATGTGCTTTAGAGGTGAAGGACAAAAGCATATTCCAAAACAGCTCCAAGCAAACTCATTTTACTCCGTTTAGTGAAATGAGGCTGAATATAAAATGTAAATGACACTGTGCATACAGTATCAGAATGTGAGTGTATGCAGGGTCCAAAATTATCAATGAAAAAACTGTTGACTTTTACCGAAAATGCAACTTTTATTTTTCCACAAAAAACAAAAAAAAAAAAAAAATTATAATATATATATATATATATAGATATATATATAAGATATATAATATATATATATAATTATATATATATAAAACCTAAAAAATATAAAGTATATAAATTTGGTATATGGAAAATTGCAACTTAAAATGGTGCAGAATAAATGATAATTATTTTAGTTTTTGAAAATGTGGACCCTGAATCTATGTGCCCTGAGATCCAGTAGGGGGATCATGTGTCCAAACATACCACTCCCTGCCACAGGACGAGTCCGTCTTTAGCGACAGTGTTGATCTCTAACTCGATAGTCTCTGGAGAGTCAGGAGCACTGAAACAAAACAAACCATCAATACTACTTGACAACACTCAAAAAACTATTTTTTTTGTTTGCATTTTCAAGCTGAGAGACGAGCCAAAATAATTTTCTGTGGTAAACTGCTGAATTTGACAGAACTCATTTAAATGGATAATTAAGTCGGTTAAACACCGAACACAAGTTCATCAATAGTTTCACATATTAAGGGCCCTCACCTTCGTGGGAACATGGGCTTCGGAAGAGCCAGATATCCATTATCATGGAAATATGCAGAATATTCAATAGGCGAGTCTGGAAAAGAGAAACCAAAAAAATAAACCCCAGGTGCCAACCTCTGGGTTATACTACCACCCTGTGGAGCTTCACCAAATAACAAAATAAGCAGTCAATGAACAGAACTGAGCCCCTGACTACATTAAACCACATCTGATCTGATGAATTACTATTTATAAGTTATAAATGCTAGATTCCAAATAGCAGCCTTCATTGGGAACATACAATCATCAAGGGCAACTCACAAAAAAAATGAGATAAATGAAAATGAATGCAAATACACACTGCTGTCAAAGTAAAATTCACAGTTGGGAACAACAATATGCATTCCTCACAAAGCATTCTCTTGTAATGTAATACCATGTAATAACCGGAGAACTCTCAGGCAAATGAGTGCTTACCAAGAAGTGCTTCATGCTCAGTGTTTCTGACCGAAAACTCACCTGTCTGGTCAGCTCAAGTGTGTAAATGACGGACATTCAGAGGTTAGTAACTAAAAACGTGTTTGTTCACAGTGTGAGGACATCGTGTTTACAGACATCGCTGTAGGTGAAAGTGTGGAAAATATGTCGGTTGTTGGTTTCGTAACAAAGAGAAACAAGGATTTAATGAGAAAGAGATGACAAATTGAAACTGCAGCGAGAGGTTGACCGGACAAGACGCCTCAGGAGATGCTAAAGGGGAATTCTATGTATGTTCTCCTTAAGAAAATGTCAGTGTTGCAACTTGCAACCCTCACAGTTTTAATATTACCCACAAAAACTGCACCAAAAACTACCATAAACTTTCAGCGTTTTACAGTGTAGACATAGAATTCCCCCTCAACGTAACATTTAAAACTTTACAAAGGACACAGTAACCAACTGAGTGCAGATTGAGACCATTCATTCTGACAGCACAATATTTCAGGGATCTATTTACAAAACGTCAGCATCAATAAGCTTATATAGTGTTTTTAATTTTGTGTATGAAAACTTTCAGGGACATCAAGCACCTATTAGATATTCATTACATCATTACACATACACTACCGTTCAAAAGTTTAGGGTGGGTAAGATTTTTTTTTTAAGATTTCTTTTCACTAAAGCTACTGTATTACATACACTGTATTATTGTGAAATATTACAAGTTAAAATAATGGTTTGCTTTTTTATACATTTTAAATGTAATTTATTCAGTTTTTCCGAATTATTATGAATGCCGTCAAAGAACCGCCTTTATTTGAAACAAATCTTTTTTTAACATCATAAAATCTTACTGATCTCAAACTTTTGAATGGTAGTTTAAATATACTACAAAAATAATTGTAATAATTTATTCAAATATTATATACTAATTTGCATAACTGCTTAAAATAATATGATGTAGATAACAAGCAAATATATACCCTACTGACAAACTGTTTAAAGAATAAACCTCACTTAATTTACATTTATACTCAAAACATAAAAAATAAATGATCTGAAAGTCTTTTCTTACACTATTTTCCCCAGTTAAATCTTGTTTTGTAGGATGCATAGTTATTTTTATCAGGATAAATTCATAATCAAGATGATTTTACAGATTTATATAATAAGGATTTATCAAACAACACTGATGAAGTTTTTTTTTAAAAATGCATTTATCAAAATGATCAGAAATGTGCTTGATTTTGCCTCTGGTAATAAGAGCTCTGTAAACAGACCCCTAAAAAAAAAAATTTTGTTTTTTTGGCCCTTTTAATGTTTTATGGGCTTTTTCCCCCTTTTTCACCCCCCACTGGGAGGGTGGCCGGTTTTTTGGGGTGTTTGTTTGTTTTGTTTTTTAATTTTGTGGGGGTGGGGGGGGGGGGGGGTTTAAGATTTTTGGGTGATGGCCTGAGGAGGACGCTCTCCCAGGTTAGTGACGAGCGTGTAGGCCAGATGTAGCATACTGTACCATTTCCCACTACCCTCCAATTCCACAGTGCCTCGGTGAAGCTGGACTCCTGCCCTGTGTGTGTGGGATAGCCATGAGAGTGCAGGGGTGAGATTCATACACACGTGGCCTCTTTCACCAGCCAACACGCTACTGCTGGATGACGTTAGGCAGCCTGACTGATGTCGCCATGGTACGTTATGGAGAACCGGCAATTAATTCACTATGGTGCTTTATGATGAATTACTTCCAGCTGTGGTTCTGTTTAATGCTATGAAACTACAGAGAAATACCTTTACTTCCATAGAGAACGTGAATTTCTAAAATGACAAATGAAGCAAACGGTGTCTAAAGAGACCAATATATTATCGGCAAGAATAATAAAGCAATTTAAAGTCACATTGCACACATATTGGCTTTAGTTAGCTGTATGTTCATCGCCATACATATTAAATTACATTATTTAAAGACACAATATGTAATTTTTTGCCACTAAAGGGCACGTATTCAAAAGAAACAAAGGTGTAGTTTGTGACGCCGTGACTGAGTGTGGAATCATGGGAGTTGTCGTCTTCATCCCCACAGCCGAAGCAATCCGATGGGACTCGGGCAGAAATCATGTTCAAGGATGAGCTAATGTATTAAAGATTTATTAACATCGTAGTATGAAGCAGAGTGAGGCGGAAAGACGTCGAAGCGAAA